>LR539128.1:12487-161417 GCA_900536315.3 Caenorhabditis becei
TTTTTGTATAAAATGTCGAGAAATGAGTTGTATCCGTGGAAATCCAACTAAAACCCTGATCAAAACGGTGGAATTCGTCTGCTTCCCAATTCCCTCATCGCCTCTCCACGCAGTCGTGTCGTCACTTTATCGCATCGTTAAAAATACAAATTCAAACTTTTGAGCCTTCTTTTTTGTATGAAATGTCGAGAAATGAGTTGTATCCATGTATTGAGATGTTCATGTATTGAAGATGTCGTATGAACGCCTAGAGCTGATCAAAGACCTATTTTAAGAAAAAGTAAGTGTTTTTCTATTCGAAACGTTTGAATGCAATCGCTTGATCAAAACATGATGGAGAATGATTAACAAAACATGTTTTAAAGCTTCAAACCCCGACGTTTGAGAACATCTGTGCAACTTTTAGAGAACCGGCCAATTCGAATAAAGATAGTTGAAACATCAGTCAAAAGATCACATGTCACACGAATCACAACGGTTGAGCTACACGAACATTCGGAGCTGCTCTGGAAAGATATACTCACAAGATGGACGTTGAACTGTACACGGACAGGCGAATCGTCGAAAGTCAGACAATGAGGTGAAACGAGATATTGCCATTACGTTCGCATTACGGATGGGAGTGTTCCACCTTGAAGATATATTCTACGACAATCGTGACACGGACAGGAGTCGGGACATCAGTGCTACTAGAAAATCCAGTCGCGGATCGTAATTCTGTGAGTCTTTTACCATCTCTGGTTTATTCGGTTCCTCGCTACCCGTTTCTGATGCATATCCGTGCTATTCACTATCAGAAATGTTCTCCTCGGCAGCAGTTACCTGATCCGTGAGAGTCTCTCTCAACAAAACTGTCCAGAACTTGAAATCTGCTCAAAACCCACGAAAGCAGTTGTTTATGGTGTGATTTACGTAGTTTCTTATTGCGATCATCGACACTACTAACCAAGTAAAGAAAGTGACCGACAATCCGTATATTTTTATTTCACTCCTGTGAGTTACATGATGTAGTTGGGAGGCTATTTTCTTTTTTGTGCATTGTATATTCATATTTTTGTATTGCTCCCATATTGCCCGTATTCTCTTTCCTGGTCCGTAGTAGTATTCCTGTGTTTTTAGGTGATTACTCCTGGTCCTGATGATGGTGCTGTGACCACCGAAAAGTCGACCAAACTTATTTGTTTCGATCCCCATTGTGCTTACAACCAACTAAAAGTGATCTCACACAAAGTCGAAGACTACCAATACAAAAAGTTACATGATGGAAACAACTCTTGCGGACCCACTTTTTGGCGAACGAATCAAATGATACACGAGAAACGCGCGAGGCCCAACACACCGGCCCTGTTGCGGTCGATTATTGGAAAACGAGAGAGTGTGCAGAACAGGGAGACGTCTAGTGGGTCTCACCACGAAAGTCTGTACGCGTTCGCTCAATACCCGCGAAGGCCCGCGGAGACCCAACCAGAAACGGTCTGGCCCGTCATTTGCATGCCGTCTTCCCCTACCTCCCGTTCTCCTGATTTCCTGCTGGAGTGGACGAACGATGGCTAGTCGGTGACTCCTTTTTTCCTCTTCTTTCATAATCCATTGTTTTTTCTATACTTTTTCACGGTTCTCAGCGATTAGAATGCATGCTTCACACAAGAGCTCTCAGCTTTTCTGAAACTTCCTTCTCTAACTTTGAACTAACTTCTCGTCGTGCCATTTTCCCGATACGGGGTCTTGACATTGTCGCTCAGCTGCTCCCGTCTCTCAGCCTAACATATTCACATCCTTTTTAGAAAAAGGAACGCGTTTCAACCTTCTAATCACTATAATGTTCGCTTTGCTGATCCTTGCCGTTCGCCCACCATTCCCAGCCTCAAAACGTCGCCTTTTTCTAAGAAATGCCGTTTTTCTGTGTGAATGAGTTCTAAGGTGTTCGAACTATGTCAGTTCTGTCCCTCTCCGTGGAATCTCAAATTGCAGCTGAACCCCTCTCATTTCATCTTTCTGTCCCTTTTTTGCTCTCTCGTTCCCCATGGGATGTAAAACGGTTTTTGATATCAAACACCCCAACATCAAAATAATATTATCCGAAACTTGAAACCTGCTCAAAACCTGACAAAACAGTTGCAAATGGTGTGATTTACGTAGTTTCTTATTGCGATCATCGACACTACTAACCAAGTAAAGAAAGTGACCGACAATCCGTATCTTTTTATTTTATTTCTGTGAGTTACATGATAGAAACAACTCTTGTGGACCCTTTTTTGACGAACGAATCAAATCGATACACGAGAAACGCGAGGCCCAATACACTGACCTGATGCGGTCGACTATTGGAAAGCGAGAGAGTGTGCAGAACGGAGAGACGGCTAGTGCGTCTAACCACGAGGTACGCGTTTGCTCAAGACCCGCGAAGGCCCACGACGACCAAACCAGAAACGGTCTGGTCCGTCATTTGCATGCCGTCTTCCCCTACCTCCCGTTCTCCTGATTTCCTGCTGGAGTGGACGAACGATGACTAGTCGATGACTCCTTTTTTCTACTTTTTCATAATCCATTGTTTTTTCTTCACTCTTTCACTTTTCCCAGCGGGTAACATACATGCCTTCCACAAGTACCCTCAGTTTTATTTCTGAATGTGAAACTTCCCTCTCTGACCTTGAACTAACTTCTTATCGTGCTTTTATTCTTGGTCTACAGCCAGGCGCTTAGAATCACTATCACGTTTGCTTTGCTGATCCTTGCCGTTTTTGATATTAAGAGCTCCGTTCTTTCGTTATACTCTCAAGCTTTTATCTTCTGTTTTTTATTCTCATATTATCTCTCCGTTATGCTCCAGTTCTGAAGAACTTAATATTGTGCTTGCAGAAGCTCACAACCGATCTTATCTACGACTACAATGTCAAGTGGATCAAAGCCCGCGACCAACTTGAACACGGACGTACCTCCAGCGGGTAACGGCCTGGCGACCTCTGCTTCCGCAAGCGACTCCAACCCATCCGTTGTTGCCACCGACGCCACGCAGGATATCTCGCCCGCCGGATCTCCGGCTCCGAACGAAGGACTGGCTCCGAATGTGGATAGAACGCCGACAAAGTGCGCCCAACCAGTGTACATCCGCTGGTCTCCAAACTCAGGCCTTCCGGTCCCGACCGAGACGCTCCCGGTTCCACTACCTCCAGGACTCCCATTGCCCAAGGACGGCTCCACCGACAACATCGATGTCAAGGAAATCCTCAATAAAATCCTCTTTAAGTACGGTGCCTCCACTAGGCTTGTGCTGGAGCAGCTTCGAAACGATCAGTCGATCCGACTGCCTTACGGATGGGATCGTGTTCACGAGCGATGGATTCTGTTGGAGTCGTTCAAAGACGGCTTGCCGACCTGGGACTCACACGTCTTTTGGGGCAAGTACACTCCCGGACTCGGCGAGTGTGTTGTCGTTCACGAAGGCCGGCAACTGCTCTTCTTCCAACAATATCGGTTCTACCGGGAAATCAACGACCTCTACTTGAAATCCATTGAAAGACCTCTTCCAAAAGAAATGGTGATCCCCGGAATGCATTCGTTGCCGCTCGGCCACTGGATGCCTCTTGGAAGCCCCACCGAAATGGGCCGACCCGGACAAGGATGCCGCATCCCCAAAGCCGACGAACAACTGCCCCTTGACGGGGTTCCCCACTTCGAGCCAGTCACCCGGTCCCCGGTCTTTGGAGTCACTCTGGAGGAATTGGATGCACTGCGGGAGGATTTGTTCAATTCGAAATTGATTGACAGCAAGCCGACCCCGTTTTCCTCAATCCTGTCTAAGGATCATCCTGGAAAGGAGTATGTCATGCCATCATACTGCCGATTGACAATGCAACTCGCAGTTCCGGAAGGTGAGCTTCAAACACATCTAGATCATTTGGAACGTTTGCATTTCAGGTTTGGAACCAGCCTCTGGTGAGCCGGTGGTCGTGTCCGAGTCGAACAGTTCGGTGTTGTGCTGCTTGGAACGGATGTTTGGCGAGGATTCAGCTGGAGAGCAGACGGATCCACCGACATCGGTTTCCTCGGAATCAGTGTCTTCCACACAAGACCAAAGCAGGCTTTCGACAATTGAGGAGCTGGTTGAGTCGCTCAACTCCAAAAAGTCTCGGACCGCTGCATCTCCGTCAGCTTCCGACATCTCTCTCGTTGCTTTTGGCGCTTCTGCGTCTTCATCTACCCAAGACGTCGGTGTCCCTGGAAAGTCAGGAGTGTTGAGCAAGAGCTCTGTCAAGTAAGTGTGCCCAACCGTGTTTGCAAACAACTTGTGATTTCAGGGTGAATGGATCCGACAACAACGCCGCGAGGACCCCGGACGCTCCAACAACACTTCTTGGCGGGACGCAGGGGCAGATGGGAGAGCGGCCGGTGGTGTCGGATGGATCGGAAGGAGGAACAGACGCCGTGAGGACTCTGGACGCTCCAACACCAACAGGCGAGACGCAGCAGCAGAAGGACGAGCGGCTGATGAACGAGCGGCGGATGAGCGAGTTGCTTGCCAATGACATCTCGCTTGTAACAACAATTGAAAAATTGGGTGACATCTGGAAGAAGCACGCGGAAGACATGACCATTGCGCGCAACTCCGGCTCCAAAACCGGTATGTGACAAACAACTTTCAGTTCATTTCTTTATGATTTCAGTTCCGCAAAAATGGTCCGAGGTGTTCAAGGACATTTTCTTTTACGTGGTCGAGGAGAAGGAGAAGGTCAACTGCTCCTGGTCAGCGGAGGTCGCACAAAAGTTTGCGAAGAAGCGCATCATGACCTTGAGATCATCCAACGAGCACCGCCTCTTCTTTTTCTGGGAGTTTTTGCTCGAATTGACACCTCTTCCTGAAGCCATCATCCAAGACGTGTTCTATTTGGAAAATCTCTTCTCGGGACCATACAAGGAGATTTACTCCAAGAAGGAATCTTCATACTTTGATTCGGTCACTGGAATCAAGAGAGTTGACTCATTCTTCCTCAACACATATGGAACAATCTCCAAAAATGTATTGGATGCTGAGGAAAGGATGGAAGTCCACCAGAAGAAACTCCAAGACTACATCAAACGACAAACTACGGTTCGGGAATTGGTTCCGCAGTTTGGAGTTGGTAAGTTGTTTCTCCTGCTCACATCACTTATTGAGTGCTTTATTTCAGATGCCATTAAATTGACGAACTGGATGGAGAAGATGTTCGCAGTTAAGTGGGTCCACTTCTCGGCTACTTGGAATGAGATGAAGCCGAAGGTTCGGGAACAATTCCAGGCCAAGTTCTTCAAAGCTCGCTACGAAGAACTTCACGCCTACGACCCGGATCTGAAGGTCGAGAAAAGTTGCGTCTACGCTGAGAAACTTTTCTCCCAGCCAAGTTTTGTCATTGGTTTCGATGCCTTCGCAATGGATCAAGTCCTGAAAAAATGTGACGATTTGAAAAAACGACTCGGATTCTTTGACTTTTACACCAAAAACATCTTTGCCCAGGATCTGAACAAGGATGTTGACGTTATCGTCGAAGAGGGTCCAGCGGATGGACTGAAAGCAGAGGGCATCCCAGACATTGACTTCAATTTTGCCTAATTCCTGTGTATTTTTGACTTGAATCCCTAATGTATTCTGAATCCCCCGTTGTGCCGCCTCAAACTTGCTCTCATAGTTTGGCTTTATTCTTTTTACCCCAATACTTGCCCTCTTCCCCTTTCTCCATCTCATCTAGCCGTTGTATAGTGAAACGTGTATGTTGTGTTTTTGCATCCCGGCCATAATCACCCGGGATGCGCTGTACCTCGGCCATAAAAACCCGAGGTACTGGGCCCCGGCTTCATCTCCCCGGGCCCTATTTAAAAATCAGTTTTTGTTTTTAACGTAACTCCAAAGGGTTACTTTCAAAATCCTTGTTGTCATTGTATTTGAGTTCACATCATACCAAATTTTAACTACTAAATAAATCAACTTGGAGAAAAACGTGTTCTTGGAATCTGCCATTCAACTTTGATCATCGAAAACAAACAGGATTCTGGTATCTGGTACTATTTTGGAACAATCAATTTGCGGTCATTCAATGACAGCAACAATTAGAACCGAAAGCTCACCAATTCGAAAGTGACCTTCACAGTGCCGACAGCTACTGCCAAGACGAGCCAATTTGTCCAGATTTGGGGAGGATCATCAGTCGACGTTTTCCATGATTCAATCGTTTTGTCAAACGAAAAACTCACAGTTTCTCTTTGCGAAGAACCATCTCTTTGGCTTGTTCTATCAGAAAAGTTCATTTGTAGTGATGCTGCATATTTCCGTTTTACATTTACTCGAGAAACCTGAAAATGTCACTTTTTATTTGATTAAAGAGATCTACAGAGTCTTCCGCCTACTTGAGAATGAAATGATTAGTTCTGGTTAATTCTGTGCCCAAAGTCGCATAATTGTCTCCAGATTTGTTGTAAAACACCATCAACTTGATAAAATTCCAATTCCTGATTGAAAAATCACGTGTTGACAGGGAATATGTGAAGAAAACAAGAAGAAATAGCAGGAAATAACTGGAGACATGTGTGTGGATTTACGGTAAACAGCGCGCCACTGGCGGAATAGCGGAGCGTTGTAGGGAATTTCAATTAATTGCGTGCACTCCGTCACATTTTTACCGTTTTTCATCTTTTTCAAGTGACTTCACTCGGATTTTTATAGTTTCCGGACATTGTTTTGGATGCCTTTCGTCAGAGCAACGAATTCATGTATCGATGAAGTCATTTGAACGCCTAGAGCTGATTGAAGACCTATTTTGGCAGAAAGTAAGTGTTTTTATTTCTAAATTATTTCAACGCAATCATTTGCTTCAAATTTGATGAAAAATGAGTAGCAAGCATTGCTTTGAAAATTTTGAAACCCTATGTTTGAAAAATTGCACACCAAATATCTGGAAAATTTCAGAAAATTGGCGAGTCCGGATATCGATTGCTCAAAAGTCTATCCCAATTTCACATGTTACACAAATCACAACGTTAGAGCTACAGGAACATTGGGAATCGCTATGGGATGAGAGGCTCAAAGATGGACGTCAAACTGTACACGGAGAAGCGAATCAGTCATTCGTCCCGAGAGACGAAACGGCATGTTGCCTACACGTTCGCATCACGGTTGAAAATGTTCCACCTATACATTCACGACAATCGTGACACTGACAGGAGTCGAAACAGCAGTGCTTCCAGGTAACCCAGGTGCGGATCGTAATTCTGTGAGTTTTTTGCAGCCTCTGGTTCATTCGGTTCCTCGCACCCGGTTTCTGATGCATATTCGTGCTATTCACTATCAGAAATGTTCTCCTCGGCAGCAGTTACCTGAGCCGTGAGAGTCTCTCTCATACATTCGACTCTCCGATTCCGATCGTTGCTGTCGAGCGAGAGCAACTCCTACTACGACGACAGAGTTTTGATCAAAACCCACTAAAACACTTGTGCTGGTGTATTTTGCAGGTTTTTTCAATGTCTTCGTCGAGGTCACATGTCAAGAAAAGCGCGTGGACAATCGCGAAAATGACCAGCCACACTTCGAAGCGGAAAATGTCATGGTTTTCTGGAAAAACAATTCCGCCGCCCAAGATTCGAGAATCACCAAATTGTTGTCATCTACCAGGAGTCAAAATTTCCTGCCAGACGAAGACAAGCCAAAATTAAGTTGTTTATAACTTCTTCATTTGATGTTTTATTCCGTTTTTCAGTCAACTCCGCAACATTCTCCAAACACGCCTCTTCCGCTTTCCTGCTTGTGCCGATTCCACTTCTCAACATGCTCTCGTACTCCAATGAAGACAGCCGTCGAAGCCATGTTCGCCAGCACACACATCCGTCGTTCTATGTTGCACAAGCTTTCCCCAACGCGGTTCGTTTTCAGTTCTCTCAAAAACTCTCGCTTGTTGCCACCACTGTTGCTCTACAAGCTCACTGGCCGTCACCGAAAACCCGAAAATATGGAGAAGTTTTTTCATTTTCTTTCGTCATTTCTCCTAGTGGAAAATGAAACGCACCACGATATTTTGGTTGTTCGCTTTTATATATCAGTCAAAAAACGCATTCAATCGATAAATATTCTGATTTCTAGCATACTTAATGAGACATCTCTTTCTTGTTGACAAAAGTTTAGCGAAAATTCGAAAAAGAACCGTGTGGCCTAAATAATTCTAAAAGACAGCCCGCCCACGCAAAGCTAGGCGCGCGGCATAGTCTGCGCCGCGCGCCAAGCTATCTCTCCAAAGCGGGACATGTATCTCTCCGAAAGGCGCAAACACGGCAAAACACAGCGCAAAATGAGTGACTTTTGCAAAATTTCCAGAAAAAACGAGACAAACTCTAGTGGAATTGTTGAATGGTGACGGAAAAACCGAAAAATAGAGAGCTATGTGAAACGTCTCTTTGTGTCTATGTCTCAGACCCTATGTCACATTGTTCCGTAAGTAAAAATTGAGTATTTTTTCATATCAGTATGGTTCACAAATGAATTTTTCCGCTGACAAATAAGATGTCGAGCTCAAAGCGATGTTCAAATTTCGTTTCAGTGGTTTTGGCCGTGACGGTGTTTGCGGAATGTGTCAAATTTGACGCGCATGACGTCACAATTAGTGTTCGCAAGCCTTTCGAAGGGTGAATGAAGAATTTGGGTAGAGAATTGAAGATATTTCATAAAACGACCAGGAAGTCGATAAGTGCTGTATTGTTAACAGAGGGAAGAAAGAAATGAATAGAATTCATGGGAAGTGCGATGAAAAAAACTTCTAACATGTAACCAGTTGCACAACTGGAAAAAGACACGTTTTTTAGTGGAACCAGTTATCACAAATGATCATTCAATCTGTTTTGAATACAAGTTTGTAGAGTACTATTTTGCCAGGAATTTCAGTTTCCGGACACGACACAATGAGCCGTCAACTCCATCGCCCATCCTGTTTTTCGAGAACCTTGGTCACCAATCATCCAGATGATACTCACGTTCTCCCAAGTTCAAGAAGACTTCCCTCGTTTTCAATTCTCGCTCTTCTGCTAGAAAAACGTGCAGTAATGACCGATTTCAAGCTACGCTCTCCCTTTCGGAGCATGTCATTTGGCTGTCTGTTGGTGTTCCGATCTATTCACACTTCAAGGTGAGAAAGAAGAACTTTTGGATCCTTCATGCCCTGATGAGCAGATAGACTTTTTTTCACTCAGACATCTCCGTTTCGCCTCACTTCTCCCCTAATTTCCCAAAATTTTCACACCCATTTCTCACGCCTGCAGACCATTTGCAGTCTTGTCCCGTTGGTTTTCGATTATCACTGTACTCCTGCAAAAAAGGGACCTTTGGAGCGGGTGTCTGATCTTTCGCTCCAAAATACGAACCGAGGTGCCAATTTTATACGCAGGTACCGCTCTTTTCCCATTTTCCTTCGTCTTATGGTGTGCGTGATGATTATCTACGTGGGCTGCAATTACAGAAGCGGATTCACAACCAACAGGAGAAAGAGGCGGAGCCAGTTCTGATTCAGCCTCCAGCAGAAGCTCACAAGCTCACAAGCCCAATCCAGTCCGCCAGTGGCTTCGGTTTCCGTTTTTTTCTTCTTCCGTTCCATCATGTTCTCCCACTGGTCGGATGTCGCAGCTGTTGTCTCCCACGTTGTCTTGGTGCCTGCCGGCCTTATCGCTAACACTGTCCTAGTTGTTCTGACCATCTACAGTACTCCGAAATCTCTGAAGACGTACTCGTAAGTAGGAATCACCAGTGACTCCCTGTAGTTTAAGAATTTCTAGGGCTATCCTCGTGGTCTCGGCAATCGGAGGTATTCTTGTTGCTATTGGAGCTTGTAACACCCAAGCCAGGTACCTCCCCACCACTCTCGTCAACTCTAGCGTGTCTCTATTCTAGAACAATCCTTCATGAGGACCGGACCGTTGTCCAGTTTGTCGGACCCAGCATGCTTCTGACTAGTGAGCAAGAGACCAACGCGGACATCTGCATGTTCTGTAAGAAATCATGACATAAGTTCTTCAGCAAGTATGCATTTATTCTTAGGGTACCATCTGCAAGTCTTTACCGGCATGTTCCTTCAAATGCTGGTCATTCTCTCTGCAATCTTCCGAGTCGGTATCTTCAAGTACTCAATGGAGTCGGTCGACAAGTCAGCTCTCCTTTACCCGCTCTACGTGATTGGTCTGCTTTGGGTTGCCTTGTCTGTGAGTCAGGCGTTTCCAAGGATTTTATCTCTGAACTATACTTCTAGCTGATCACCTCTTGCTTCACTCTGGAGCCATACGCCAAGATCAAGGCAATCGTCTTCGCCTCCAACCCACTGAAATTCGAGAACGAATCCGTCTACTACACTTTGGATACTTCGAGCTTCCCTCACAATGGTAACTTGCCCTCAATCAGCTAATTCTATCGAAATTCCAAAAATCTTTATAGTACTCCACACCCAGCGGTTCATCTTGCCATGGCTCGTTCTCGTCTTCACAGTCTTCGGGAGATGGATGGTCGGCTATCAACTCGACTACTACAAGTACTCGAACTACGTGAAAAAGCATCACATCGCGATTGCAACGGTGGGTAGGGAAGAGTAAAACACAAAAAAGACGAAAAAGACGAAAAAATATGACTAGCAATTATTCGATAGGGCAATGGGTTTAGAAATGGGGTAACGGAGAAGAAGTGGGGGAAATAGGAGAAAAAGGATAAAAGGAAAAGGAGGAGGTGTAGCAATAACCGTTTGTTTATGGGATAGATAATTGCTTAATTGGATAATTGCTCAGTGGGGAGCTCTTGTGTCTTGAGCAATTATCTATCAGCAAAAAAGTGCAAAAGTTCAAAAATCTCCCAAACATAAGAAACTTTATGGCTTCTGACCAGCTGAGTCAAGTTAAATTCATTAATGATTCCATTTCCAGGCTCTCTTTGCGCAATGCATCCCGGCAATCCTCTCCATCCTCATCAACATCACCTACCCGTCCCTGACCGACCCCCAATCCTGCCCCGTCTGCGAGAACTTCCTCAACTTCCCAATAATCTTCATGTCCGTCTTCAACCCCGCTGCCACACTCTTTTTCATCATTCCCTACCATGCCCAAGTCCGCTACTTCATTAGGAAGAGGTCTAACCCTGTCGTCACCCCCACAACTGTTCTCGCGTCCCGAAAACATATAGAAACCATGCGCTTCTAAACTGAACAACATTCACCCCCTCGTGTCTCTTCAAAAAAGAAGAAAAAGAAGAAGAGAGGCACGTGGCTTGGATATCCCGCAGTTCCCATGATAATTTCACTGCGTCTTCCCCTAATCCGCGCTCTCCCCTTTCAATAGTCCGAAACTCATATTTTGCCTCATTTGTCTCAACTAATCCCATGCGCGCACAACTCTAGGTCTTCACGCCTCTTTTTTGCGCTTCATTTTTTTCAATTTCATTTCATATTTTGTTCAAACCCCCAATCAGAAGTTGGTCGTCAGTATCGCTTTAAAAATTGATAAGCGAAACGTTTTCTTTGTTCCCTTCAGCATTCCGCGTCAAATCAGCGTGAAACTCTCCTGTCCGCAAACTTTGTGAGCATTCCCCTAATTGAGAATAGCGTTGGCATCGTGCCAAGTTCTCTATCTCTTCTTCCCAGTAAGTGAGAAGTGGCTCCACTTTACCCCCTTCCCCTCCCTGTCCACACGACAAATTCTCAACTTTCTCATTTTACTTTTCTTCTTCTACATTATTTATTTTGTGTCTGTCCTGTCAATTGTAATAATCGTTTCCAAAAATTGAATAAAAAAGTAACGGGTAAAACTCTCTCTCTCACAGACTTCATATTTCGCAATACTCCGCCGGCAGAGAAGCAGGGGCTTCACACTCCACTGGAGCGCCGCCGCCTTATCTGCGTCTCTCTCCGGCTGCCGTTACTCTTTTTGTTTTGCAGTTATTCTCGCTAAGTTTCTTATCAAAACGGTTCACAATGGAGGAATCGCTGTGTGAGCTGAACTGCGAACCCGACAGCCTTGAATGCATGGGAAATGGCGCTCTGTAAGTATAATTTGATTGAGATCACAAAAAATGCGCAGTTCTGAAGCTGAAAATGTCAGAAAATGGCTTCCTGCTATGATCTCATGTGCTCTTCTATAATATGAGCCAAAAGAGTTTGTGAATTGGCTTCGAATGAGAAGTTTGAGAGTACAACACTGAAATACACATACGTTTGCTGCTATTTTCCTCACCAAACGGCATATTACAGTTTGGAAATAGCTATTGCTAACCCCAGTATTATCGGATCCATTCCCCGCCGCCAAGTGGGTGACATCTACTTCCACATGCTCGATCGTTTCTACCTGGAGGTTCGCAGCGGCGATACAAACGAAGAGAACACTGAAGGCGACGAGGAACCGCCAGTGCGTCGCCGAAAGAATAGCAAGACGATATTGTGGTATGTCATCGTTGGAACCCAGCCGGATACGGATTACTATGAGAAGATGACAGTTGGGCGTCGTGTTTTTCACACTATGTGAGTTCAGTTGGCCAGAACTTTTGAGAAATCGAGTTTTTTCAGGAAGTTCGAGAATCCACGCGAGAGAACTTATGATTCGTATTGCCAGAGCATCGACGGAATGATGGACATGGCGGAACTTATGTTGTCCTTGTTTATTCCGAAAACATTCTACATTCGGTTCAATGGCAGTGCCTACTCTGTGAATGACGTCATTTTGTGGGCAGCTGCCCAAAACTTCTACAAGCTAACATTCTTCCACTTCTCCACCGTCAATGAGGAGACGATGAAGCTAATGGTTGAACACCTTCATGCTGAGAAGGAGTTGTTCATCCAGACTGCGCCAAGCCCATTCGAGTTCACCACGTTGAGAAAGTTCAACATGAAGAACTTGAGATGGTATGGACCAACACCATGGTTCACTTTGCAAAATCTCAAAGATTCTCAATGCGAAACACTCAACTTCTCCGGCTCCCAGTTCAAGTTCGAGGAGTGTAACGCATTCTTATCGAGCTGGTTGGAAAGCGAGGAGTGTACAGCAAAAGAGGTCAACCTCCGTCACAAAGATGATGCCGTTCATCGTCGGGACCTTATTTTCAAGGACTTGGAAGTCATCAGCTACGAGACTTTGATTAAAGAAAAAGAAGTGTAAGTTGCAATGGGGAAGCCTAAACTAATCCTTTTTTTAGTGACGAAGGAAAAGTGCTGGTTGTCCAGTCTTACCAGGAAAAGAAGTACAGCGGCGAGAACGCAAAGTACATTCGGAGAAAGGATGGAACAACTGCTGCAGTGTTCGTGGATGTGACAACGTTCCTGCTACTGGTTCTGCAAGAACACAATGTAACCATTGTCAAGGAAAGCAAGCGACCGATTTACGATTGGTTTGCTCGCCCTATTCGTTGATAACTTCCATGTTAATTGAGACTTACCGAACTGTACTTAAAAATGTGCTTCCATCTATTCCAAAACTTCCCCTTCCCAAAGGTGCATACTTTTCCTGTCACCTGTCACCGTCCATCCAATTTATTTTGTTTTTCTAGGAACTCGTGTTCAAATTGTGATTTCCTATCTTAAAATTTGTGATTTTTCATTCCAATGTTTCAAATTTCACAATCAATGAAGTAGAAGTTCGGGGAATAATTAAAAGATGATCAGCTTGATATCAAGAGTGCCAGTTGTTGCTACAATGCGAATTCCAGAATTGAAAAGAGTTCAACTTGAGGTGTGCAACCATTCTACTTCATCTTCCTAGAACAAGTCCACTGAACTTTCATCATTTCACTTTTCTTTGCATCCTTCTTTTCGCTATTTGATTACAACCTACAATCCGCTTACCACCACCTAAAGTGTGAAATAGCACAGCACTAAAATACGTAATGTTTGAAAACCGAACAGATTATGACTCTCCCTCTCTTTCCTTTCACACTGAAAGTTGATAATGAGAATACGTTTTGTCTGATAAGACAACCCGCACTTTGCCTCGGACGCCCGCTCCAAGCATGTCGCAGGCAATTTCGCTGGTTACAATTGGTAAGTGCCGACTTCAAAACATCTAGTACAGTAACACATTTCAGCTGTTGTGATAGCCGCAGTAGCGGTTGCCATTGCTTCTCTGGTCCTGAACATTATCATCCTGGGAAATGTGAACACTCTCACCACGACAGTCAACAACAACCCAGTCTGGCACTACACACCTGCTCCACAACAAAATTCCACTGCTGGTAAGACCAGCACAAGTCCTGCCTACAAAGCTGCTGCTGCTTACTTGCTCAACGGACTCGATGACACTGTTGATCCATGCCAGGACTTCTACGCCTTCACTTGCAACAAGGTGGGTTACTGTACCTAATCTCTAGGTCTACAACTCTTCGATTCAGTTCCTTCAACAAACCGATCTCACCAAACTGCACCGCTCTCGTCTCGGAACATACGATCAAGCCCAGATCGATGTGTACTCGGAAATTGTCACTGCTCTCAACCAAGTCGATGTTACCAGCGACAAATTCTCGAAGACAGAGAGGATTACCAAGGCGGTCAGTGATTATTTCGTCATATAATTTGTATATGATACATGATTCAATCTACCAGAATGATGACCAATATTTGTAATCTTTTGCTGATATCAGGAAACCCATGGTTGGCATCCGGGGTAGGAGTCAGAGTCAGTGTCAGCTTCCAATACTCTGTCACTACTCTTATCTTTCCTTTCATTAGTCAATGTTTAACGACTGTTTGATTAGGGGCACTTGACAAATTTAGCGTTTTGCAGGCGTTTGATTCATGCAAGAACAACTTGGCCAACCCAGCCGATAAGACGAAAGTCGTGTACGCCGAGATCACCGCCTTGTTCGGAGGAGTCCCATTCTTCGGGGAGACGTTGAAAGATAAATTGGATTACTGGGATGTGGCAGGACAGATCGAGCAGAAGCACGCTGTGGGAACTTTGACATACACTATTGCCTCTTCGGATTACAAGAATCACCTCCAAAATGCTCTCTATCCAGGACCGGTAATCAGAAGAAGCCTGGAAACTTAGATATCTCAA
This sequence comes from Caenorhabditis becei, assembly GCA_900536315.3. NCBI lineage: Eukaryota > Metazoa > Nematoda > Chromadorea > Rhabditida > Rhabditidae > Caenorhabditis > Caenorhabditis becei. Next base: position 27,515 of record LR539128.1, read on the forward strand.
CTTTTCCATTTCAGCCAGGACTCTCTCTTGCCAGAGACTTTTACGTGAAGCCACAATTCATCTCTGAGGTTAACCAACGTGTTTCTGATGTCAACGATCTCCTCACCGCCTTCGCCCAAGCCCTCGGAAAGACCCCATCCGCCTCTGCCCTTCTTGCTGCTGCCCAAGAAGTTGTCAACTTCGAAGTCCAAATTGCTATGGCTTCCTGGCCTGATGACTTGTTGAGGTTAGTTTGCTGTCCACTTTCGCAACATTTTGTTCTTATCTCTTTTCTTGCCCGCTTACATTTCGGCATACTCGAATTCGTCTCTTTCCTTATCTAAATAGAGTATTTTGTGTCCTCGATCATTGCGGAGAACGATTTGGAGCAAAAAGATGTACTCTTCAGAAACTACCAGCAACAGTACAACCCATACAACATTGCTTCCGCTACCGCCGCTTATAGTTCTATCAACTGGAAGTCGTACCTCGGACAGTTGTTCAACGGAGTTGTTGATGCCACCAAGCAAGTCAACTACAATGTAAGCAGATGTGGAATGATGTATTGATGGATATTTGTTTTCCAGATTGTTGTCACTGAGCCATCTTACTTCGCCTGGTTGAACAGTGTCTTCGCCGGACAAATCTCCAACGGAACAGTTGTCGCTAACTACATGATCGCCCAACTTTTGGCTGATGAGGCTGATTTCATGAACCCAGCTACTGCGAAAGTTGCTTCCAAGACCAACATCATCAACTACGCAATGAGACATGGACGTGGAATCGGAAAGTATGAACTCACAACACTTAATGTCTCTGGAAATGGAATGTTTCAGGCACGGAAAGAGGAGCTACAGAAAGCAGGATCTCGACGGTATTTCCCAGGGATGCATGGACATCTTGACCGCTTACATGCCATATGGAACTGGATACGTTTACGTCAAGTCCAAGGACCAAAAGTACCAGGTCGCCAGTGATGTCAAGAACCAGACTGACCTGATTATCAGCAACTTCCAAGTAATAAAATATACCGAGGACAGTAAGAAAACATTGTATTTCAGGGAATGATTGATTCTCTCCAATGGATGGACGACTTCAGCAAGCAACGTGCTCACAACAAGTCTGACAGCTTGGTCAAGAACTTTGGATGGCCAACGACTCTCTTCGGTGACTTCAAGGACTCGAGTGTTGTTGATGCTTACAACCAGGACTATGCATCAATCATCGACATTTACAACAAGGATAAGACCAATCTCTACGATATCATGGCCGTTTTGAAGAAGGGAATGGAGGTCAGAGAGTTTTTCAGAATCATGACAGAGGCTGCTAAGAGGTGGGAAATCTGGTGTGGTTCCTTTCAGCTGATTTGTTTCCAGAGAGAACTTCCTTCAATCGCCAGCCATGGTGAACGCTTGGTACCAGCCAGAAAGAAACTCCATTACCTTCCCATACGCCGCCTGGAACCCACCATACTACAACTTTGACTACCCACAGGCATACAACTTCGCCGGACAGGGAGGAACTGGTGGACACGAATTGACCCACGGATATGACGACGAAGGTGTCCAGTTCGGTTTCAATGGAGAACTCACTGATTGCGCTTGGAACAAGTGCGGATGGATGGATACTAAGTCTTCTGCTGGTTTCATTGACATGGCTCAATGTGTTGTGACCCAGTTCAGCACCCAATGCTGCCCGGAGAAAGCTGGAAATGTGCACTGTGCCAATGGAGCTACTACCCAGGGAGAGAACATTGCTGACTTGGGAGGTCAACAAGCTGCCTATAGGGCATACAGACAGTACATTGCTACCAAGAACAACGGAGTTGAGGAGGACAGACTTCCGGGTCTGGAGAGTTACACTCCAAACCAGATCTTCTGGATCACTTACGGATATTCGTGGTGTATGAAGCAAACCGACGACAATCTGGTTCACCAGGTAAGTGCAGACCCCCGGTCGGTTCCAATTGATGTAGTGACATATCATCCGTCCTCTCACTTCTCTGAACTGGGTTACGGTATCAAAAAAGCCAGGAATTCCCCTGACCCGAAGGACACAAAACTATCACTTTCGTTGTTCTCTCCCGCGCGGTCGGCCGATTTTGTCTAGTCCCCTTTCCGCGCCCTTTCCACGCCTTGCCGTCAGGAAGAAAACGGGGACAAGGGGGGAGAAGAAGAAGAAGAAGAAGGACAGCTAAAATTTCTCAAAGTGATGAAGAAGAGGCGATTAGTCATTCGTACTTACCGCCACATGAAATTGGCTATGACGTCGTCATCAATCACCTTTTTTCAGCTGCTCACCAACCCACACTCTCCGGCCAAGTGCAGAACCAACCAAGTGATGCAGGACATTCCAGAGTTTGGAAAGGATTTCGGATGTGTCCGTGGAAGCCCAATGTACCCAGAGCCAGCTGACAGGTGCAAAGTCTGGGTTGGACAGTAATACAATCCTAAAATTTGTTTTCCCACTTTTCACCTAACCGCTTCCCTCTGTTGACAAACGCGTATTTGCCTATTACTACTAATTTTTTGACTTCCTAACGTAACTCTGATAAGAATAGAACAAATTTGACTTGACTTTCTGTTCTGAAATAAAACGTACTTTCCACTTTTCCTTCTTTACGACACTCTTCCCGATCTCTGCTGTTGGAAGTTAGGATGGGAGGTAGACAGGCCAAAAAAAGTGAAAGGAAAAGGAGAAATGAAAGGAATTCAGCGCGGGGTGCACTTTTAAAAAGGAGATCAAAGGAACAATGGCAACGGCCCCCGGGAAGGAGAAGTTCGGGAAGAAGACGGAAGATTCTATCTGACATGACGGCGAGAAGAAAAGGAGGGTTTGCGTTGTCTGGCTTTGAACCGAACCGAATTTGAATTAGATCGCCTTCTTCTCGCAACATTGCAGATTTTGAATGCGATTTTTGAATATGTGTTTTGAAACGTTTTGAGATGGCCTACATTTTGCAGGAGACCATTTTAGGGCTACATTCTCAAAGAATTTGATTCTGAATTCAGGTTGCTGTCTTCCAAAGTCCGCTATCTGCAGATAATTACGTTCATTTTGTACCGAAAAAGTTACGGGTCTACCGCCGCGTCCGTGTTCCCCTTTCCCGTCCAAAGAGACCTTTGTGCGATGGCCCTAGTACGATAGGCGTCCTACTTTCACCATGACCCCTCCGCCACCAAGCTCATATTGAATCCCCCCGAAGTTTGAAAGTGTTGAGTAATTTTGGTGTGATACACACGAAAGACAAGTATCATCTGACTTTACTTCAATTATTTGTTGTTGTGTCTGACTTCCAATCGTACCTCAAATGTGGTACACAGACACAAAACAAACCGAACAGCAAGTCCCGTTAAAAATTGCTTCAATTTCTCAATTCCCAAGTCTATACCACTGAAAAATTCAAATTGCGTTTTGCAGTGAAGTGGTTCCCGGAAAATCGAGTGCACCAATTACTCATCCCTCCGGAATTCCAGGACCCTAGAAGTAGGCAAAATTCAATTTATTTTTTTTGTTGGGAAACCATTAAAAAAGGGAAAGAGATGAAAAATCATTATTTTTTGACATTTTCGAAATGAAGGAAAAAAAGAACGACTCATAAAACCTAGTACTATTTTAGTGTAGGGTAAAAACGTTTATTTTGTTATCTGCAAGTACTCTTCCTTCCTCCACTTAGTTTAAAACATTCCCATCCAGCAGTGTCTGCTTGCAACAAGGCCCCCGAATGCAAAAAGCGGGGTGGTGTGTCGTCTAATAGGACATAAACCTCCCCGCATCAAAGCAAAGTTCACGCGACCGAGATATTCGCGGATCGCTTCGCGAAAAACCGTCGTTTGTCCATCCACCCCTCCCTTCTTCGCCTCCGCTTTCTGATATGTTTTCATTTTGCATTCTTCTTCATTTTCATTCGCTTCTTCTCCTCCCCATCCACCCCGACCATTTCCAGCTATTGACACTCGATCAACTGGGGTCGAACTAATTCACCCTTCAAAACAGAAACAATTCCTTCCGTTCGCCGCCCTTCTTCTCCCCCTTCAACCAGGAATGCCCCCTTTTGTTTCCCGCAAGTTGTGTGTGATAACACACAAACAACCACTGCATTTCTACCCCCAATTAGCTGTGTGTCAGCAGTTTATTTACAAAACAATGTCCATCCATTTTTCCATAATTTTTCCATTCTCTATTCCGAATGTAGGCCGCGATTGTGACGTGGCAAGGGATCAAGAATCATCAACGCCAACGCAGTTCAACATGACGTGCCTGGCACTCGGGTCATCAATGAAAAATAAAAGATGAAAAAAAAAAGAAATTCACATTTGCTTCAGCTACAGCTTCACATCAGCGGAAGTCACTCTTCTGGAAACTTTTATTTTTCAGGAGCACACAACTCAACCCACGGGAGCTAAAAAACCGCCTTTCCCCCAAAGTTTCCCTTTTTTTCAAAACTCATCAAACCCATCGAAAGGAAATTTCCATTCCAATTATCGAGAGAAAAGAAAAACCATCCTAATTTAGAATTGGCGACTTTTGACCCCATTTCATCACATTTCTCTTCTCTTTCCAAACAAAAAGAGGCAAGCACATATTAAAAATAGAGCCATCCAACCTTCAATTTTCCAATATATTTTCCATCTAAAAGTGACGTGAATCCACGTTGGGGTCTCATTTCCTAAAAAACATCATCCGTATATAATCTCATTCGGATTGACGTCACCGAACAGGTGTTCTTTCCTCCCCGCCCCCGGTTTCTCCTTGACTGAGTTGGCTGACGAAAAACGGGTGAAATTTAGAATTGAGAACTCGAGGCCCGGCCCCCCGTCAAAGAAAATTGGACTTTGCGCGTCAGGAAGCTGGCCTGGCATATACGACCCCATTTTAGCCGCCGATATTAGTTAATCCGTCCATCCTCTCTTTGATTTTTTGCCCTTTACCCCGAAGACGTCTTGCGGATAACAAGAGGAGGCACGTGACAAGAAGCTTATCAATCTTGTGTTCTCTTTCCATTCTCCCTTCTTTCTTTCTTTCGCCCCGCTACAAATCCCTGTCTTCTCCCTTCCCCTGCCAATGATAGGGAAGCAGGAACACATTAGCTTTTGCCACTTATATAACCTATGATTTGTAGGCTGGATACTCTCAAGGATATGGCGTCTGTCGGAGACATTCTGCATTTCTTCGCGCAGGAAGCCTCCGAGGACTCCATGCTGCCGACTTCTGCTCAAGTGGCTCCACCTCCTCCGACCCCGCCGCCGCCTGCACCGCCACCAAAACGCGAATCGGAACAACCGATGCGAGGCAGTATTCCAACAAGCGTGAGTCTCTTCTTCTGACATTTTTCCGCTGTCTGTCTAATTGTTAGTGTTAGTGAGAGATAATTTCCGTTCGGTCTAGGTGATTCAATCGTGCGTCCGGTCTACGTCTACTGGCGAGACGTCTATGAGCTCTTCGTCATCTTCATACGACGCATCCAGTGAAGATTCGGAAGGAGAACAAGCTTCGAGGAAGAGACCAATGGCAACTGTCACCGAGGAAAGCGGACTGTCTCCGAAAGTTACCAAGGTAGGGAGGGTCAAAACGATAGGTTCCACCGAGATTTGAACTCGGGTCGCAGGATTCAAAGTCCTGAGTGCTAACCGCTACACCATGGAACCGCACGCTCACTCTTTTCCGCGGCGCAAGTGATGAACTAGCCTATCTCTCGGGCGCCGCGCCCGTTTATTTGTGTTCAGCGACCACAACTTGGGCGATAAGCACTAGGTGAGTACGCGGTTCCATGGTGTAGCGGTTAGCACTCAGGACTCTGAATCCTGCGACCCGAGTTCAAATCTCGGTGGGACCTACTGTTTTGCACTGATTCAATACCTACTTTTCAGTTTGATTTCGATGAGTCCGTCGTTCGTGTCACTCCTCTCCGTCCGGTCTGCAAGGTTTACATGGTTAGCTACGGGCAGGAAGACTCGATTGACCAGCATGCTGGCCGCACTCGTAACGTCATCGACGAGCCATTCGCTGGGCTCCCAATTGACCTGCGAAAGGTATAAACATTATGGCTCTCCATACCCCATTATCCCTCTTTTTCAAGATTGTTCTTCCCTCTCTTGGCACCATTTCGTCTCGATTGGAGTACCGCAGAAGGCGACGCGAATATGAGCCGTTCATCTACACGGAGAGATTCAAGACTGTGTGGTACTCGGATGCTGAGGGTCCGGACGGCGAGCCTATCCGCATGACGGTTCCGTTCACCGTGGATGTCTCGGATATCTTCAATAGCTTCGTGAGTTGAGAAACAAATGTCGGGAAAAAGGTGAAGTTATTTGTTTGAAGATTTCAAAACTAACAGTATCCGAACATTTGAGGCTGTAAATGTGAAAAACACCTGTTTTGTGCTCGTAGCATGTCATGAACTGTCTCCTCTCTAACTTTCTTCAACATCTAATCACACACTCTCATTCCCCGTTCATGTATAAAAATGCCCTATTTCCAGACCCACAACACCGTTCCCCAGAACATCAGGGACAGGACCTTCCAGTATGCGATGGAGCGCGCCGGCCAGCTCGCCAAGTTCCGTCACATTTTCGCGATGAATGTAACCTACGAGCGTTCTTCTCTGTCACCAGTTAGTTTTAGGACCCAAACGCCGGATGTCTTTCATCTCCCTTTGTCGATCTCACCAAGCATGAACCCGAATCCCGAATTGTCTGGGGTGGCCGACATCCCGAAGTGTCGGTCTCCCACTCCGCCTAACTTTGTCCGTCCCTAGACTCATTTTCTCATTTTCTTCTAGCTTCACCCCAACCTTTTCATATTTGGCTTAACTTTTCTATTTTCACCCGCTTCTCCCGCTTCTCCTTGACTTTCCCTGCTTTTCTTTCTTTCCCATCCCTGTCCATCATTGACAATACTAGGTTGTCATTGAATTCTTCCCCTGTCTCGCATATATCTTCCAAATACTCTTTTCATTGCTTTTTCTGTGTTTAAAATTAGATTTTCTCTGGATTCTTCTGTCTTTTCTCTTTCTTTCTGAATAAAGCTTCGGCCCCAAAAAATTAGAATCTCCATACAAAATCACAAGATTGGAACATACAAAGTTATGTCATCCGAAGAGATCGTAAACAATATAAACCCATTAAGCCTGTCTGGCTCTCTGCTCGCGCAATCACAGGTCCAACACCTGTCAACTGGTCAAAGGGAGAAACAAGAGGATAGAAGAAGCCTGCAAGAGTCCCAAAATAACTAGTAATCCTTAATATTACGATTTCTGATCAATGAATGAATTCGAGAACTACGTAGTTGAGACCAAACTGCAGACACTTGAAGAAACCAACTGTTTGGTATACGACGGGAAACGCTATGAATTGTGGAAGAACTGAAAAGTGACGTGACCCCCGGTATTGACTTTGTGACGTGGCAGGAATCGGAAGCAATGGAACATGGAGCATGGAATTGCGTAGGAACACGTGGCGAATTGATTGAGATGTGAATTGGAAAATTTCATAACCGCCCACATCTTGGAACGACGTCGGGTTACTGTAGCTACCGTTTCCCTCCCCAAATAACAATTTTGCAATCTCCTCCATCTGTTCTCGCTTTTTAAAACATTCATTTCGCAGCATTCGCTCTCAAGGTCAGACTGCTGATGTTGCTTTTCAGACGAAGACGGCCGCGAAAAATGGCTCGTACCAGGTCGTATCATCTAGTACATGTTGTCTGCCCCTGCGAAGCTGATTTTCGAGGACACTGGACAGAGTGCCGTTGATGTTTTTGTTCTTTGCATTTTTGAAATTGAGAGACTGCCAATTTGAAACAAATATATGTAGAGAAGCGTGTCACTGGTCAGCGTTCCGGTCAAACAATAAGTTCTGAGATCTGGAATCTGTGACGCCGAGGAGTTCACACATCTATCCGAAAAAGTTCAGAAATCCAGGGATTAGAAGGTATTGAATTGAAGAGTGTTCTATCTTTTATCTAATCTGTTGAAATTGACACATTGTGCTCCTCAATGTATGTTAATGGTAGAGCCTGGTCACCACCGGTCACCAACCCATTTTGAACCCAATAAACTAGTAGTTACAAGTTGTTCAGTGCCTAGCACCTAGGGTCTCAATCTTTAGAAATGAGGTAATTAGTATCAGTGTCGGTGCTGGCCCACAGTTTCCACATCCCGAAATCGGATGAACTAACTTTGCACTTTCTCCCCAATTTTCCATACACTTATGCATTCTTATCTTGTTTTCGATCTTCTCACCACTTTCTCCCGCATCCTCGGCTCTCTTCCCTAAATCAGCTGACTGTATTTACTTCTGCTGATACGGATCTCGGTTCCTGCTCCAACACGTAGCAGGAACTGATCTGTAACCTTTTGAAACCGCCGTTTTCCGTGCAAACATGAAGAACACATGAAAATCCCACCGAAAGCAGAAAACAGCTAAAAAAATCAAACAAACAACATCGAAATTTGAATTTCAATAGGCTCTTTTTTCGTTTTTGTATCTTTTCCTATAAACAAGTATCCTATTCGAATCGACAGCTAGACCCGACGCTCGGTCCAACAAGGTCCCTCAATTTTGAAGACAGTTCCAAACGAAACTCCTCCTCTTTTAGATACGATCTGACCCCGCCCTTTTTGTCGAGTATTGTCGGCGCGGGGTCAGGTGCACGTGCCCTCTCTTCTTTCCCTTTCCTTTGTAAGTGAAGACTTCTGGAGCGAAGACCCCCCTTTTTCTTGTCAGTGGGTCGCGAACAGCTGACAGAAGCCGCGACCGTATATCAATGTGTTCTCGACAGTTTTGGGACTCTCTTTTTTGTGATCTTTCGAATATTCCGAGTTCTGACTCACCCCCCCCCCCCTCCATAGTGCCCATTACAGTATCCCTAACGGCATTTCTCCGCAAAAGCTATAAATGCCCATTCCCGTGCTCTTGATAATGTCATGTGACGTTTTCCCGAACGCCTCTGCCTTTTCCGCCCATCGCTCCCGCTCTTCCGATATTTTATCGTTTCGGCCACTGTTCTGTTCAGAAATCACCGGTTTTGTTTGTGTTTTCAGGTGAAGCAAATCACAGTTTGATTGCCTTCAAATCAAAATGGTCAATTTTTTCAGAAGGTAAGGTACCGTAACCCCCAGAATAGGTGGGTGGGTTCCATCCCTTTCGCACCTTCACCCTTCCCCTCCCTTTCCAATCAGCTCTCTATTTGTCTTTCTGTAACTCTTCGGTGTTTACTTCTAAAACCACAAAATCACGTGCACCATCTTTTGGAAACCTCGAAAACAGTCGCATTCTGCAAAAAACCACGAAAGGTTCTGCCCAAAAGAATGGCAGTGATGGCATCTGCCGTCGGCCGTTTTGTTTGCTCATCAGTGCCGTTGCCCAGTGGCCCCTGGCACCGGCACCGCGCGCCCGGGTCATGCATTTGAATAACGACCTTGGGAAATGGGCACGTACCAGGTACCGCCGGGAAGGAACGTACTTTGAGTCTTGAGACGGCGGGCGCCATGGAGGGCTACAGTAACCCAATACAGTAGGCCACCGCATTCGTTTTTTTTCCTTTAGAACGGAGACTGAACCCAAAAAACCACTGAAATGCTTGAATAGGTTTCTAGGTTTCCAAGTTGCCATAGAATGCATCTCTGCCTCTCGGGATGTACAACTTCCGGTGCCCAAAAAGATTGGGTCTCAACCAGCCCATCTGTTCCCAGAACGCTTACGTCATACCGCTGCCTTTCCCACTCTGCCCTTCCTCCCCTCTTTTTTCTGATTTTTCCCATTTCCATTCCCATTTTGTTTCACAGTCACATTGCCCTCCCGCTCACACCGTGCCTCCCCCGCACACACACGCAAATTTTTATGGCCGTTCGCGCTCCCTTCCTCATAACAGTTGGGAGGCTCGTCCGATTCGGGGCGCCCGCGTGAGGAGACAGAGCGACCTGCCCCTCTCACTCATATCATGGGATCCTTCTCTTTTCCCTCATTTTTTCTTTCTTTTAGACTCAAGAAGCTGAACCCCTTCGCCCGTCGCCCGAAAGGAATACCAAAGGTGGCTGCAGTTCACAATCTCCAACAGTACGCCGCTCAGTTTTCATCAAGCCTTAAAGACGACGTGATGGATGTAATTTCCAGTTCCAAAGCTATCCGAAATCAGACTTCATTTTTCTAGAAGAACAGTCCAAAGTTGCCGCTTGCGCCTACCCTCGAGGAAGAGTCATCACCGTTTTTCCCCAAGAAGATCGCGAAATACAGCCATGACAAGACATCTGTAAGTTTTCTTCAATGAAAAAGTCCTAGAATCGATTCATTTGCTTTCAACCCAAAAGTTCAAACTCCAACTTTCAGAACGATGAAGAGGTCGCCTGCTCTTCGTACATCAGAAAGACCAAGGAGCTGCCAAACATGCCAGCGTCTTTCTTCGAGACTTGCAGCACTTTTGGTCCGAAGGTCAGAAGCCCAATCGATCAGCAGTTCTGATTCCGTGTTTCCAGATGAATGGCCAGCCGACAGTCTCTTTCTCGATCAACCAGTCTTCTTCATCGTCGGGCCAGAACTTCTTCGGCGGATCTTCCTCGAAACCGGTGGCTCAGGTTAGTTTCTGAAAATTGGGTCTGGATGCGCTGATAGTTTTTTCTTGTTTTTGTTTCTGCCACATCTTTCCTTTTTCTTGTTTGATAATGGCTTTCGCCGGGAATGGAATAGATCTCTGATAGTGGCGGCGCTGAAAACCGAGAGACAGTCAACACGGGGGAGAGACGAAGAGAAAGGAGTGCGGTAGGGCGCGATTGCTTTTGTTGTTTTGAGCAAAGAAAATTGAGAAAAAAGAGACTCTTGCCACGCCAAAAGAAGAGAACTGAGTTGATGATCTGAAAAATACCATTTGAGTCGGCTCAAGGCATTTATCATTCCTTCACAGAACGCTACCGGAGGCAAGCGTGAGATCTCGTTCGAAGAGCAGATCAGACTCGCTTTCTCCATGGAAAACGACAAGTTCATCGACTACGAGGGAGACGGCTATGGAAAGAATTTGGAAGTCCTCCCGGGATGTTCGACCGTCCCGCGCACTCCCGTTCAGAAGCAGGTCGGTCGGAAGGCTTGAAAACCAGTCAATCCCTAAAGTTTCAGACAGTGCCACTGAAAGCAGTCCTCAGGGATATGAAGAAGAACAAGGAGAAGGTTTGCGTTGGCGGTGTCCACATCCTCCGTTGCATCCACCATCCGAGCCGTCAGCAGGATAACGGAAATCAGTCTTCCAGCAACGGCCTGCCACCACCACTGGACATGCAGCCTGGTCTTCTGATTGTAAGGAATAGTTCGAGACCTGAGTCAAAATTGTTCTGTTTCTAGAACTGCGCCACCGAGGAAGTGTCTGTGCCCAGAAGAACCACCCCGCCACGCGGTCATGGGACCAATACCGTCGATGAGGTCGGAGTGGATGCCATGACTCTCATCTACCACGAGGTCGCTGACAAGGGCAAGAACTGCCGTACTATCATCGTGCCGCCACCAACTGTCCCACCAGCTCACGGCTTTCTGAACGACCACGAAATCGTCGTGTCCCTCCAGAAGTACAAGGGAACCATGATAGTCCCGAAGGTTGGCTCTACATGATGAATGAATCTAGCCCAAAAGCTCGTATTTCCAGGAGGAAGAGAACGTCTCGGTCCCGAAGTCGACGATGCCGCCACCAGGACACTCGAGCTCCTAAGCGGAACGTCATCGTCAGAAGCAACTCATCGAAAACTCGAAAAGTCAATAAATAACCCATCCCAAAAAAAACCAAAAATTCCAAAAAACCAAAAAAAAGGTCCCGAATGCAAATATCCCCCTAACATGTTAATCTAAAACTTTTTCCCCATTATCGATTGTCCCCCAGTAGCTATTCCCTCTCCCTCTTATCAGAACACCTCTGGATATCTCCCGAATTTTCGTCTGGTACCTAAAAACCTAACCCCTCTCCTCATCCCCTTAGCTTTACCTCCCTCCTGGTCATACCACATCCCAATCTTAGCCGTTTAGATTCTCCCCTCATCAAATCAGGATCCATTCCCATCCCCTTTGCTGGTCTGTAGTCGCATGGTACTACAGATCCATTTTACATCTTGGAGGAGTTCAGTCACAGCCTGCTTCTGACTCAGGACCTTCCAAGTTAGGCCCTGAGTCAAAATCCGATTGAAACTAGAGACCTCTGATATGTAAACTTCTCAAATCCCCATCCCCGTCTCAATTATCCCCCAAAAATGATTAGAATCCCTCTCCCTGGTTAGGTTTTTCACATTTCCCTTCCCCCACTGGTGTTCACTCCCCTCTCCCTCATCCCTCTCGTGTAGCTCTTTGTGCCTTTCTTCCAACCGTTTTCTAGGCCAATTCTCTGTTATGATCCCCCAGTGGATCAGGAAAACTGTCCCCGGTTTTGGAAGGAGAAGGTAAACCGGGCGCAGTCTTCTTGGTCCTACTGCTTCTCATCACCTTCTCTTTTTCTAGTATTTTTCAATTCTTTGTTTTATATGTTGTAAATATTCCGGGAAATTCCGTCGTAAGTTAACAGATGCGCAAAAAAGTACTTCAAAATGATAACTGAAAAAGTGAGGATTGACTAGTCCCCATGCGCTAGTTATCATAGTAAGACTTCAATCTGTGAATAGCTAGGAATCAGGCTTACTTTCCTTCCGCTCATGCCGTCATCTCCGCCGTTCTCAATTGGAACGCGACACAATCAAACTGTGGCGAGTGAGGGGTCGACTCCGAGTGGCACGGGGGTTGCGAGGCATTGAGAGGGGTTTGTTGTGAGAAGCAGGCTTCAAAAAATGAGGGCAGCTGGCATTCTTTCCGAATATGTTTTGGAATTACTGTAATGTTTTTCTATTTGGCACCTAGCAAAACGAGGCATGTTGTAGACGGAGTTCTAGGGACCAGTGCTAAAAGAGGTCGGATTCTGATTTAGAGTCAGAGCCAAAGTCAACATGATATCCCTTCTTATCTGTAAAATCTCTGACTCATTACAGAGAGCCAGACAGTCAACAGGCTCATTACTTGGAGCTCCGAGCAGACTTTGACTTTCTGATCTTAAAGTTGAAGGTTCTAGATGTCCTCGCTTTTATTTCAAGTCCTGCTTTTCAGACAGAGCCCAGCTGTGTTTTTCAATGACTGAAAAGAGTAAAAGTGATGAATTTCAAGCTTCGAGAAAGTTTTCGAGAATTCTACGAGTCTATTGACATACGCTTTTGCTATCACCTGGGCACTGTTTTTGTGTAAAAAGACAATTCGTGCCCTTCTGTTCGAACTTTCCAACTTCCATCAGTGTTTACCCAAACCGACATGTTTCTCGGACGCACGAGGTCTTCCAAAAGTAGTTGGGGTTCGAGGGCAGGTGCTAAACAGGCACAGTGTGCCCGGCACCGTTTTGCCAAATGTTTACCGCATTTGCATCCCTAGACAATAGCAATGATCGAGCGAGCCCCCTTGCAAATTTCAAAGTTGGGTCTAACACGACACCGCCTAAAGACCCGTAGATCTAAAATTTTCTCATGCCCTGATAGTGTACTTCCTTAACTCGGTATAGTAATGGTAACAAAAGCAGATTATCTCAAGACAGACTTCGCAATTAGCTCAGTATGCGATTCGTCACTGATATCATATCAAAAAGTCAACATGAGCACAAGGTCTTGTACTTACAAAGATTTCCAGCGGACTTCGACCCTGTTTAGACAAAGAAGATTCTCGAAACTTTCGAGCCGCGTCTTCCAGACAGAACAGCTGTGAGCTTTCAAGCATTACTATTTACTGTTGACTCATTCTCATTTTCAGAAAGGAAAACATACAATTGAGGGGAAAACAGAAAACTATACAATGAACAGCTGTTGGGGTTACTGTAGATTTCATAACTTTCAATGCTTAACAATTTCTGAAGTTACGGGTCTTGCCACAGAACGGTCGGTACTCAATGTCAGTTCCTTAATCTCTTGATGGAGTCACACAACTCGGAAAAGTTCCTCACTGATGCTGGGTAGTGAGGTAACTCTAGGTTACTGTACTTCCGACTAATTCCAAAAGTTTGTCTTCTCCATAGTTCTTTCGAATCCAAACGCCCTAGTTCCTAGTTCCCCCTTTCCATCATCCAAATCATTTTCCCTTCACGTTTTGTAACGGTCAGAGACACCCTCCAAACTCATCGCATTCTCTGCGCTGGTGCCGGCCGGCGACACGGCACCGCGTCTAACGGTGCTGTTTACCGCACTCGGATTGAAATGGATTTATCAAATTTCCTTTGTTCTCTTTTTTGGCAAATGGCGATTGATGACATTTGGAGCTGCGGTTAGGGCCAAACCGTCACCAACATGAGAATTGCCTTATAGAAAGGTACAGTAAACTCCCACCCTGGAACACCTCCCTCAGAACTTTCTAGAACCTACAGTATCCCTTTTTGCCAAGATTCGTAAGCCCCGCCCATTTCAAAAAACTTCACTTTTGCTCCCCAAGCTCCGCCCATAACGTTGCAGCTGGCGGCGTCTTCATAAAGACGAGCAGCTCTTCAGCATTCAGCAATCTCAACTTCTTGACATTGCGGGCAGGAACTCCAGGGACCTTCCGGAGAAGGACCCAACTTTCTGGAGTAGGCCCCATCAACCAACGAGCCATCGGACTCTCACAGAACGTGAAGAGATTATATTCCTGGCTGTCATGCACCTAAAGCTACAGTCTCTCCATCCATCCCATAAAACTGTGTTTCCCATGAAATTCAATTCCCTCGCCACCTCATACCACCCCCGTTCAACATTTGCATCTCGTTCGTTCATAAATAGGCCTGCACCTCTGGAACTGTAAGCAGATTGTTTCTCCCTGAGATTTTAACAGAAAAATAGCGCGGGTACTCTCCTCGAACCCCCTCTCACTTGTTTACTTCTAATTGGCATCGGTCTCTAGGGAGTTTGCCTTCATATCTCGGCTCATTTTCATTCTATGGAGTTGAAATTCAAAAGACCAGTACAACTATGGGTGCTAAAAACAATCACCAATTTTTAGACCGATTGGTCAAAATTTTTGGTCCACCGATGGTTTGGTCCCATTAAAACTTGTTTACACTGTGTCGCTGCCTCGCTTGGCATGATTGAAATGAGATTTTACAAGCGAGACGGTAGGATGCATCGGTGCTGGGTGTTGTGCCTGGCACCGGTTGCTCCGTCTCTCTTTTTTGTTGTCGAGTCAAATTTCGACCGAGGAATGAATGGGCGGAGTCTCTGAGACGCGATCGTTCATTGTAGGCGCTCTGCTATCGGAGCAGAAGGTGGCTTGTTCTCACCTCTCCTAGAGACCTTAGTTTAAGATTGTCCCTGCCACAATATGTATGAACAGTTCTATTCTGAAACCATCGGCCACTCCCATACATTTTGATGCTTTCCACGCCCGAACATCTCGAAGATTTACATAGGGTGTGTCCGCAAACAGATATTTCCAGATTTGAGAGATATAATCTTTTGAAAGTTATTTTTGCTGAAACCCTTTACAAAGAAAGTGTTAGTCTGTTAGTCTGAAACTTGACAGTAGGGTAGGGTAGAGTCCCAGTAGTTAGGGTCCTCTAATCGGAGATTTTTCTAAAGGCTGATAAAGGTCACGAAATGCGTTCTTTTAGACGTACATTTTGACCTTTTGCAGTCTTCAGGAGAATTTCCAGGCAATCCGCTCTCGGATACTGACAGTTGGGACCCTATTATCGTTTTATCTCAAAATCGGAGTAGGTAGATTTACGGAGTTGAGGCTCCCGAAATGAGCGAATATTTTTCGGCTCAAAACGTGCTGCGCCTTTGAATCGGGGTACGGTAGTTGCGCATAACAAGGGAAGTCCGTAATTTACCAAGCCTATTTGCAGTTTTTATTACATGAATCGATAGATCTCGACGCGCTGAGAAACATTGCAGTTGAAAATTTTTGCCGAATGAGCCTCCTAAGGCCGCTACGGGAGCCGGAAAGGGCCTGAAAGCCCTAATTCAGCCCCTTTTAGGCCTATTTTAAGGGGGTTTATGATACTTTTCTGAGGTTCTAACAACGTGAAAATACTAAACACATCAAATACTAACTATTTGAGCCATTCTGGGTCAAGTTCTGAGAAAAAAAATTTTTGAACCTGCTCCTACACTAACCTAAAAAAATTTTCAAAAAAAAATTTTTTTTTGCAGAACTTGACCCAGAATGGCTCAAATAGTTAGTATTTGATGTGTTTAGTATTTTCACGTTGTTAGAACCTCAGAAAAGTATCATAAACCCCCTTAAAATAGGCCTAAAAGGGGCTGAATTAGGGCTTTCAGGCCCTTTCCGGCTCCCGTAGCGGCCTTAGGAGGCTCATTCGGCAAAAATTTTCAACTGCAATGTTTCTCAGCGCGTCGAGATCTATCGATTCATGTAATAAAAACTGCAAATAGGCTTGGTAAATTACGGACTTCCCTTGTAAGTTAACTCTGTCTTTATCTAATCATTATTCTCATTTCCAT
Organism: Caenorhabditis becei; assembly: GCA_900536315.3. Classification (NCBI taxonomy): domain Eukaryota; kingdom Metazoa; phylum Nematoda; class Chromadorea; order Rhabditida; family Rhabditidae; genus Caenorhabditis; species Caenorhabditis becei. Next base: position 43,962 of record LR539128.1, read on the forward strand.
CGGTTTTCCAACCAATTTTCGCATTTTTTACACGTAAAATACACTTTTTGTGTTCTTTCCACGTAAAAAGTCCGGAAATCGGCTGAAAAACCGATGAGATTGAGAAAAATCGGTGGAAAAAGAAAAAAATTGATTAATGCGCAACTACCATACCCAGGTTCAAAGGCGCAGCAGGTTTTGCGTCGAAAACTTTCGCTCGTTGCGGGAGCCGCCACTCCGTAAATCTACACACTCTGATTTTGAGATTCGACAATAATACCATTCCTTCCTGCCGAATTTCAGCCCATTCTGAAACACCTCCCATGGTAGAGCCCCGAGTCTTGAGCCTTCCAAGAAAATCCATTGCTACTCTTCTATACAGTTGCTTTGTCTTCCATTCAGTTCTATCCGTCCAAGGTTCTCCTTTTATCACAGTTCTCCTTTCTCTCATGAAAAAGAATCTCCGAGCGCATCTTTAATCCTCGGCCGTGTACTCTGAGTCTCTCAGCTTCTCTCAGAAACTATTAGTTAAAGATAAGCTTTTGGAAAAATTGAAAAAGCGCATCCTCAAAGAAAACTGTTGGTTTGTGTTCTGTTTCTATCTGTTTCCCATGCTGCGTCAATGCCGGGACTATTGTCGGTCAAAGAGTCTTTTCTCCTTCGACTTTAGCTCTGAACTTCCTTCCCTATTCGTTTTCTGAAAATTTTCAACTTCCAGTCTACTTCTACGCTCAACGCTCTCTAAGTCATCATGCCTCTTGTTCGTAACGAAGGCTGCGCCAACTTGATGGAGCTGCTCCACAACTCGGTCGAGCCGAACAACGTAAGAAATTCATTTTTTCTATACCTAGCAATTAGTATCTCTCTTTCCAAAACCTTTAGTTCAACTCTTTCGTTTCAGAACAACCGCAACATCGTTAACCAGCAGGACAACTACGCCCGCGCCATCTCCGAGTCTCTCTCCAACCAGCTCGGAAACCAGGTAAAACCCTATCCCAGTCCTCCCAAACTTCATAAAAAAGTTTTTCAGGTCGTCTACACTGGTCCAACCATCACCAACGAGATCATCGAGCGTGCTCGCGCTCGCGACCTGGCCGAGAAGCTCGCCAAGGAAGCCGCCGACGAGGAGGCCGCCGCCAAGGAAGCTGCCACCAAGGACGCTGCCGCCAAGGACGCCGCTGCCAAGGAGGCCGCTTCCAAGACCTCCAATGGCGGCAACTAGCCGTTCACCCCTCCGTCTTCAACTGATCAAGCATTCTGTAAAAACTGTATTTAACCCGCATTCCCTCCAACTTAGATTATCACCTTTCCATGCACCTTTCGTTAGAATCGTGCCCATTTTCTTTCTGACCGTCTGGACTCTGATCCAGTCACTGCCTCTTTAGTTGTTCTTTTATGAATGCTGATTTCCAATAAACTCCAAAAAAAAGTAATCATCGTGATTCTGGAGAGGCGGGGAAAGGTCTGGGTCGAATAGTCTCTCCGTCTGCGCCTCGGTCGTGGTGCAACCTGTTCGATTATCAAAATTCACACGTTCAATGCTAGTTAAAAAGCACAGAACACAGGAAAAAAAAGGGTGAGTGTATTTTTGAAGGTGATGGGAGTAGGGAAGATCTAGAAGATGTCAGTTGAAGAGAAGGTGTTTGGAAGTCTCACCTAGGGAGAGGATGGGCTCCGGAGTTGGAAAACTGTCAAGTTTCCAGATCAAGGGACACTTTTGGAAAGTTTCAAGACCCGGCGGGGCACGGGAACCTAAAGTTTGAAAATGAGACATCGAGGTCTAGAAGTTGATCTTTATTGAATTCCATGTTTTTTGTCAGCCAACTGAAACGTGTTCCACATACTCCAGGTATCTCCCCTCCTTGAGTTTTTTGCCCCCCTTCTCTCCCAAAAATTAGTATTCCAAACCCTCTGGTATCATGCGAAAAGGTCCGAGTGAAACGAGACGGTGAGTAGATGTGTTGACATCGCCTAGTCTATTTTAATTCCATGTGGTTAGACACATTCCGCGCCGCTCTCCTTGTCTCATTGTGCTCTCCACTCATGTCAGAGAGCAAATAACGTCGTCAGTTGGAAGAGAAGGAGCAATTGAGCCCGCCTCCCTCTCTATTCTCCTTACTGTAGTTGGCGGGTTCGGAGAAGTGGTCGTAGCCACAAGATGTTCAATTCAGCGGTGTCAAACCCGAAACCTTTCACACTAGGCCCAATGCCGTCTATTCCATGTTTCCCCTTCTTCAACCCGTTCATGAACCTCATCAGCCAAGTTGCCATGGCACGAAAGGTACTGGTACCGATGAAGCAACACTCTCCACTTTCTCTTCGTAAGTTCACGGTGTTCTTGTCTCCTGAGTACTAAATCTAAAACGTTCCAGCTCACCCGCAACAAATTCTCGCTTGCGCACATGACCCCGGAGTGCTCTTGAACACATTTCAATTGCCCACCGGATGCTTCACGACACTTGTCTGTTTCAAACCCGGAGGATTCAAAGCTGGAACCAGTCTTGAGGTTAGTTTGGGAAACGTAGGGAAGTTGTTAAAGATTTGAAATCTAGATAAGAAAATGGTAAATAAGGTAGAACCAGCTGATCCATATTTTCCTTTTCTTCTCCTCGTCGAATTAACCTGAACTCTCAAAACTCTTGTAAATAAGAGGTTCAGGAAACTTCTCCATCTTTGTCCTTGGTTTTTGCTGTTTTTCATCTCCCAATTCCCGATTTAGTCACCCACTACTTTCTGCCTACTGTATCTGTTCTAGTCCTCTTCGCCAAACCCGCAGTTTCAGCTTCCCGATGCTTGGTGGCGTTTTGCCAAGGAAAGCGCTCATTCGGCGAACATTGTCCAGTCAAAAGTAGTCACGGACATTGAGTGTGGCGCCGAGATAGTGGTTTGCAAGACGCCAGAAGACAGAAAATCGGATCCGGAAGAACCAGTGATCACTGGTGACGTGGCAATGATCTCAAGTTCTAAAGGTGACTCGAAAATCCTATTTTGACTTTTTCCCAGAAAAAGTCAAAGTTTTGCTGAAGGGGTAAGGATCGGAACACAAATTTTGTTACGGACGGTGTGGAGACAGAATTCTAATTACTTGCTGGTCCGCCATCCTATCCTTAATCCAATTTTGGACCCCACTACTCTATAGAAAAAACAAAGAGGAAGAGCGGGGTGTTTACTTGGGAAATTTGCAGATAATGGTAATGGTTTCTCGTGCGCAAGATGCGGAAAAGTGTTCAGTTACGAGTATTATCGTGACAAGCATCTCAAATACACCAGATGCGTCGATAATGGGAATAGGAAGTTCCCATGTTCTATTTGCAATAGGTATGAATCACTTTTTGATCTGTCCAGTCTATAAATTTCAACATTTTTCAATCCATTCAACTCTCTCCGATTCCCCCCGCACTTATGTCTTGACACCTCTAACACAAGTGGCATTTGCTACCGTAACCCGCCTAGAGCACTTCACAAGTGTCACTGTCAAACAAACATGCCATTTTGCAGGTCTTTCGAGAAACGCGATCGCTTGCGCATTCATATTCTTCACGTTCACGAGAATCATCGTCCGCATGTTTGCTCCGTGTGCCAAAAGTCGTTCAGCCAGTCGAGTAGCCTCAATAAAGTAGGGATTTCAAAACAAGACTGCCAGGAAACATTCTCTGAATTCCAGCACCTTCGAGTTCACTCCGGAGAACGTCCATACAAATGTTCCTACTGTCCAAAGGCCTTCACTGCCTCTTCAATCTTGAGAACGCATGTGCGACAACACAGTGGAGAGAAACCTTTCAAAGTGAGTGAACCGCCGGAAACTTGACAGAAAACAGATCAGAATACAATTTATGTGCTGATCACAATGTAGGTGGTCAGGTGATTAGGATGGAATGACACCGTTAAAATAGAACTGCCCTCTGCAAAAAGGAAAACAGAAAACAAGAGTACAGTTCAGTGCAAGAATTTCCTTCCAGAACTTGTTCAAACTTCTGCGAAAAACACAGAATTCGGGGGGCGCGACGGCGTCTAATTTGACACTCTTGTCACACACCCAAATGATCAGTAACAAACGCCGTCCAGTTCTGCAAGGGCATAATGAATCTTGAGGAAGCGCCGAGGTGAATCGCCGCTTTTAGATGAGGTGACGTGAGGTTCCAGAAATGGGTATTTTGACTATTCGATCTTCTTATCGTTATCATTTGCAACCTACAAAAAAAAGAAGATAAGAAGTCTTTCGAGTCAACAGAAAGATCTCTTCCAAAACAGTGATTGTCAAGTGATTGATTTGATCTGATCGGATGGCTAAACGACTTGTTGATCTATCTACTGTTAACGTCAAAAAACACTTTGAAAGAAGAAGATCAGAAAATCAGGATTCAGTACTCAATTGTCATTTTTCAGTGTGCTCACTGTGGAAAAGCATTCGCCTCGCATGCCGCCCATGACAGTCACGTCCGGAGATCACATTTGTCATAGTCCCTTTTTTTCCGCTGGCAATGAAAAGAAACGAATTTCTAATCTGATATGTATAAAGATAAATATATCATCTTCCCCGTCGAAGTTTGTCTCTCTATCTTTGATATCCTCTCCCAATCTTTGAAGACACAAGCGTTGCGCCGTACCAAACTAGTTCCAGTTGTGATCTTCCGATCATGATTCACTGGTTCGGCCAGCTGAAAGTAGACAGAAAGGGGGTACTCCCATCTCTCACTATCTAATCTTTGATGGAGGTACGTTCTTCGACGAATTGACCACTTTGGTCTCGGCGGGGGGACACCTTTAAAAGTGTACGCGGACGAGGATGTAATTGGTTTGTACCTAACTGTTTTACGTCAATATGCCGACATTTTTCCATCATTTTGAACCCTTTTTTTGCACTTTGCATGCAATATGTTGGGAAGTTGAAATCAAAGTGAATTCATACATTCCCAACAATAAAAACGGGGTTTGGATGCGACAGAACACAAAGGGCGAATCGAATATTGTATTTTCTCATCTTCCTCCGTTTTTTATGAAATGATGGGTGGAGTTTGAAAAGGTTTAAATTCCTGGAAGATACTGTTCCAATACCAGAGCACTTCCCTTCTCCTTCCTCAAGTTCCCAATCACAACACAAACTTTCCTAAAAAAGTTCAAAAGATGATTTGTCATCCCAGCACCATAGGTTACCTGCGGACCACTTTCTCATTGTTTTCATAACCCGTTCATCCTTGCCGGTTGTTCGGGAAACGAAACGAAAAGTCATCGCCAAGTTGTGTTGTGTTGTAGAGAGAAGAGGCTGTGGAAAAGGGGAGGGAGGAAGATGTGTGATGCCTTTTCTCCCCCCGACAGCCCCCGACCTCTTCTTGCCTCTAGTAGTGTCGTCGTCGTCGGCGAGTAGGACCTTACTAATATCTGATTTTCAACATGACAAGAACCTACTTGTTTCCCACCTCCTCCCAACTTCTTAAAAGGAAGTAAACCCTTCTCATTTGGTCGCGCCCTTCATGTTTCACATGTTTTCACTGAATCTAAAGATCGTAAGCTGAAGATCGCCGTATAAGGCGCTTATCCGTCTGCATAAGACGAACATCGAGGTCTCTGATGCTCATACTTCCCACCTACGTAGAATGATCTTATTTATTTGCTATCACTTTTTTCTCCGTTTTCCCAGCAAATAAATATCTGGAGAGTATTGTAGTTCTGCACTCTGAACAAACACTTTCAAGTTGTTTTTAAGACACTCGTGTTCCAATTTTCAACGCTTCATAATTCATATCACTACTTCCTGCAAAACATCCATTACATATTGCTTTCCAGATCCAGCCATGGATCGAATATACATCTTCCTAGGGTTATTTTCCCTGGTATACTTCCTGGAGGCGATTGGAGGGAGTTATATCAACTCCGCAGTTCAAAATATCGAGAGACAGTTCCAAATGTCTTCTAGAACATCTGGTTTCATGATTTCCGCAAGTGACTTTGGCTACATCCCATGTGTCGTCTTCATTGCACATTTTGGCTCCAAGGGCAACCGGTAAGTCGCAATTTGAATGAAAAACACGCATACATTTCAAAATAACAAAGATCAGTTTCAAAACTTATGTTAGCTAAAAAGTCAAGTTCATGCTTTTCTAGAGCTCGCTGGATTGGCGCTGGCGCGATTCTCGTGTCAATCACGTATCTGATGCTTGCCTCGCCAAACTTCCTGTTCCCTCAGGGTCAACATGATATCAACACTACAGCTGTGGCGGTAGGTTTAAAGTTCAGAAAGTTCAGTGTCAAAATCTTTGTTTAGGCCCAATTGGAACCAACGGCTAGGCAGCTTGCGTTGAATTCCTCTCTCAAGGAACTTCTGTCTTATCCGCTGATTCGAGACCGTATTCCTAGTGATATCTACAACAATTTGACACTTTTAGACGATGAAACATCAGAGGTGAGTTGACTACACAGTTCTTTTTGAGTACACACACCCTAACTAGTTGAGAGAGGGACAGAGATCAGACAATGATTGTGATAGGATTAAAACACAAAGTTAGTGAGTTATTTTCAGATTGAAACATTCCAACCAAAGCATGGCCCACCAAGAGGACTGTCGGATGCAAGTGGACGACCAAACAACAACTCGTATACCATTGACGGATGGCTCATTGATGAGGCCTTGGAAATGGCAACGGACTTGCAAAATGGACAGAGTCAAAGCACTTTGAGAAGCTCTTTGTCGTATTTCATTCATAGAAGACTCAACAGTACTGATAGGGATATCAAGAAGATCCGAATCAGTGCAGCTGCACCTTTCACGTTCTGCGGGAAGCTGACAAACTCTTTGAGAGCTATTATCAAGGTAAATTGAGATCTAGTGGATATAAATTTCAATTCCGGGTTCTCATGTTCTCATTCGCCTAACTATGACAAAATTGACCATTCTAGTTCTTACACATCACACTGTAACAATTTGGACGAAGAAGTAGTAGTATTTCCTGGTACAAATCAGAAAGACTACTTGACTTGTAGTACCCGTTAACAGAAAACTGTACTGGTACAAATCATAGAGATCTTGTACAAAATCTATGATTTTCTCAGGAATCAAAGTGCAGCGAACAAGCGTCAAGTATCTACCCGTTCCTTGTGTTCTTCTTCTCTCTCCTTCTCCTTGGAATTGGAAGAACTGTACCATGGAGTCTCGGAGTTCCACTTTTGGATGACAACATCAAAAAGAAGAGTTTGCCAGCGTACTTTGGAGCAATTTCATCTATCCGAGTATTGGGTCCAATTTGTGGATATCTGATTGGAAGTGCTTGCAACAAGTTCTACTACACTTTGCATCGTAAGAATGAGAAACTTGAAACATAAATGAGTGTGTTTTCAGCACCAAATGGTTTGACTCCAGCTGACCCAACTTGGATTGGTGCCTGGTGGATCGGGTTCTTGTTCATTGGAACTATCGCTCTCTTCCCATCCATCCTTCTGTTTGCGTTCCCACAAGGCAAGAAAGGCAGCGCATCAGCTGTTCAGCTCTATGACACCCATAAGGAAAAGCAGAAGAAGACAACTGATGAAGATCGTTCTCTCTCCACAAAGCTCAAAGATTTCGCGAGATCCTGCAAAGCCGTACTTGGGACCAAGATCTATCTCGGCAGTGTGATGGGTCGTGTTTGTGACATTCTGGCCTTCAAAGGATACATTGTCTTCCTGCCGAAATACCTGGAGAACCACTTCGGAATCCCACAGTACCTTGTTCACAGGTACATGGCAATGTTCGGAGTGTTTGGCTTTGGTTTGGGTACTGCGACTGGAGGTTTTATCACAAGGAAGTTGAAGCTGAATGGAAGACGAGCAGCGATGTTTGTGATGATCGCTTCTGCAGTGAATGTTTGCTTGTATACCACAAAAATTTTTATCGGATGTGAATCAATTGTGAACTCAATTGGTGTCAGGAACAGGTACGGTAAAGGGTCAATAGACCAATATCAAACTGTTTGGTTTTAGTGATTCAAACTACAATTTCACAATGCCATGCAATTCGGAATGCGCCTGTGAGAACGCTCGTTTATATCCAGTTTGCGATCAGAAGGGGTAATCAAATAACACATTGATGGTTTGGAACTGAAACTGAACTTATGAACTTTCAGAAACGCATACTTCTCACCTTGTCATGCCGGATGCAGGGAAGCCATGCAACATGGAGCTGACCCGCTTCTAGACTTCACTGCCTGTTCCTGTGCGGAAGGAGGGATGGTCAGCAAGAAGTTCTGCAAGAACACATGTCAAACATCCACAATCCTGTTCTTCCTGACAGTTCTGCCGGGATCCTTTGTAGCAGGATTGGGAGTAGTGCCAGCTATGCTCATTCTATTGAGGTATAGCTAAAATTCCTTGAAATAGGCTCAAATAGTGAATTTCTAGATGTGTGCCTCCAGAGAGTCGTTCTCTCTCCCTTGGCCTTCAAGGAATGGCAGTTTCCCTCTTCGGAACCCTTCCATCCCCTATCATCTGGGGTCTTGTCATCGATGCCGCTTGCCTGGTTTGGGACAAGACTTGTAGCGGTCACCGTGGCTCCTGTTCCATCTATCACCCTGAACGTTTGCGTGTTTGGATGCACCTCTTGTACGTTGTCATTCGACTCGTATCACTTGTCACTGACATCTACGTGTGGAAGCACAGTAAACATTTGAATATTATGGACGAGCCGGCGAGTGAGGTATGATAAGAAACTCAAGTTTTGTGGGGAGTTAATGGTGTTTGTTCAGGAGAAAGATAACATCAGAAGGAATTCTATCAAAATGCAGGCTGTTCAACCAGACCAGTAAGGACAAAGAACATAACGAATACACACTGTCATATCTTTATTTTATTTTGATTTTTGAAATACTGGTACATTTGTTTCTTGTTTTCCCCCTCTCCCCTTTCCCGATTTATTCTTGCATTTCAACTCCCAGGAAAAATAGTCAGTCTTTTTCTCAATTTTGTTCCAATTTTTTACAGTCCAATTTTTGTACATTTTTGACAATAAAAACTGAACCCTATTCAACACAGGAAAATCAAAAAACGATAGGTTCCACCGAGATTTGAACTCGGGTCGCAGGATTCAAAGTCCTGAGTGCTAACCGCTACACCATGGAACCGCTGAGCAACTTAGAACTCTTTTGTGTTCTTATTTTGGCTCCGCGGAGCAGCTTTTGCTGACCGTTGCCTCTAGTCATGTGTGCTCTCTTTCTTTTCCGCGAGAGCCAACCAGGAAGTCAAGCTGTCGTTTGAACGATTGCTGGTGTCTCTGAAATTGAATGTACAACTGATGAGACTGGCTTACTGTAGTATAAGAAAAGCTCCAATTTGATCTACAAACCGAGATGATGAAACGAAGAAATCTGCAGGGTTCATTCGAGAACTCAGGACTCTGAATCCTGCAACCGGAGTTCAAACCACGGTGAGACCTATCGTTTTGTTAGATTCCATTTCGCTGACTTTGAGTCATTTTCAAACTTTTCCGACTCTCCCATTATTCTTCTCTGGTCCCTTCTTTGTTCCCCCGTCAACTGCCATTCTCCTCGTCTCCAATTCATCTCTCCGCTCCAGCACGGAGTCCTCTCTGTGCCTGCACTTTTGGACTGCTCGCTGGCACTCGGCCGCTCTTTCCTACGTTGGGGTGACACTACCAGTCACATGCTCTAAACGCTGATAACCGTCCTCTTCTTCTCCTTTCTCGCAATCATACCTACTTTTGTTTTCAACTACTGACCATCTCAATTTTTAGATGGCTTACTCGGCTCAAGACGATAAAAAGATCTGGACTTACGTTCTCGACAACCTCGAACGTTACGTGAAAAGTGATTCGTTTTGGAAGGAACTCGTTCCAAAATTGGAATCGCGAAGAACGCCTCACGCACTTCGGATCAGGTAAAGGAACCACATAAGACCAATAAAATCGCAAATTTTAAGATTCAATCGGATTTCTCGGAAGCTCGATGAGACAGATTTGGATGCCACGGAAAAACTGAAACTCTACAATGCGTTGAAACTCGATATTCAGAAGAATGTTTTGCGAGGGTAAGAACCGTTTAGGAAATTTTTGATTTTTTAATGATATGCTCAGGTTGAAAAAGCATACTTCTCAAACCCACACCCCTGCTGCTCCGAAGAAACGGAATTCTACTGGAAACAAGGTTCCGACTACAGCAAAGAAGCCAAAGGTCAGCGAGAAGAATTCGAAGCAATCTGGGGATGCGATGATCAAAGTTGAAGAAGAAGAAACTGTTCCACGAAGCGAATCGTTAGGAAATCAGATTTCAGAGATGCTTGCAACCTTAAAAGTTATGCAAGATCAACAGAAGAAGCGAATGGAAGCATGGTCCACAGCCGTCGCTTCGTACGACAGTTTCCGGGAGGGAAGCAATGAGTTCCGCACGCAACAGCTGGCTCTGATACAGGAGGTGACAGCTACTCTGAACAACTTGCCGGAAATTCCCACATTTCCGTTTTGAGAAGGATGCTGAACTTCTCTGAGCCTATTTGTTGATAGTACCTGTGATAAAGTTAAAGAGAGCGGATTTTCTTTTTCCTACAATCACTTTCCATGATTTGAACTTTTTTAATGAATTCTATGAGTTTCAACTTTTGTTTCTTTGTTGAAAACATCTACCCACAAACATTTTATCCTCTTTTATATGTAAACAGAGTCGGACAACTGAATTACATTTACTCAAACAGTGACGGAAGCTGAACAAAAAAAAAGTGAGAGGTTTCGCGACTTGGAATGATGCAAAAAGATAGGTCCCACCGAGATTTGAACTCGGGTCGCAGGATTCAGAGTCCTGAGTGCTAACCGCTACACCATGGAACCGCACGGCAAAAACCTGTCGATCTCTAGTGATTATCATCCGCAAAGTCACTTTCCGCGGAGAATCTTTGTTTGACGAACGCATCGTTTATGATGGGCAGGTTGCGGTAGCTAATCACTTGAAATTGACCGGCTTCAGGTATGCGGTTCCATGGTGTAGCGGTTAGCACTCAGGACTCTGAATCCTGCGACCCGAGTTCAAATCTCGGTGGGACCTACTGTTTTATAGTTTTCACCAGTAATATATTACTTTGACCACATGCTGACTGGTCGGATGGCGTAACTCGTATTGAATACTTCTATTTCTCAACAGATTTATGTGCAGACCCCTTTGTGGCAACCGGCTTCTCCCCCGACACTCAGCAGCTCTCTCGCTGCTCAAAACGTCAGAGAGCATTATCTGACGGGTCCACATAGAAAGGCATACTCTGCGCCTCGCGTCTCTAGCATTTCGCGGCAGCCCGCCCAACACGCTCGGGTTTGCCTCATTCGTTTCTGCCAGGCCGTCAGAAGATGGCCTCCCAACTGATTTCCCTGAAGTTTCTACTGTATTATACTGATTTTCACTGAAGTTCCTGAAGTTCTGATTTCTGATGCTTCTGATGCTTCTGATGCTTCTGACGAATTGAGCTGTCTACTCCCACGTCACCCCATTTTTTGACGGAGCATACTGGTTTACCAGTGAGTTTTCAGCAGCACCCTTATTATAAAGAAAATGTTATTTTACAGGACGTTGGTTGCTAAAAATGGCGTGAGGGCTGTTAGCTGTTGCAACCGCTTCAATCACCATGTTATGACGTGAGTTGATTGGTTCCGAGAATCTCCCATTATTCCAAAATTTTTTCAGCTGCTGTCCATCCAAACTAAGATGTGGAAGAAAATGGGATGTTCCAAAAGTCAGCGTTAGTGATTTGTATCAGCTGAAAAATACAATCAAAAACATTTCAGGAGAGATCTGTGACAAAAGTATGCACTGGTTTGGGCACACCAAGGATTTTTTTATTATTATTTTTGATCTTCAATAAATTTTTTTTGAAAGCACCTTGTCTTTGGTTCAGTTCAGATTGTCTTTGAGCAAAATATGAGGTTGGGAGAGGGGAGAGGAGAAATTGGGGTCAGCCTCTATCTTAGTGTCCGTCAGTCGAAAGTTTCCTTCGAGTCCGTCGCCAGAGTCTATCCAACGTTCCAGCGTTTAGTTTCGAGCGTTTCTGAAGATCATGTCCAAGTTTCCCGTCTTTCGCAGTTCTTCCCTCTCGTTTTCGTGCAATCTCTCTTTCCTATGGTAGTTTGCTGACCGCGCCGCGGCCGCTTCGCATGGAATTGAGAGACTACACACATGCAGGAGACGAAAGTTGAGACGAGGCAAAAAGCACATTACGTGTCGTCGGAGAGAAAACTAATCTAGTTGAGAGATTTGTGAGAGGAAATTGGACGGGAGATTTGTATTCAGAGCTCAACTGGGGAAATGGAAAAAAGGAAAAATAGAAAACGTCGGTTGTGACGTTACGCGACTTGGATTAATGCAAAACGATAGGTCCCACCGAGATTTGAACTCGGGTCGCAGGATTCAGAGTCCTGAGTGCTAACCGCTACACCATGGAACCGCATACCTGAAGCCTGTCACTTTCCAGGCATATGATGCGTTTGTCAAACATTATCGCGATGAGTGCGGCGAAACGCGGAATGCCCCGAGATAATCACTTCAAATGGACAGGTTGTGGTCGTGCGGTTCCATGGTGTAGCGGTTAGCACTCAGGACTTTGAATCCTGCGACCCGAGTTCAAATCTCGGTGGAACCTACTGTTTTGAACTATTTCCAAGGGCTCTGTTTGAGTTCCACCGTTTTGATGCAAGTGACGAAGGAAACCGTCTACAACAAATCTAATGTTGCAGAAAACATAAAACAACTGGGTGTCACAAAAAAGAATGCAAAAGTCATCAGAGCTTGGTCTGCGGAGTCATTCCTTGTCATTTCGATGCCAGGAAAAACCAAAGACACACTGGAACAGGTCTTCGAGCAATTGTCATCATTCTTGCAATTTTGAACACCTGTACTCATTCTACTTCCATGCAACTTGAGATCTCAAAGAAAACATTATTTTTATACCTAAAATCGAACAAAACGATAGGTCCCACCGAGATTTGAACTCGGGTCGCAGGATTCAGAGTCCTGAGTGCTAACCGCTACACCATGGAACCGGCGTCTATCCCATTGTGTGACGCCATACACTACTCCGGTCTTGAGAGACGGACGGCTCGCCGGGGCGAGTCGCCGGCCGAGACACAGCAAGTTTACATACAGAAAGAGAGGAAGGGGTCAGTGTGCGGTTCCATGGTGTAGCGGTTAGCACTCAGGACTTTGAATCCTGCGACCCGAGTTCAAATCTCGGTGGAACCTATCGTTTTGACATTTTCGCACTGGCATGATTGAGGTTTCTACTGGCTTTCAATTTGTTCTACTAAAGTGTAAGAACATGTTCAGATTTCAAGATGTTCCGGACCAGTCACCTCTCATTCTTATCATTCTGTACCCAGTAGCCAAAATTTGTCGAGCAATTGACCGCAAAACGAGCGAAGAAGTACTGGCGAGTCGCCGAGGTTCATTGAAGCAAGTAGCTCGGAGAAAACACTCTAATATTGACCAACCGTTCAGCTTCTCTGCTGCTGCAACAAACCGTTCGGTGCCGGCTGCTCGTTCCGTCGTCTCATCAGTCCGCGACACGCACACCGTATTCGCTCATTTGTTTGTTTGCTGCCAACCGTGGCCGGGTACGGGACCGATTTATATGCTGCACTCTTACCTACCTCTTTTTCCTGTGCCTACCCCTCTTCATTCGCCATTTACCCCATTTTGGACCCCCGTAACGCCTAAAAACGGCCATTACAGGAAAGCAATTGACCATTCTTTTGCAGTATTGGTTTATTCAACAAGGAGACGAAACATATTGGCAGAAGACAACGGAAAGAAGAAAATGCAACAATTCTGGAACTAAAGGTTTCAGGTAAGCTTCTCTTCCAAAAAATTGAAATTGAAACCCCTCAATTCTCCTCTATGTATATCCATTCCTCCCGAAGTTTGTGGGAAATCGGTTTGCACTAATTTCCATTTTTCGCCTTATCGTAAATCTCCGTTTCACGGGTCATATCTGTCTCTCAAAAGGGTTACTTCTTGGAAAACAGACCTCATTTCCATTTCCTCCTCATTCCCGCCTTTTCGGATTTGTGAACGATCGCTGACCATTCATCCAATTCGCGACTTTTCAAACTGTTATGAGTAGTAGTTCTCTTCTCCGAAATTCCGCCGTTCAATAGATTCTTTTATCGCCTATAGAAACTTGTCGAAAGTTTTGCAACTCTCTGTTGTGTTCCACTTTTCTGCTTCTGCTGCTTCTTTCTCCATGTATCTATGTATCTGTTTCCAATCAGATCAATCAATCATTACTATAATTGATATGGAGAAATGAAGGAATGAAAGCATCCAAAAGAAACAGAAGCCGACGGGAATAGTCGAATAACGAATCTTCCCGTAAACAAATACAAAAGTATATGTTGGAACTGTCAACTTTCAATTTCTATTCGTTCCTTCCAAAACTGCTGTCTTTGCAAATATTACGGAATATACATAGTCGTGGCTTCCAACTTCCGCTTCATCACTTTCTCCAATAATATTATCAATATTATCATTAGATTTCATGAAATTTCCGAATTGATCTGTTGCCCAAATAAATCCGTTTGTCTTTCGTTCCCACCTTTCCCCTCAATAATCAGGCCCCCGGTAGATGAATGTCAATAAACAAATTGATCATCATCTTTGACAGGTGGCGCTGACCGGAAAGAAAATCAGGCGAGAAGGGTAGGAGAAAGTCAAAAAGGTACTTTTTCAAGGACTTCTTATCCTCTTCATAACTCCCTTCCACCGCTTTTCCCGCATTTTGACACTCAATGTTACAGATAGTATGATAATCTGTGTGTTTCTTCCCCATTCCCTTATCACTTTTCGCATCTGTAGTTCGTTACAATTTTACGAGTTCTTCGCCATTTTCCACCACTCGTAACACACACCCTTTCCGTGATATATTCATAATATATGATTGCCTATTTATGGTCTGTATAGGTGGGAAAGGTTAGGTAGAAGTCAGTCAAACTGGGATTTCTGGTTTCCACCAGAATTTAGCAGAAATTTTGATTTCCAAGAATCTTGGCACTGTTCCAAAAATTTCTGCAATCCTCCCCGCAGAAAAAAACCATTTTCCCAAGCTCAACAAGTTCCACGTGACTCTCGCTCTCTGCGACCTGTGAAAACTCATCGAGAGATAAAAGATAAAACCCCCCCTTGTCACCAAAGAGGTTTGCCTTATGTACTACTGCAATGTTCGCCTAGAACTCGCGAGCAAACACAACACTCTTCGCTTCCTCTTCTTCTTCACAGTACAAAAGAAAATGGCACATAATAGAAACCTGAGAGCTCGTTTCGGTACCGCACTATTGTTTTTACGAGGCCTGTTCGCATACTTCTACCATCATTTTGCATACTTCGTCCGATTTTTGACTCACTCAATTTTTGTTCAACATTTTCATATTTTTAGAAAAAAAACATATCCAAAGTTCCAACCCCCAGCCCTATTCATCCGCATTCCCATATATTCCCAACTTTTCATTTTTCAGAATTGTATGGACATAGAGAAACTACAAGCGTCGAATAACAGGTCATCGACGACTACCCGTCCGCCGGACGGCTTTCACGCCTTTCTGACGACCGCATTCTCTGCGTTAATTGTGAGTTTCTAAGAAATTGGAAAACTTGGGAACTAGCTATACTTAGGTTTGGTTTTACTGGTAAAGGAACTAATTTCGGGGTAGGTGCAGTCAGAATCAAACTTCCGGTCCACTGGAATTACGTAGACCTCCAAAAAATAAAAGGAGAGTGGAATCTTGACGTTTTCTTCTGATTTTTGAATTTTTAGAAAAAATCTAGTTACTAGTAGCTCTAAGTCCCTATAAAGACATCTAATTTAGGCACAGTTCTCTAAAAAATGCTAAGAATGACCCCGATTTCCTCCAAGATAAATATGGAATGAAAAATGTTCAAATTTCACATACAAAAGTATCACTCCCTCGGATCTCGCTCAATTTTCTCGGTTATTTTCGAAACGTGTTCGTTCTCGTTGTTTCTGTTTCTGTTCCATTCGCAAGATGCATCTCATCTCACCAATTATGAAATTCGAGGTGGCAAGAAAAGCGTGGCGACCGTCCACTTTTTGCCAATAATCATTGTATTCGGATACTAATTGCATCTCGTGGGGATGTCCGTCCGACGCATTGCATAAGGGGGTCGAGAACTTTTTGCCCTCGGACGCAACAAAACGAGAAATTTGCAGGAACTGGTAGTATTCAGCTGAAATCTCTAATTTAATTTTAATTTCTTTTTAATTTCAATTTCAAGTTCTCGTAATTCCAGGCGTTTGTCCTCTCACTTCGCATAATTGTGTTCGCCAGTCTCCGGAAACGAATTACCACAACGGCGGAGAATCCGGATATCAAAGTGGAGGAAGCATCGTCTTCCTCGTCTTCTGACACCAACTCCGACACTGAAGTTCTCGAAGAGGGCGTTTTTGTTCAGGTGAGTAGCGGAAACCAAAAATTGTCCACTTTTCCTGCATTTTTTGGGTATTTTTCTTGTCTCTTCGAATCTTTTCTCTTACCTATGCCAAACAACTCCAAATTAGCTCCATTCTCGCCAAAATCTCGACCTCTCCTGTCCATTTCTACCCATTGAAACTGTTCAATTGTTCCGTATGTCAAGTGAGGAGGTCAAAAGAGAGAAGAGGTTTGCCCTTCCCTTCCATAACCTCCACACTCATGTCTGTTTTTTGTGCCGTTTTCCGAACCGTTATGCATCGTTCACAGCCGTTTCGAAGCGGTGGTGGTGGCGGCATCACCTCAAAACATACATCATATTCGTACTGAGGTGGTACGTTGGAGGAGAGCCGTGGCTGTTTATTCAGATGATTCACATGCACAAAAGCCAGTGCCTTTTCACCTTTTTGCTCTTTTTCTATTTGTCTGCGCATCACTATCAATAACCGTCTCTAACCAGGATCTTTTACATTCCGGGTTTCAGACCAGGTTCAAGCTTGTATTGAAAGCTTTTCTTTCAAATCAGTTCCCACAAGGCTCTGAGTCATAAAGCCAGCTTTGCCCATTGTTTCTGAGAAATTTCACGTTTCAATCCAGTTCAAATCCTCTTGTTATTATCAGATCATCAAAATTCCTCTGTTTTGTCTCTATCTCTAATTCTCCCTGTCCCCTATACTCTCTTTTCCCCAAATTCTCATAATCAGTGCGGGTCACAACTAATTAGTCATCATATCCGTTCCCCCAACCATGCGTTCCAAAGACGATTAATATGAACCGGCCTGTCAATCAATTGAGCCTGTCGGCCTACCAGCATTCGGAAAATACGGAAAATGAAGACCTTCTCGCTCTCCTCCCACAATTTTCAATGCCATCACCATCACACCTTCTGATTTATTAGGTTCTGAACGCAAAAAGAAAGGGGTTTTGAAGGTTGAAACTAAACCTAAGGTCGAAAAATAAACAGAGGCGGCAGTCGGTGTGTTCCGTATGCATCGAGGACTCTTTTGTGCAAATCTCGACATCCATTTGATTGTTTGCTCAAATGTTTTTTGGTAATATCCCCCCCCCTCTTTCCGCCTTTTTCTATCTTCCGCTTGCTTTCGATGATACTTTTCATCTTTTTCTGACCGCTACCGATCAGTTGACCGATTTTCTTCGGTTTGAACGGTTATAACAGTAAAACAACCGTCCGGAACGCTTCTTTGTTGACTTTGCTTGGCTGGTAGAGAAGATAGTTGTCGATTTGTGCGATGCTAGCAGAAAAGCGAAAAATTGTGATACGGAGAGATAGGGAAGAAGAGGAAAAGAATAAAAACGCATTGTATTCCATTTTTCTATTGGTTCCCATGTTCGGCGTTCCATATTCTCCCATTTTTTCTTTTCCCAAATTTTTTTGGTTTTTTTTGTTCTCAATGTTAGTATATTCCTTATTTCAGACTAGTGGACCAACCATGTCAGACCGGAAGCCGCCGCAAGGCATGCCATCAGTCATGTCCTTGCTGCAAACTGATGAGATATTGTCGTCGTGCTCGGATGATGAACCGTAAGTTTTTTTTCACAAAAATCCAAGAAATTCAAGATTTTCCATGTTCTCCTCCCTCAAAAATTCTATTTTTCTCAAAACACCCTCTCAAAGTCAATTTGAACCCCTCATTTCCCTATAAAATCTCATTTTTCTTGTTTTCGTTTTGTTTTTCTAAAAACTCTCTTCTCGTTTTTGAAATCCAAGCCTTTCCCTCTAAAATTCTAGAATTTCATGAAACTTTTGCATCGTAATATCAAAACTCTTGGATTAAAGCAAGCTAGACCAAACCATGAGAAAAAAAAGAAAAAACCCCGAAAACTATATATGAAACGAAAATATGAAGCAAGAAAAATAAAATAGGCAGAGACGTGATGCAGTTTAAACTTGGATTATCCACCACCTTGCCTTCTTTTGAACTTCTCCAGTTACCACCCCACACACTGGCGCTTTTCTTGCAATACTAAAATAAAAATATTTTGTGAAATTCAAGAATCCCACTTTTGCAGCACTACTTCTGGCCTCATCCCACTGCCATCGCTTATTCAGTCGAACATGAGCGCTCTGCCAAACTTTCTTCACACTATTAATGAGGTATGTGTGTGTATTCATCGTGATAATGGGTCGTGTCCTCGAGATGACCCTGAGATATGTGGTTCGAGTCATATAATCCCTTCTGTCGGGGTGAAAAGGGGGATGAAGTGGATTTGATAAACGTATGGTATCCGAAAATTGGTATTTCGCAACATACAGTTTTCAAAACATTGTCTCGTCATTCTAAAAGCTTGAAAATATGGTTTTTGAAAAATTTTGGCTCAAAGTTTGAAATGTTCGAATTTTATTTTATTTTTTTACATTTTCGGTTTTTTGTGGCGTAAATAACCAAATACATTACCTTCCGTTTCTGAAAACCTGAATTCCAATGAATTACTTCTAAAAATAGTAGATTCTTATCTATCCACCTTTCCACCCTATTTAGACATCTTCTACCTTTCAACCTCTCCTTTTTTAATTTCGCCCGACCAAATCCGATTACCGCCCACCGTTCTCCCCGCTTCTAATTACCCGGTAAACAGCCGGAGATCCATTGATACCGACGGGGCAGCAAGCAGCGGACCATTCGCCTCATTTTTGGTCCCTGACCGCAGGTGACCCCGGGACCACGCATATGTCCTTCCCGAGAATACACATTGTATGCATTCCTCCGCATTCCCCTCTTTTCCTCTAGTTTTTTGTTACTTTTCATGTGAATTCTTATGTGGCTAAAACTAGAAAGGTGTGACTTGTCCCATAAATTGTTCGTTTTCTCAGGAGGAATCCGACGAAGTTCGCTCGTTGACCGGAAGTAGTTTGGCGTCGCCGAGAACAGTGGTAGACCGACGATTGTCAAACATTTCACTGCTTAGTCCGACGCCTGACGAGGATTTGCAGCAGGATTTTGAAGATTCTGAAGAGGTAAAAGCTTGTTTTCTTTCTTGTTCCACTCACTACCTCCCATTCTTCTTCCCAAGCCTCGCAAGAGGTTATAATTAGCAATAAGCCCAAAACAACGGTCATTAACAGGTGCGTGGCACAGAAGAGGAACCAATTGGCGAGCAACGGACAACCCGTCAAATCGAGATCACCCAGTCTGCTTCGGAAGACGATCGACTCGATTTGCTGAAGGAACTTGCCAAAATTGGAAAGTCGAATACGTCTTCTAGTCAGGTGAGCGACCCGAGCATCTTCTATTTATTTACTAATCCTGAACAAACAAAAACCTTGGAGAAAGGGTGTGTGTAACCAACCAGTAAAACAAAAAACGCAAGAACGGTTCCAATAGAAAACGATTTGAGCTGATTCTTTCTTTTCGTTCCTCTCAATTCTCGCTCCCACACCTCTCGTTTCTCTCGTTTCTCTCATTATCACTTTGGAAAACGCATATTGACAATTGTCATTGAAACACGCTGCTTATCTGCGACAAGCGCCTAGGGTTGAAGCATCGGTTCCATGGTGTAGCGGTTAGCACTCAGGACTCTGAATCCTGCGACCCGAGTTCAAATCTCGGTGGGACCTATCGTTTTGACATTTTTTTTACCATAGAGTTTTTGTCATGAAAAGCTCATAAACACTTGAGCAACTTGCTAATCACATATTTTGTCATTCAAAACTTGTTAGAGTTGATTTATGAAAGATTTCATGACTTGTAAGTGTTTTTCTACTATGAAACAAAACTTTGGACACTAAAAAAGTTGCAAAACGATAGGTCCCACCGAGATTTGAACTCGGGTCGCAGGATTCAGAGTCCTGAGTGCTAACCGCTACACCATGGAACCGCATACCTGAAGCCTGTCAATTTCGGGTTTTCTCTTGCGCTTTGCAAATATTTCCTCATTCCGATCGCCGCGGAGGAATGCGGCGCTCAGATAATCTACGAACATTGACACTCGCTGGACAGCCGGTTCCATGGTGTAGCGGTTAGCACTCAGGACTCTGAATCCTGCGACCCGAGTTCAAATCTCGGTGGGACCTATCGTTTTGGACCTGGCCGATGGGGAATTCAGTTTTGCCAAATGAAAAGTCGAACTTTCGAATTTTTCCCTTCAAACTCTTCAAAATCTGACATTTTTCACTGTTAGGAGCACTTTTTTTTTGTTATTCAACAAAATTCTGTTACAAACTAATTTCAGTTCAAAATGAGTGTGAAAAACGAAAAAGAGATAGGTTCCACCGAGATTTGAACTCGGGTCGCAGGATTCAAAGTCCTGAGTGCTAACCGCTACACCATGGAACCTCACGCTCTCCCTATGTCGCCGGCGCAGTTATCTAGTGCGTGGGGGCAGAGAAACGAGAGGCGCGGCGTCCACTCCCACTCGAGGCAAAGATTTCGTAATAGTGTCGTGTCTCCTCTATCCCTTCCACTGGACCACTGAGAAGAGAAGAGAGCCAAGCGTGCGTTCAGTTACCATGGAACTGAATTCTGGGGAATTTGGCTGCTGTTAACACAACCGGGACAGAAAACTATATTATTTGCATATTTATTCCAATAGCCCCCCGAGATTGTGCGTGTTTTCCCGTGCAGTGAAGAGAAACGGCACGCAAATTTGAGAGACTGAGCACAACAGTCCGTCGATTTGTCAAGTGTGCAGGCATCTCTCTCTCGGCATCTCAGGGCCTGGTTGGTTGCTCCAAAAATTGTCAAATACACATCGCGGGAGGCAGGCAGGAGCCCTATCCCCTGTTTACTCTCGATATACACACACCCTTTCTGTTACACCTACAAGCTTCTTCCCAAGGTCACACACCTCACGTGGGCACCATATTCCCTCTAACTATTACCCTATCACCAAGCTATGAGCAAGAGCAACAAGGATGAGATCCAACTTTTGGTTGCCGAGCTCGTTGACCAAGTGGAACATGAGAAACCCCTCATTGCAACTATTGTTCAGATGAGTGCGGCACCAGAAGAGAAGAAGGAAGAAATCATTGATGCCACTGGCACTGATGAGATTGTCGAGGAAGATGTGATCATTCCATCGGAGGAGAAGAAGGATGTAGAGGAGCCCGATTATGCTCAAGTTCCAGAGTCAGAAGATGAAGAAAGTCAGAAAGAAGCTGCCAAGGTGGAAGTCGAGCAGTCAGAAGATATCGGCGAGCCACAGAAAGCTGAGATTGTCACAATCCCAATGACCCTCAGTGAGCCAGAAGACGGACATAAGGTGAGTGTAGTTTTCGAAAACACCATAAACAACCCAATAAAAAAGGCCCCTCTCGGAACGGGAGCAATTATTACCTGACACCGTTTTTTCGCCCTCTTCCAACCCATCAAACTCCTCTTTACTTTCACTTGTATCAATGTCGTCATACCAGTATGTACTTGCCTTTTTTGTGAGTGGATGCGCTGCAGCGCGGACGGAGGGGAGGATGAGTAAAAAATTATATGAGCGCAGCCAACGGGCGAACGGTTCTTTTCGCGTGTCAGCTTCTCATTTTGCGTGTTCGTGTTCATTCCACATTGCAAATCGATCAAAAACGGTGATGATTATATTGTTTGGTCACGAACGGTTATGCAAATCGACCAAGATGGTTCCCACCATTCCGGCCCGTCCCGTCGCTCCTCTCGCACTTTTCGATTGTCCTTTTTCCTCTCTTTTCTGTTACGTATAGATAGAATTTAGGCTTTTCCTAGTGAAAATAGCGAACTCCAATAAATTTTGGACCAGAATTTTTTTAGAAAAAGTTAATTAAAACTTATTTCATAAAACGCACTGAACTTTTCTCGGAACTAACACATCAGAGATTTATTATCTTTTCTATTGAAAAATAAAATGTTTTTCTGAAACTAGATGTTTTCCTTTTTTCCTTTTTCCCCCCATTTTTATGATAGTTTTAGAAAAAGAAACTTCCGGATTATAAAAACTCTCTCGAATAGGTCGTTCTGAACGCTTTCATGACCTGATGATGCCTCCTGTCCATCATTTCCTTTTCCACCCTCTCTGAAAACAAACGCCTTTGAAAAACGATGAATCATCGGTCAATTCACATCTTCTCCTGATTCCCTTATAAATGTGTTCCATTTCGTCACTTGCCTCCACCGAATTGAAACTTGTAGGCGTCAAATGATACCTTTCGACCCATCGGACTCTGAAATTCATACTCAGAATATGTCATCGTTTGTCGTGGTTTGTTTGCCTTCCCTAGCCTTCTGAGGGACCTTGCATAGTTTCAGTAGATAAAGATCTTCATCTCATCTAGCGCAGCATTTTATTTTATTTTACAATTTCAAGTTGAAAACGAGGAAAACTTTAATTACACAGCTATAAAAAACTTTTGATACATAGATCAGATCAAATAAGCAGTTTGAAGCAAAAAACCACCAAAAAAAGCGTAAAAGTGAGAAAATCCTGACAAATTTACCCTTTGCAGCTCGCCGACGCCGATCGTGACCAAGAGGAAGAACTGGTTTTCAACGAGGAGCGCCGCAAAACTGTGACCATGTGAGTGCCTCTTTTTTTAGCTGGTCATTCTCATCATTCTAATGTTGAAATCGAGTCAAAACAGTGAGGCGGTCAAGTCGAGGTCATAGGAAATTTGTTGCCGATTTTTCGTTCGATTCGTTTCGACTTGGCTTCGCTTTGCCGACAAACAACCGGTTTTCTCTGCCGGGTTGTTTCTGTTTCTGTTTCTGTTTCCATTTTCTTCTAACAAGTCTATTTTGTCTTTTTCCCTGCCGCCCCGATCTATTTTTGGTACTTGAGACATATAGTTCATCAGCACTTGTTTGCTAGGTTTCTGTGAAATCACCACTTGTACCCATTGACAAATAGATGGATATCGATATGGCTTTGGCTTCTGAACAAGTGGTGTTGAATTGGTTTGACAAATACGTACAGGTCTAGCAAATTGGGCATGGAAGGAATGTCGGGCGGGTGTCAGCGGGGTGCCAAGGGTTTCCCGGTGTCGTTATAATTTTATGACAACACCGGATTCAATCCAAAATTCATTCCCCAATATTGTCTTTATTGTTGTTTTATTTTCTCTCATTGTCAATATAATTTTCACCATCCCGATAGGACTATCAAGTGATAACGAGCGATCAGAAACAGAATCAACAGGATTTGTGTTGTATGGCTTCTCGTGCGTTGCCGCGATTTTCTGGCTGGTTTAGCGGAAATAATCATTTTGTTTTAATCTTACTGATTACTGATAAGTGGCGTGTTGATTAGGAAATAATTGGTTTTTGGTTATTTTTAGAAAATGAAAAAATTGAAGGAAAGTTGGGAATTTCAGAAAGCCCCCTATTTTTCTCTATCTTTTTTCAAAAATCTATACATTTCGTGACCATCCAAGGAAACCATCATACATGCACATCAAAAAGACAGGCGACAAACATTGCTCCACAACACAAACATACCATTCCATCTCCTCTTACCGCTAGAAACTGATATCATGTGTATGTTGACGTGTGCGACTTTTCCCAGTGATAACAATGCCCTTCTACCTTTCCTTTCTGCTCTAAGCGTCTTCATTTACTTGACTGATTATGAGTTTCACCTCGCTGTATTTGTTACGGAGCAGTTTGTAAGCGATTTCTCTCAAGTTTCAATGAGAGACTGTGTTTTCTAATGAGGAATTGTTTCAGGGACGACAACTCATCTTTGCGGTCAGCATCCATCACTTTCGACGCGAAAGGTGACGAGCAAGACCTGCTGAACGAGTCGTTTGCCTCCAATCCCACGGACGAGACCATTTTGATGCAAAAGTGAGTTGAAGCAAAGGAAAACATGACTCACCCCTTTTTTGTATCTATTCCATTTCCTTATAACACATCCTTTTTCGCGTTTGTTCCGATTGGTTAGTTTTTTCGTACCAACAATATTGTACCAACACGGATGATTCAAAAACTTCGGTTTCTTCCCTCTGTTTCCGATTAGTCACTTGTCAAACAGACCTTTTTGCGGCATGGTGCATTCCTGCCTTTTCTGTACATTGATCGAAAGCTTTTGGAGAAACGAAACCTGCAGGAAAAAAAGATCAAATTGAAATTCATAACAACCAAATTTTCGCATCATTAATTCACATTCAGCCGTTCCCATCGCCTTGTCCTTAGCCTCCTCTTCCTCCTCTTCTCCTCCAAAAAACATCATGCAAATGTAGATTGTCTTACAGGACCAAGGACGAAATGGATGCGACCAGCGGCCGGCCAAGATCCCCATTAGACCTTCCTCCGCCACCAGCATCAGTCGTTCTTCACCCATCGGCTCCTCCACCGCCTCCACCACCAGTGAAGAACACCGAAGTGCACGGCAACACTACAACCACTACCACAACTCATTACTCTTCCAAATCCTGGAACGACCCAACCATCAGCACTTCTCCAAAGATCCCAGTGTCGTCGTTGTCCGGAGCTCAACCACTGCCAAGTATTCTGAACCAGAAGACGGTCACTTCAACATCTTCCTACTTGCCGCCATCTTATTCAGGTAAGCATCCTTCATCGTTTTATTTCTTCCACCTCCTTCCCATCGTCTTTTTCTTCTTCTTCTATTTGTCACTTGAAACATTTCTCCTCATTGTGTATGTGGACAGCCAAACAAAGAAGATGGAAAAGGAGGATCGACCTTCATCCAAAACGATTTGACCGTTCGATAAGACGGTGTCCCCGGGCGATACCTAAGAATATCCGCATACCGGAGAGTGTCATATCTCTGGCTTTTGTTCCGATTAGTCACGCTAGTGGTGTCCATACAAATTTTCCTCTCT
Source organism: Caenorhabditis becei (assembly GCA_900536315.3). NCBI lineage: Eukaryota > Metazoa > Nematoda > Chromadorea > Rhabditida > Rhabditidae > Caenorhabditis > Caenorhabditis becei. The sequence continues at coordinate 69,143 of LR539128.1, forward strand.
TTCCCGTCTCTCTCTCTCATATCAGTCCTACTAGTCAGAAAGCTACGAAACTCGCTGTTCGCACCCTTTTGAAATTGATCTTCTCCATCTTTTCCTCTCTCTTCCATTGTCAATTTCTAAATACACAAATATTAGGTTTTGAGGAAAGGGGGGAAAAGCGATGGAGAGCAGCCGTCCGACGCTTGATATTTGGTTACTCCTCGGCGTTTGGGTTACGTTACCTATTATTATTTCCGCCGACCAACCGGACCGGTATGACTTCTTGGCTTCTGTCCTGGTACTTTTCAAAGGTGGAAACAGGCTTTAGCTAGCTTTGATTTACCTAATTTTAGGGTTGCCACCACTCTAAATTGTCTGAATAGTTCTTCTTCTTCTTCTCAAACCTCTTCCTTCCGCCACATTCAATTTCCACCTTCTCTATCTCCAAGCATTTCGTCTTACCGTTTTTCCAACGCTTACAACTAAATTCCTTTGTACCCACTGACCAGAACGAACATTATCGAAAGTGTAACAATTTTCGGGACGAAACCAATTACCATTGTTGTTTGATGGGTGGAGAAGTCCAAGTCTTTTCTCACTTTTCCTCTACACGTAAAAAGTTGCCAATTCAATCAAATCACATCAAATCTATCATTTTCTTTTCTCTCGTTCATTCATTCCAATCCGAATCCAATTTAAGCTTCTTCAATGAGTGGTGTTCCGAGTGAAGCGCCGCCTCCACCACCGCCACCGCCGGTACCACATCAGTCGTCGTCCTCGACAGCCAGCTATCATCATCATCATCATCATACTTCTTCCATTCCCAAGGTGAGAAAGAAGGAACATTTGGATTCAGGGTCAAGAAAAACTCCTGTAATAACTACTTCATATTCCGTACTATTTTTGGGGAGGGGTGTCATGTCGAAAGTCAAACATAGAAGCTGTTGAAGGAACGTTTTCGCACTCGAGGGTCGGTCGCATCTCAAAATATTTGCATATTCGCCGCGATGCTCCAAAACTTTTGTCTATGTGTACAGTTGTGGCGTAGGGGGGTTGGGGGGATCGTCCCTCTCCATTCCGTTTTATTTGATTCCGACCCGACGCTCCCCCCGTGGCGATCTCACACGATCACACACCAATTTCTCGTCAAAATTCCAATCACACTTCAAACACACACACACACTGTGTGTTGCGTTTCAAAGGCATCTTCGGGAAAGGCAGGCAAAATACACAAAACGGCTCGTCATAATATGTATTTATCAATTCTTTCTGGTGGCCGAAACAGAAACAAGTGCGAGAGAGGGATGCGGAGAGAAGGCTTAATAATTCCCGCACGGGGAGGCGCGGGATAAACGCTTTGTTCATGATGAAACGAAACGCGGCTGCGACCATCCATTGGCAACATTTTTGCAATAATTTTGAAATGTGAAACCTTTCAAAAGCTTTGGGAAAAAAGACAGTTTTGAGAATGCTTTTTGTTAAGGCGCTTAACTGAAAAAACTGCAATTCAAAACTAAACCTGGGAACGAAAACTTCTTCAATTTCAAACGAAAAGCCAACCATTCCGTTCCCAAGTCTCCCACTATACAATGTAATACACTTGTATAATACATAATACATACTCCACTTTCCCAGTCCATTTCATTGCCGACTTTGAAGCCGTCCTAACAACCCTCTATTTCTTCTGAACCTTCTGCCTTTATGTGTGCTCAATTGACCCTCAACCTTTGTTTGAAAGCTTGGACCACCTGCTCCGCAATAGTTATTATGACACGGGCACCGGGAAACAATATTCTATGACGGCCGGAAGGTACTGAGGGGGATGTTTGCATGTTGATCCGAAGACGGATTTGTCATGCTTAAGAATACGAGTCCATTAGCGGAAATAGAATAGAGGAAAGCCAAGGAGGTCCTTTGGAACCTGCTAATCATAATCAAATGTACTGACCACCCAGTCCCCTTCGTGTTTACTCACCACTATGTTTTCGCGCACTCTCCGCTTCTACCAGACCCCCCGACCGTTCCGTTTCCAACCGCGCCTCTCTATGCCTCCTACAATGCATGTATCTTGTGCATAATTGCATAGGTTAGTTAGTGCGCGCCTCGCCTCTCGGCGGACAGTCTGTCTCGCGTATTTGACCGGTGGCCCGGTGTCCGCGCGGAATGTTTCGTTTTCCCTCATCTTTTCCCTCTTCCACTCCAACTATAATAATAATAATACCTAGACAACTAGTAGTATAGGCGAAGCCCCTGGCGTTTCGTGTTAGGCGACCCCGAACGTCTGTCGGAAGGAAGGACGTCAAGGACGGACCTCCCCGCTCCCACTTACCCCCTGGGTTCTATGTCAGTGTTCATGTTCCCCTCGTTACCTCTCAAGTGTACTTGGAGAAATTCCATTCTACTCCATCTCTACTTTAACGACTTTTTAAATCTTCCACTTCTTCTCCGATATAATCCGTTTCTTGACACATTTTCCACTCTCCGGCGAATCTCGTAAATCGCTCTCAGAACGGAGCGCAAGAGAGAATAAAAGAAAACCGAAGTGAACTGAACGACTTCGACATAAAACAAGATCCGTTACATCCAATCCACCATCCCAAAAAAAAGTGGCGCCAAAAAACTAGTAATAGAGTGCGGCAAGAAGGAAGTGTCCAGTTTTCCATTGAATCTTTGTATCTATCTCCCTGTCCATCTTCATGTTTACCTTTTGCTCATGCCCGTCGTCGACACCTGTGTTATTATCAGGACCGGACGAGAATGGACACGCCGACTCGTCCGGCTTAACATTATTATCTCATTGTCAAGGGGGGAAGACGGGACTGTGAGTTGGCACAACACACTCTTCCTTCTTCCTCCTGGCAGTCATGTCCTTTTCAAAAGTGCAAAATCGGGTAATTAAAAGTTCAGCGTAGAATGGTGATATGAAGCGGAATCAAACGGAAACTGCTTTTTAATAGGCTTCTTAATTTCAATTTCCTCATTTCCTCTCCCTTAACCGACCAACACCAGTTTCACTGTCTGATTATCACGTTGAGCATCTTCGGAACTGATCCATGTTGGTGAACTCTTCTTGTCCAATAGTTCAGCGTCAAATGCAGATTCATTCTTTTCTCCTAAAACTTTTTTTATTTTCAGTCGATCAGCTCGTCTCGTGAAGACCTTCTCTCGGAACACGCGACGTCACGCTCAACGGTCCGCGAGATTCCGGTGCACCGCGCGCCGTCGACCGCACCATCGCACAGCAGCGTCTTCGACTACCGCATCATGCCGACCACCACCACCACCTATCACCATGTCGAGACCCCGTCGGTAAGTCATAAGTCTCCGCGCATACATGTTGTTCTAATGCTCCGCAAACAGTCAAAAGGCGGCGGAAAGAGAGAAGTTTTGGTGGTGGTGGCAAAGCTTTCCTAGAGAAACAGTGTACATATACAAGGAAAGTTTCGAGGCGGAAGGAGAGGAACCGCACTTTTTTACGATTGGTTTACTTTACTTTTGGATGGAGGCAAATCTAGTTTGTCTAGTAAAACAAAGACCAACCCTAGGCCCAGCCCAAGTCATTTTTCGCGTCATTTTCTCAAGTCCACCACTTTTGATTTATTTTTGATCAAGTTTGGTAGCCAGTTTCGTGTAAAAAACCAGAGGCCAAAGATTTGGAATCGTCACAGAACGCAACGTCTTTTCACTCAAGCTTTTGTGTTCCTGTGTGAGCAAATTTGTGAATGCGCACACATCATGCAAAAAAGAGACAGAAAAAGTTGTTTGTTCGTGGCCTCAGTGTGTAATTGAAACTGTTTGCGGCCTATCATAAAAACTTGTGTACCTCTTGCCGTCTATACAGTCAGTGTCATTTCAGGACGAGTATTACCGCCGTGAAGTGATGACTAGAACGATTATCACCAGAAGCACAGAGGCGCTGTCTCAGGTAAGAAAGTTTGAAAAAGTGAGAAAAAAGAGAATAATAGAATATAAAAATGACAAAAACAGGTTTTCTTTTATTATTTTCATAAAGTTTTATTGCGTTTCCCCTGCCATTTCTTCTTGCAACACTTTCCCTAACCTCCGCGTTTTGTTATATAGTCGGTATGACATTTCGCAATCTGCCAGCGCCAAATCTCACTGCATTAGCATATCGATTTTACCTGCGCATTTGTTCCGCTGATTATTTGGCTAGTAGTCAGAAGCCCAGCCATACATCATTTTCTACTATCTATTTGCTAGTAGTTAGTAGCTACAAGTCAAAAGTATAGCCACGAGTGACTCATGTATTTGCTCTTGATGTTTCTCTCACCCCGACCTCTCAACTTCAAACATCCGTTTCAGACACCTCTTGGAAGACCAACATCACCATTGGAGAGATATCTTCCGTACACAACAACAACCACCAGCGGTGACGGCAGAACTCGTGAGGAGAAGACCGTTGATTATAAGGTAGATGCGACCCTGATAAGAGCGTCATAAACCCCAAATGGCATTGGTTCAGGTCACGTATCACCGCGATATTGAGGAGGAGGAACGTCGTGTCAGAGAGGAACAGGCGCGTCGTCATCAGGAGGAACACGACCGTCGTGCTCGCGAGGAGGAAAGCCGCAGACTTTTGGATCAGAGAACTCGCGAGGAGATGCAGCGTCTTCGTGAGCATCAGAGCCTCTCCGAGAAGGTTCTTGCCGAGAGAGAACGTGCTGAGAAGGATAGAATTGAGAAGGAGCGTCTTCACCGTCAACAGCAGGAGATGCAACGTCGTGCTGAATGGGAACGTTTGGAGGAACATCGTTTGAACGCTGAAGAAGCTGAACTTGCTCGCCGACGTGCTCTGGAGAAGGAGAGAATCGAGCGAGAGAAGGCGGAAGAGGAGAGGAAGGCCATGGAGAGACTTCAAAGAGAAAGAGAACGTCTCGAGAAGGAACGCGCAGAAGCTGAACGTCGGGAGAAGGAAAGACTCGAGAAGGAGAGAATCGAACGTGAGAGAATCGAGAGAGAAAGAATTGAGATCGAGCGTATCGAAAGGATCAAGAGAGAACGTATCGAGAGAGAACGTATTCAGCGAGAGAAGGATAAGGAAGAGGAAGAGAGACTCCGCAGGGAGCGTGAAGAGCTGGAACGACTGGAGCGTGAACGTCGTGAGCTGGAAATTCGAGAGCGTCAGGAGCTTGAGCTTCAACGCCGCGAAGCTGAAGACCGTGAACGTCAACGTCTCGAAGATGAGGCTCGCGAGATGCGCCGTCGGGAAGAAGAGCGTCGGGAGGCAGAATTGATGGCTGATGTTCAACGTCAAGCTGAAGAGCGTGAACGAACCCGCAAACGTCAAGAACGTGAGGAGCACGAGCGTCTGGAGAGAATCCGTCTGGAACAACAGAGAATTGATATGGAGAGAGCAGATGCCGAGAGAAGAGAACGTGAAAGGTGAGTGAAACAATCTGAGAACAGTGATTCAATGATTATTTCAGAAAAGAAGAAGAGCGTCGTGAAATCGAACTCATCGAAGCTGCCAGAAGAAAGAAGGAGGAGCGTGAACGTGACAGACTTGAAGAACTTGAACGTGAACGTCTCCGTGAGGAGGAAGAGCGCAAGGAAAGAGAGCGCCGTGAGCAGGAACGCCGTAATGCAGCTGAGAGAGAACGCAGAAGAAGGTACTTGACTTTTGAACCTTTGAATTTAATCATCATCAATTCTTCCCTATTTTCAGACAAGAAGAGGAGGAGGAAATTGCTCGCCTCAATGAGCTCCAGAGAGCTGCTGCTGCCCGTGCTGCCCAACGCAACGCAGAAATCGAGCGTCAACGTGAGCGGGATGATCTTGATCGCAGAGCCCGTGAGCTTTCGGAGATGGAGCTCCGTGAGAAGGATCGTCGTGATCGTGAACGTGCCAATGAAGAAGCTCAGCTTGCGGACCTCCGGGAACGTGAACGCCGCAATCAGGCCATTCGTGAAAATGAGCGCAGAGAAGCTGCTGAACGTGAAGCCAGTCGTCGTATCGATGACAGAAGATCCCGTGACAAGCTCGACATTCTTGTCCGTGAGCGCTCTGAGAAGGAGAAGTTTGAAGCTGAGAAGCGGCGACTTCTGGCCGAGAAGGAGGCGATGAGCAAGAAGAAGCACCACCTTCTTAGCAGCGAGACGTTGGCCAAGCTTACCCAGCCAATGTACTACACTACCACTCGTGAACCGGAAGTCACCACTAAAGTCGAGCGACAAGTGATTGAGCGCATTGACAGAAACTTGTGGGTGGAGGATGTGCCATATGCCCCGAGCCAGAGTGCCATCGGTTATTTGGACAACGACGAGAACAGTCGTGACCGTATGTACAACCCAAACGATTTGAACAGAAATGGTTCTAGCAGGTAAGCTAACTAACTGTAACACAACGCATGAGAATCTTTCAGAAGCCGTTATCACCGCGCCAAGATCGACAAGGCCCGCCGCGACTTCTACACTTCTTCTCAGGATTCTGCAGGTCTGGCATGAAAAGCGCATAGTCCGCTAGACACCACCCGAACTTTTTCGAGAAAAAAAACCGTAGTAGTGTCGTTACCGCTTACACCTTCTACATAACGATCGATGCAGCCGTTTTTCTTTTCCTTATGTGTCATTTTTGTATTCTCTTTTCTTTCGCGGCACAACCATTTTGCTCCCTTTTTTCCTTGACTCTCCCCCAGTGTTCTGTTTCATGTTTCCGCTCTTCCTATTGTTCCCTTCTTTTCAAATAACTATGTACTGACACCTACGAACTGCATGTCTAAACTTCTGGTTTTTCTTTTGCACCGTTAAGTTTCACGTCGCTGTTGTACTGTTCCGTCTACACCAATCAGCACCACGTTTTTCATTTGAAAAGCTCATTCGACACGAACAAAAAACCACAACACAACAACACAAAAAAAGAGAAAAAGCCACGTACATACACACAACAAAAACCTTGAAAATTGTGTTCTCAATTTTTCTCTTCGATCGATAATCAGGTGTCAGCCGTTCCAACAGAATATCAGCTTCTTCATTAATCCCCACAACTCATAAGGCTTTCTTCAAGACAAAATCTCTATTCCAAGCCAGTTTCCCCTTAGAATCTTTGTACTCTTTAGTTCAAGTGTCAAACTAGAGATTTTAAGCTTCAACAAGCTTAAAATTCTCCAGATTTGTCATGCAAAAAAAGAAAAAAATCAAAACTTATCCCATCCATCTTTATTTCAACTCAACCTTCCTAGTTTCCTTTCCCCTATAGAAGAGTGTGCGCTTGCCTGCGTGAGAGTGTGTGTGCCTTCTGTTTTCAACCACTGCCTTCCTTCTTCCTTCATTATTTCGTTTCTCAAGCGATTTGTTCCACGATATCAATCATCTATGTCTCTTCATTTCCCTATTCTTTCTTTCTGATGATTTTGACCCTACACACTGCTTTTATGTGTTTTGTATCGATAAAAAGTTTATATTCTTGTCGTTTTGTAATCGGGACACCTGATAAACACAGACAAAAACTGAGACACACATATTCAAGAATTGTACGTACGTGGTGGAATTTGTGATGTTGTGGGCAGGTTTGGAATGACTTTGACCATGTTTCTTGTTGCTGGGGGAAAGAATTTCAGATGGGGGATAAAGGAACGGTAAACTGAAGTAATGCATGTTGCACACTGTTATAATATAGTTTTAATGTAGGTTTAGAAGAGCTTGAACAGTTACAGAATGCTGGAGGGAACAAAAAGAACATCATTTTCTTTCAATTTTCAACCACTTTTTCCAGATCCAGTCACCGAGCGTTTCCGCAAGTCCACTGACGACCTGACCACCCGTTCCCGTCCGGAATACCGTGGTCCACTTCTCCAAAAATTCCATGACTCTGAATTCCGTACCACTGCCACAAATGAAACCGACGGTCTTCCGTACCGTCGAATGGGACCAAGTCCATATGAACAGGTAAGTCAGTCTCACTCACAAGTCCCTCACAACCTCTGTTCTAACCCTCCCCTACTCCCCGCTTTTCGCTAAGTACCTCATGTTTTGTCTACTGTAGCCGTTCGCAAAACTTCTGGAAGAGACCGAAAGAAGATACGCGCAGTACACTAGCCGTGCCAGCAACCCAGCCATTTACCAGTCAAGCCGGTATTATCAAGATAGTCATGGTCAGCCAAAGGTTGGTTCCACTGCTTTTATATCTGCTTGCTAGTGGGTGTCTGTCCTTCATGTAGACGGGTTTCCCACATGTTGTCTGTCCTAAAAGCATAACTCCATAACTAACGTTTCCTGTTGCAGCACACCACTGAAACCCGTGCCGAGTCTGTTGTGGCATATGACCGTGACAGCCGCAGAGATTCACCGGCAGAGGCTGCACACATCAGAAGTCGTTCTGCAGATTATCTCATGGATAGAAGGTAAACCATCCAACCTTAGAAGTTCAAAGTAACAGCTGTTTTTTCAGAATCCGTGAAGAAACCGAGGTCCCAGAGAACCAGCTCCAAAAGACACGTGTCGAGCCACAAGACTCGCCACGTGAATCTCGCATCTCGGAATATGAGATGAGATTCAGAAAGTCGACAGAGAAGCTCACAGTTCCTGACTGGTACCGTGAGAACAGACCACAAGGATCTACTTCTACCTACCGTTACACCAATGGAGGAGAACATGTGACCACTACCACAACTACCCACTCCCAGGCTCCAGCACCACCACAACAGCAATACCAGTACCAAACTCAACACCATCAGTCTTCAAGCCAACCAGCAGCACCCACTCCCACTGGAACCAATATTGACTTGCCACGTGGCATGTTCAACAGATATCGTGATGATATCGAGGAACTCCGTCGTTCCCGCTCGTCGCTTCATCATGTTAGTCAAGAGCCGTCGAACCGACAGGTTGTTGCACTCTAAAGGCATTTTCCCTCATCCCCTCTCATCACGCATTTTCCCAATTTTTTGTTTATTTCATTATTTCGACCAGCAAACACTTCCCAAATTTCTGCTCAAGACCCCCTTAGTCTTGTCATCTATGCTTTTACCAATTGCTTTTCCTCCCCCTTGCATGTTATGGACCACTTCTACCCCCTATTACTTTCGCCCCCAACTTATATGCATTCACCCCCTGGTACTCTTGGTAATCCAATTGTGATGATATTATGTTTCTGTACTGGAATTCGGAAATAAATTCATGAAACTTTCCTTGTGCATGTCCGCTTCTCTCTACCCTCTATTGCGGCTTGAATCCACTGGTGAAAAGGTATGTCGCAACCGTTTTTGGTTTCTTTTCGGTTTTCCAAATACCCCTTCCCTTTCCTTCACTGTCACAAGTAAACCTTCAACGTTTACATACATTTCAGCCGCATGCGTCCACGTTGAGTCTCACCGACCAAGGACGCGCTCTGCCTGGCTACACCGTGTCGGAAGTGCCGAATGCGTGGAACTTGCAGACTAGCCGCACTTCTCGCGTCGTCGAGGTTGCCGACACGTTTGTCGGCACTTCTTCGCACGAATACGGTACGTTTTGTTTGCAAGACACTTGTGATAAGTGCAAATAATAAGGTTGGGATTGATACTATTCATCAGATCTTCTGAACTTTTTCCTACTATTCTAAAACTATTCCAGGCAACTTCACAAACCGTTACGGCGGTCGTGTGACAATTGAAGAGGTGTTGGATTCCATCTTCCAGAAGGTGACACCAACTGAACCAAGAAAGAATCTCGATAGAAGGTACCAAAACTCAATTATCTTGTGTTCAACACCCAATTTCAGTTTCCCCCAAGCCGACGAGCTGTACCAAGGTAATTCTGATGCTCCTGGAATCTACACCAACAACTACAACGTGATGCGTCAAGTTCTCAAGTCACCGGATAGAGCTGAACATATTTTGCAGTGCGAAAACCCTCGACATTCCCAATTCACCATAACTTTTTTCAGAAACGAGGAGCTCTTCGTCCGCTGCACCCAATGTCACAGAACCCGGGAGTTGTCGGCCGCCAGACTCTACTTCGTCTCCTGCAAACACTGCTACACCTACTACTGCTCGAGAGAATGCCGTGCCAACAACTGGCCACTTCACTCTGGAAGATGCTCATTCGCCAGAATCAACACTCTCTGCAAGGATGTCATCATGAAGGTCCGGGAAGACGAGGAAGCGCAGCAATTCATGTCGAAGATAGCTAGAACTGGATTTTCAAAAGAAGGACGTGGAAGTGTGAACATTCGTCTAGCTTCTCCACAGCTTGCACAGGTACAGCTGCTCTCAGAGCTCAAGTATGTCAAAATTCAACTTTCCAGGCATACGTGACTAATGGTTGGAGGTCCATTGCATCCATTCCTCAAGAACAGTTGCTCCATTATCTCAACATCGAAAAATTGATTTTTGAACAGAAGGAACCATCTCTGATAGCACTATGTGAGAGATACGAACCAAGGTACCCGAGGATCACAAATTCATAAAAAAAATGTCATTTTCCAGGGAGAAATTCATCCTATCCGTCTCAATAATCGCCGACATCGAGCACTGCCCGGAGACACCACCACCAGAGACCCGCGAACTGTCAGCTGTTCAGTTCTCCTCGCCCCGATCCCGCTATGAAGCGATCCAAAACCAGACCCCTTACTTTTCAGAAGTGGCACACAATGTCTAAATATCCCGTTTTATGCTCCGATTGTTCAATGTTAGACCTTCCCGTGATCTTTCCTACCCCTTAGACCAACTATTTTTTTCTATGACTCATTTCTCCTTTTTTTTCTATTTTTCTCTATTTTTCTGTGCCCCAGGTTTTTACAAATAACAAATTACAGCCATGGCTTTTCCCTCTGTCTTTTCTTATGAAACTATTTCATTCTTAGCTGAAATTGAAATTTGCCACCCTTCAAAACATATTCGCTTTTTCTTATCTTCCAATAAATTTTTTAGTAAAACATTAACATTGCCTCTTGCTTTTCAGCCTCCTGATAAATTTCGTTTTCTTATCGTGGCAAAGCACCCCTCACATTCATTCTTTCGCATTCCTCGTCGCTGCCTTCAGATCGATAGGCACAGCAGCAGTCGACCAGCACACTCACAAACCGACTGGCGCCCTTCTTCTCTAGCCGCCGGCGCCCTTCTTCCAGCCGTCCGTTGTGCCGTGAGCGTTTGTGAGTGCGGTGGTGAGCGATGCACAATGCGAGAGAGTGTGCAATTAGGAGAGTATTTTTTGAGAAAGCGGTCGTGTGCTGGGCATGGGGCCATGAGCTCCTCGCCGTTTTCGATTTGCATGTCGGTTGTGTGGCGCGGCGCATGCATATAGATTTCCGTACCAGTTGTTTTGAGGTGAAGCCGGGGCACTCGGCGCGCAACACCCACAGTTCTCCGGACTCAGTATCCGTCGAGGTCGCGCTATACAGACAAATCATTTTGTACTTTTCCTAAATTCAACACAATAGCAATTTTATCAGGCTCTAATTGTTCCAGGTAATTGACGGATCGCCTTCAACTGCGATTCGTCTCGTCGTCACTCCAACCAAGTGACAGTCTCCCTATAACTCCTGGTTTCACCGATCAGGTACGTATTTCCCACCGGTTTCTATAAAAGTACGGTTGAACTGTGCGACGTTTTGTCAGCATATGCAATCAGCTTCTTCTTCTCCTTTTTGATAACACAAGCGCATTTACGTTGTAATGTTTTTGCAGTCTGCATCATATCACAATGTTTTCATATTTTCTCTTTGTCAAATTGAATGTATTATTCCTCAGAGAGAATATACTAATTGATTCTCATTCCTGTCGGGTTTTGTCTCTTCCTCACTATCTTGCTCATTGCTCATTCATCAATTTCACGCAATATATCTTCCAAAGCATTACTAATTTCTTGCTCGTCGAATTCCCTGAATTATTCTATCCTGTAACGCTGACTTTTTCGAGAAAAGCTCAATTTAGGAAGAGCTCTGTCGTCGTCGTTCCTCCGAGAGGAGTACACGAGGGTAGGGCGGGGGACGAGAAACCCAACTCGGCCACGGATTTTATTACATTTTGTGACGTGTATACTGCATTTTTAGATGACTTTTGACATAATTTGAACTGAAAAACACAATTCCTTAGTTAGAAATGTTCATTTTTCATGACAATTGCATTAAATTAAATTCGTAAATTTTTTTGATCAAAAAAATTTTCCAAATTTTTTTCACAAAGTTTGAGCTATATTCAGCGTTTCCACATGTTTTACCGATCGAAGTTTTTTACCTAAAAACCTATTTTTTAGGAACCGCTCAATCGCTTCGTTTCTTCCCCGTTTTATCGGTTGATCGCTCCTTCGTCATGGACGTCATGGACGAGGAAAGAGAGAGACTCTTCGTCGTAAGTTTTTCGTTAAAAATAGTAACAGCTTCTTCTAAATAGAGGATCTCTTTCAGAACCATCGGCTACAGGCTGTCCATGGACCTCCTCGCTACCCGGAAGCCGAACGTAATCCGCCGCCACCTCCTCGGGAGTACGAACCAGGATTCCCGTTTGACATCGAATGCATTATGGACACACGCACTGGAGACTGGGACAGCACCCAGGTCGTCCATAACAACATGACATGGTAAGTGGAACCTGAGTTTGACTGTTCTGAAACTTCATCTTCCAGGTCGGCCATCTGGAAAACGTACCACAGTCACCAACACCTTAACAGTGCCGGCATCACACTGGTGCGGCTTACGGATGACAAGAAGGCCTACCGTGTCAAGTTGTCGTACCAAATGAATAACGTCGAGCTTGGCACGCTTGTCACCCAGAAGGAAACTGTCGTCTTTGACTCTGCCCACAACAGCCTTCACATCCGTGACGGCTGTACCTATGCCAGTGCTCGGTAAGCATTTCCTTTCTTGAACTTGAAAATCAAAGTCAATAAAGCGAACGCAATGCAATCCGCTTGACTTTCTCCACTATTATTGTCGTCCCGCGGCGAGTTAACTGGTTGGTCTCGCCACGAAAATGGTTTTTCGCTGGAATACGGCTTCTGGACAAGGTTTTGGCACTTATTTCGATGTAAAAGGGTGAAATAACAAGAATTCAATCATTGTCAGTCAAATTCAAGCAGTTTTCTTGTCCAGAAGCCGTATTTCAGCTAGAAAACAATTTTTGTGGCAAGACCCATTAGGTGACTCGCCACGGGACGGCAATAATACTTGCTTGCAAAAAAATATATAGCAATATTTCACAGAGATAGAAACGATGGAAATGGCCTTAACGAAGACGGTTCACAACGGTGGGTTCAGATTATATTTTCAAAACGAATATTTGAGCAGTCGGCGAGAATTAAATTTCTATCGACAGCTCCTTCGTGTTTCTAGAGTTCATTTTTCAGCGACCACCAGTCGACCAACCCTCCACTTCTTGTAATGAAGATCACCATCTACTCGGTTACCCCGATTGATAAATTCACATATCTAGACCAGAAGTGGCCACTTGCTCACGCCTGGCTTACATATGGTAACGAGCTTGGGATTCGGATGAGAGTCAATGCTCTCATGGACATGAACCCGAACTTCACGCGGCTCAAACATGATCTTGGAAACAAGATCATGTCCTTGAAAGAGGCGAATGCGTTCTACGACTTTACATCTGCGCTCTTCAATCGGTCATTCACCGGAAGTAAGTTCTCGATTCACACCCCACAAACAACGATATATTCAGCTGACAAGTATCAGTTGGCTTTGAGGCAGGGATTCAAGTTCGGCTTCAGTCGGAACTGGGAGCTGCTTGATCGCAACGACTCCGATCTGGACTTTGTTTCCAGAACTTGCCTCCCTCTCTTTCCCCATCTTGGTGAAGAGGTAACACTTTGTAGGAGAGATCTTAAAATATGCAACGATTTCAGACGAATCCACCGGAAGAAGAGCAGTACTTCAACAACATGAGAAGAGTGACTGCGTTTGGCAAATTCAAACTCCTGAACGGGAACCCATTCCGTCGCTTCTTTGCATTGAAGCCACAGGATGTCAAAACGCAGTTTTGGTACGCCTCGGAACCTTGGCTCTTGTTTTATAAATTATATCTTGCAGCCAGTTCTACATCTACCTGGAGACAACGGCTAGCGGGGAGACTCTGCTCATGTCCGGTGGAATCTTCAACTGCTCGAACAAGGAAGTTGCTGAGCAGTTTTTGGCCCGTGTTCAAGTTCAATTCATCATTGGAAACGACGTGAAGTTGCAGTTCCACGCGGAGCGCATCATTCATCCAAAACAACGTACCATTAACATGGTGTTGGGTGTTATGGACGCTGAGCATCTCTCGATCCTAGAGTCCGACCGTCCGCAGTTCTTCGTGAGCGTCTGCAAGTTGGACACCAATGTCTATCACATTGGAAACTATCGTTACGTGACACTGCAAGAGAGAACTAGGAAGAAGGAGAGTGAAACGAGACGACAGGAGAGAAAGGAACGGCGAGACCGCGGAGAGCAAGATGTGGAACCCGACAGCGAGGACGAACCGGAACCTCCGAAGGATCTCGTCATGCCTGGAGTCATTGACGCCTGGCTCATCAGCTCCGACAATAAGAGAATCGGAGTCAGCCGTGTCTACCTCAGTCACCACTCGGAATACTTCCGCACTAAACTCAACGAGAATAGTTTTGGAGACTGTGGAGGCGACAGTGCGAAAGTAGACGAGGAAGAGGAGATCATCTGGGCTGTACTTCAAATCATCTACCATCGCAGTCTTCTGATCTCCCCAGACAACTATGCCAGAATCGCGACTCTGGGAGATCTCTGGCTTGCTCCGATCGTCAAGCGGTACGTCGAGATGGCAATGCTTCAATCGGATCTGATCCCGCCAGAGGAGAAGAGAGAAGCCGCCAATCTGTTCCATTTCGATGTAGTCAAGGTAAACTGAATTCGACTCAATCCCAAACAAATCTTAATTGCTTTTAGTACATTCTTCGTCACCCCGAGTATGCTGAGGACTACAACGTTGTCTTCCCGAACGGCGTCAACCGAGTCACTGCCGACATACTTGACGATGAGATTGATGGAGGAGACGGCAAGCGACGGATAAGGCCACCAGGAGAACCACTTCTCAGACCTCCACCGAACATCCATGCTCCTCCGCCACAAGTACCTCTCGCTGGAGCAGCGCAAGCCCCAGTTGCTCGTGCTCGCTTCCCACACCTAGGGAATCTCTTGGAACCATTCCTTGGGGAAAGAAACATAATTGGTGGACTTCCTTTCATGGTTGATCCTGTCCTTGGGGAACAACCAGGAATCTTCGAACAGATCGATGCGCAAATGAGACGCCGTGAACAGGAACGTGAGCAACGTGCACGCCGGGAGAACTTCATACCAAGACAACGCTTACGTCGTGGTCGCTTTCATCGGTTGCTGTTGGGCGGCCCCGACGACGACGATTTTGAGGACAACTTGGACGACGACGTCGTTATAATTGGTGAAGTGAATGCTGAAGAAGTTAGACAAGAAAGACAAGCGAGAGACAGATGGGAGCCACTGCCACGTCCAAATCGTCAAGAACGTGCTGACAACCGGAACGCAATACGTGATTTTCACGCAGCACGTGATCGGGACGCAGCACGAGCGATGGAAGATGGACGACAGCGGAACCATGCACAGTTGGAGGAAGCAGCACGACAGCGGAACGAGAATAGACAGAGGGCAAGACTCCGCCGCCTTTTCGTCGAAGATCGGGAGCGTTTGGACAATTTGGCGAGAAACGAGCCAGATGAGGAAGTTGTGATTGTCCACGTCGACAATGACGAGGAAGATGCTCGTCCTCGTCGTCGAAATCGTCCGGGACAGAATCGAGATCAACCCCCCAGAGCGGAGAACAGAAGAAACAGAAGGTGGGATTGGGAAGTGATTGAAGAACGCGTTAATGGCCCCAGACATCCGGGAGAGCCACTCCGTAGAGAACTTCGCCTTAGAAGAGGATCGCCGATACTCAACTTGGAAGGTCTTCGAAGAGATGGCGAGCCGATCGTCGAGTTCCCTCCAGATGATGATCACCCGAGAAATCGGGAACGTCGTGGGGAAGGAAGAAACGCATATCAGAGACACAGACGTCACTCGTAAGGTGACAAACCGTTATTGTAATCAAATTCCGTGTATTCCTGTCAGTGAAACTGCGGGTCCGCTTTTCGGCAAAACTTTTGAATTCCCAATAATCACAGCGAGGTTATGCAAGAATAAAGACTAGAAAAAAAACTGGCAATCTTCATATCTTATCACTTCATTTTTCAGAGAGTAACTTCTCATCGTCAATCGTTCTTCGTCCTGTGCTTCGTCACCTGTGCTTCTACTTCTATTCCGGAAAATTTTCGTATCCTGTGCCCCTATCCTTCTCCCAGTCTTCCTTTTCTTTCAAATTCCCTATTCATTGGCTCTTCTCATTTCTTTCTTTCTTTTCCCATTCCCCGATTCCCAATTTCTAACACGCTTGCGTACATCTGAAGCCTCTTTCTCTCTTCCACATTTCCTTAACATCTTTTATAACTTCTATAACTATTTTTCTCCGTTTCCTTTCTTCGACCAAATTTTCCGTTCACTATATTCACATACTTTGAGCTCTGCACATTCTGCATATATAAAAATCTTTGGGGATCAAATTCTTTTTTACAAATTGGTGTTTTACACAACTGAGCATCAGTTGAAACTGTCTCCTTGTCGACTGTCATCTTCATAATATTTCTGCTTCAAACTCTCCAGCTCTCGCGGACAAACTTTTCAAAACTAGTGAGGACATATTAGATATAAATATATGTTTCTCTCCGTTACCATAGAGATAGTAGACACGCTCCGAGTGCAACTTCCATTTTACCCTCCAACCGACTGGTAAACTTCTCGCATTTCTCATTTTCAAATCTTACTTCTATTTTTATAACAATTCAACCAGGTAATAAGCCAAAAACTACATATACTCGAAAAAACAAGGCCATTAATCGAGTGTATAATGTGCGCTCAAGCTAACATCGCTGTCTGAAATTTCTGAAATTTTTTTTTTCAAATTTTTTAGATTCTAGTTTTTAAATAAAATTAATGATAAATTTAAAAACAGTTTTGATAAATCAATGAGGACTATATATTCATTCTCAAACATATTCAAAAGGAGTTAGCCAAGTGCGCTCCAATGATAATATCCTCCGCCGCCAAGCTCAAACTTCATCGGTCTTTTCCTAACTGAAACAAAGTTACAGAACAACACACATACATTTCCCCACTTCCATTTCCCATCTTCTCCCGTTTCTTTCCCTTCATTTTCCGTGTTTTTCAAAATTTTTAGCCAAACTTTTTGCTGAAACACACAAAAATTTCGAGAAGTTTAGCTTGAATTGGTCTCATCTTGCTGGCTCTTTGTTGGAACAGATTAGTTCTTTGGTAGTTCTGAAATTGAGTGAGTACAGTGCTATTCATTTTCACTACTCTTCACCCTCAACTTCAAAGGAGGTTGTCATGCTGAATCTACATCAGAGCCCCTGAACATTTGTTCAATCTTCCATCTCTATTAGCCGGTTTCACCTTTTTCGTCCGCAAGTTGTTTGAATTCTCTGCCATGTTTGCCAAACATAATTGTGCGTCGTTCTTCCAGAATCCTCTTTGGATCAAAACGAAATGAACGGAAACCAAGATGAGCACGTGGTCGCCCTTAGCTGTGTCGTCAATCCGACCCAGGAGGGATACGGCCATACAGTTCAAACGGTCCGGAACGTGCAATGGTGAGACACATTCAGAATGACTTCTTCCGTAACATAATAGTGATTGCAGGGACGCCACGTGGACCATTCGCCAAATTAGCAATGAACAATTTGTCTTCTTTCTGATCCAAAGCGGTCCAACAAACGGAAACAACTGGAGAGCGAGTATGGAAATCTCCTGCGACGGGGCGACTTTCGAAAAACGTTTTGAAGCGGGAAACTCTGTGATGTTTGGCGGTAGTCGCCGATCGGTTTGCTTCGATTCCTCTGTTGACCGTGACAATCAAAAGTAAGTGGTTTTTTTCATTTCTCCTTAGTCAACTTTGCATATCGTTGCAGCTGTAGGGAAGACGAGTTCACGGTCCATATTGTTTTGAGAGTCTCCAATGTCTCAAGTGCTCAGTACGAGTTCAAAAATCAGATGTGGCCACTAACAGGAAACTATGTCGGCTCCGGTGATTGTAAGATCAGGATGAACGTTGATTTGCTTAATGCGATGAACCCAAAATTGGTGCTGTTGAGGAATAATTTAGGGAGAGCAGTCTTCCCTGCCCGAGAGATGGACAACTTGTTTGATTTCTGCGGGTCGATGATGCAAGGATGGAACTTTGGAAGTAAGTTGTCGATTCACTGTTTCAAGTCAATGTTTCAACATTTCAGCGGATCAATTCCTGCAAGCGATCCGTAATGGTGTGAAGTTTGGGTTCACGCGATGTGATCCGCTGGGATACTACACGCGTGACTGGGACTTCGATGCTAGTCTTTCTCTGTCGTGCTACCCATGGATTGTTCAAGTGAGATATTCTCTCCCTTACCGATTTCAATCACATATTAAACAGAATCCAACTGCGCAAGTGGTTACGGATCCTTCCACTTTGAGTGAGCACTGCGTTGTAAAGTGCGAAAACGGACACCCGCTCCGGAGGTTCTGGAAGGCTGAATCTCTAAGCTTGTAAGAAATATTGTTATTATATGGATTCATCAATCCAAATTTGTTTCAGCGAAGTTTTCCTCTACACAAGATTGACGAATTCGGAGAATGATCTTCTTATGGCCTCGGCCCTTTTTAACTTTTCTGAGGAATTGAAGTCGCTGACACATGTCGAAGCTTTAGTCACTGTCACCTTGTTGATTGATGGAGAAATTGTGGTTCAGCATTCCGCTAAACGAATTATTCATCAGAAGCAGGAGACAATCACGTTTGTCATTGGAGAGTACAATTTTGATGATCTGGAAAAGGGCAAGGCTGAGTGCAAGATGGAATTTGAGGGCATCGAGTCGCACGAATGGTACATCGACAACAAGATCAACGTCAATCGAGTGGCTCAGATGAAACCTAATGGTGCCGAGGAGATGGTTTTGGCGATGCCAGGACATGTCGACGGATTTATCGAGTGCCGCGACAAGAAGTTGATTGCCGTCAACCGCAACTTTCTCCGTTCTCATTCGGAGTTTTTCGATGGGGTCTGGAGACCAGAAGATAATGTGAGTGGAGACGTCTCGAACAAGATTGCTGAAATCACCGATTGTGACGTGGGAGTCGTCTATGGGCTGTTGGAGATTATGTACCATCGAACTCTCCAAATCAACGACCCGCAGAACATGGCGGAGTATCTTCAAACTGGACAGTTTTTACTCTGCCCTTTCATTATGCACTACTTGGAACTGGCACTCCTATTCTGCAACGACTTTGAGCTGACAGACAAGCTAGACATTGCCGAACACTATGACTTTGAGACAATCAAGGTTGGTTTCCAGAAAACTAGGCAAACTTATTCCAATATCATATTTCAGTTCATCGAAAGTCATGAAGAGTACGCCACCGATGTTAAACTCAGAGAGGTTGTTCCGGTTGACGAGGCCAACAACGACTCCGGATTTGAAGTGGAGGAGGTTATCGATGACGACATTTCCATAATTCGTGTCGTGCCTCCCAGAGCGGCAAACGTCGATCGGATTGCCCGGAATAGACAGAACAATGAGTCAATTGCTGCGGAAGCCGCGATTGAAGGCAATGTTCCAGTTGTCCATGCAGTCCAGCCAGGCGCAGGATATGAAATTGAGGAGGTCATCGATGATGATATCGCCATCATTCGTGTCGGGCCTCCCAGAGCTGCCAACGCAAATCGAGTTGTCCAGGACGAAGAAGCCGCAATTGAACGTAACGCTCCAGTTGTCCGAGTAGTCCAGCCAGTCGATGGAGATGTAGCTGAGCAGAGGATCGATCCTCTCGAAGCTGCCAACGTCGTCGCTCCGATTATGCCGAATGCTGACCCTGCCCCCACCGATGACGAGGAGGAAGCCAGTCCTCCCAGAAAATCCGCGAGAAAGCGTCAATTGGTGAATTCTCGAAGAGCGTCTGCTAAGCGTCCGAATCGAAGAGGTAAAAAGGGCAGTCATTAATTGGAATGTCATTCCACCAATGCTGTCAGCCCCATTCATTTTTCCCCATATTCTGGTTACCACTCCTTTGATCCTCTGTCCTGTGCCAACTCAAATGTCTTCTCAAATCTCACAACCTATCGATCACAATTTCGAACCTATTTTGTACGTTCCCACCAAGTCCCTACTTCTATGTCCGTATTTCTTAGCCCTCTTTATAACTCTTGCCGATTCATTGTTCCATCTACATTTATGTTTCAGTCCCCCTTCCCTTCCGTTTCCAGACTGTCAGTTGTAATTCTACATTTTAACAGCACCTGTTGCTATCATTAATTGATTTTGACAATTCAGTTTCGTAACCATCAGTGATTTTCACTATTTCATTCAATAAACCCATGCATGTTTCAAAGAACATTTTTTTTCTCTCTTTTTCCAGAAAGCCAAGTCCAATTATCAATCAACAAAAAAAGAAAACTAAAAGATAATGAGAACAACTTGAAAATGTTCCTAACGAACTACATCCCTCATTAGTTGCCCGTTGGGCATGACATTGGAACCAAAGCTCACAAAACCGGAAGAACTATAAAAAGAGCGCCGATGGCTGATTGCTTGCGAAAGAACGAAACATCCGCTGCCACACCAACATTTTCATTATATCACGTAAAACGTGCATACAATCTTTTTCTCTTTCATTTCCTCAATTCCCCTTCTATTTCTCGCTACAATGTCCTCCTATTTTTCATTTCCTCTTGAATCCCATTCAAAAATTTCAATTTTTATATTCACATAGCCCCACATCACCCACCCACGCATTAGGTCAAGTCAAAAACATTTCGTAACTCTTTCTTCCCAAGGAACAAATCAGAGGGGAGTGGGGATTGGAAGAACTTCTTCGAAACCCAGTGTCCTACTCGAAATTTATGATGACGAGAGTTACGAGTCGGAAGGAAAAATGCCCGCGGGGCTCGTTTTTGTCGCTCATTTCCCTCGCGCCGACAAACGTCCAAAATTCAGACATCCCCCGTCATTATGTGAACCATTTTCGCACTTTTGCTGTTTTTCCAACTGACGGGATGTTTTATGAGCAACTGACTGTTGCCAATGTGAAATATGACTTGTCTAGGTTTCCGCATCCCATATCAGTCCAAAAACCCTGAAGGAACCCTTTTCCTCCTTCCTACCTACTCTGTTTACGTTTTCTGTCAGAATTCGTTAATGTTCGGCTCAAATATGTGATTGCAATCTTGTGTCTGGCCTGGTGACCTTGTGACCCAATTGCATCCAGTCTTTTTTCCTTATTTTTTTGGAAGTGCGAGAAGATGGATCTGGTCCCAGTCACATGGTCAAAATTGCTAAAAATAAGAAAACTTGCATAGAAATTATAATTTTCCCAAAATGTCAATTTCAATGTCCAGGAAGCAGCAGATCTCAACCATCCTTGTCAAAAGTGTGAAGCGACGACTAATTGTCCCTTGTCGGAAGACACTTTCCGGTGTGCACATTATGTTTCTTGAAAAGAAGTGTCTCGAGACGACCAGAGAGGACAGTCATGCGATAAATGTTCCTAGTTAGGCGCCTCAAAAACATTGTCAAGGCCCGGTTTCTCGCCGAGCCGTCGGCGCCTTTCTCGCAGAGTCAGAAGACTACTGTCGGTCACGCGAACTCAACTATTCCCGCCGTCTGGTGTTCCGAATTGTTTCCTGTTTCAGTTGTTCTTTTTGAAAAAATCTGATCAATTCTGTATTCGGCTAGCTACTAGTTACAAGAAAACCAACGGAAAAGATCGGAAAACTTGTAGTAAGTCGGTCATCTTGAAGCTCAAAAGCAATTTTTGTCTAGTTCATCCCACCTACCTGTTCTGAAAAAGTCATTCTGAAATCTGAATCACTGATTCACTGAAGACATTGCGTGCCATTGGAGCCAGAGCTCGTTAGAAATGCTGAACTAGGTTCAAAATTTGAAGATTTTCACGTATCACTTTCTCCACCTTCCACAATAAGGTTCCAGTACCTATCCGAGTGACCAGTGGCCAAGAAGGTTACAAATGTAGTCGTAGATTTGCGCGACGTCAAATGATTCACTAACATATGCAAATCGGTCCTTCCGCTGATGGCCGGTGGCAAAGGATAGGCTGTGGGCCAGAGCGAGAGAAAAGAAAAGCAACTCACTTCGATTAGAAAACGTGGTGCATCCCGTCCCACATCAGAAACCAACAATAACGTAACCACTTGCAAATTCTTCACTTCCTCCCAATACAACACGTTCGATTATAGTCCGACCGCATGGGTGCAAAATCTCCCCAAACTTTTGCGAGAATGCGTGATTTCTTGCAATACCTTCCCGAATGTTTGCTCTCACACCCACGTCAACTTTAGGAGAATCCAATAAAGAATTGCACATCAATCGTCTCATGTCTTCAAAAGTCAAGAAGTTGCAAACGTTTCAAGTTGACATCACGCCTGAAACCTAGGCGAAAAAAACTCAATAATCCGGAGGTCTATGTTCTTTTCCACTTTTTTTCGTTTTTCTCGCCTCTCCTTCTCTTTTTGGTAATCTTTGAGAGATACACACAACTTTTCATATATGTTTCAAAGTTTCAAAGTTTACTCATTCTCCACTCCGCTCTCATCATTTTCCCATCGGTCTAATCCAAATTCCAAGATTGATCAAACAACAGCAAGTGTACTTCTTCTTCTTTTTCCCTAAAACATCTTCTGAATTTATAATTTGTTATTGTTC
Organism: Caenorhabditis becei; assembly: GCA_900536315.3. Classification (NCBI taxonomy): domain Eukaryota; kingdom Metazoa; phylum Nematoda; class Chromadorea; order Rhabditida; family Rhabditidae; genus Caenorhabditis; species Caenorhabditis becei. The sequence goes on from LR539128.1 coordinate 91,858, forward strand.
CTACTCCCATCCCATTCCAATTCCGCAACAACTCCGTTTCCGTTTCCCAGTGATATCTTCAAGTGTTCCCTCTAGCCAGAGAGTGGTTTCGGAGAATATGAAATGGAAATTACTTGTCCTTCTCAAGAATCTCAAGAAAAGTGGCCCACTGGGAAAGATGTGCCAGTTGGCACTCTCTTACCCGTTTTTGCTTTGTCTTAACAGATGGCGACAGTTGGCTGGGGAGTAATAACTTAGAGAGGAGTTTCTATAGTTTTGGTTAGCAAGAAAGTGACGTCGGGCTAGATTTTGATTCAAACAATCAAAAAAAAATCAAAAAATGCCGATTCAAGGGCCTGTTTTTCGGTTTTCCCTAAAAATCCCGATTTGTCTACACTCCCCTTTGAAAATGTTTACAAATTTGTTGTTAGACATGTAAAACACTTTCTTCTTTTTCTTCTTCCGTTTTTGAAACATTTCCCAATTTGTATTTTCTTTTTCTACTCCGGAACTCTCAGCTGTGCCCCCAAACCTTTAAAATTCCTGAAACATTCAGAATCTGCATGTTATATGTGTTCCTCCCGGTAATAATTCACACTTTTGCGACATGCAAAAGAAAACCCGAAAAAAAAGGAATCTTCTTCTTCTTCTTCTTCCCTTTCCCAAACCTGAACTCTTCCCTCGTTTTCTCATCCACCGGAAGAATTTCTCATCTCCGTCTGGTCCCCCATCATCAGGACACGTAAGATGTTTTTTCCTGGGTCGGCTAGGGGTACACCCGGAAGCTGGAAATGAGATGTTCCGGAAATTCTATTAGTGTTTGAGATTGAATCCGATGAATGCGTCTTATCAGCTGACTCTTCTAATCAACCAGTTGATTGAGGTCTCAGGGGTTCGTTCCAGTGTTCGTTAAGGTTGGTTATTGAATAGGATGAAAAGGATCGTCTAGACCATTACAATTATGTCCTTTTCAGGTTGAAATTGGAATGCTATAAAAGAAGAAAGCTTGCATTAGCTCTATCAGTATTCCATCTCGTTTTCCATGACAAATCCCCATGTTCTTGTAGCTAATCCTCTCGTGATTGTGCGGAAAAAGAAACGACAGGAAGGTGCTCATAAAATCCACCGCGGTGTCCTTCCTCCTTGCATTCAGAACATTCAGAAGCCAGGAGATAAAGGAGGAATAAGATTGATTTTGTGGTGCACTTTCGGTTTCCTACATTCTCGTTAAAATTTTATACCTCGTTCTTCTTGTGCCTGCAGGCAGGTCCCAGGCATTTTCTCGAAACGAGCAGCACCTACCATAAATTTGCGGCACACACCACACCCATCTTCTTCTTCTTCTTCTTTCCGTCGTTTTGCTCAATTTTTCATCTTATTTCAATTTCTTCCTCCTATCCTCCCCGTCTTTCATCTTTCTCAAATTTTACCCCCGGATCGCGTGTTTTTGCGACCAGGCCAAGATGGATGGCAAAAAGTCGACCAGATTACTCATTTCGCTCATTTGGTGGCGGCAAGGCGGGATGGCCAAAGTGGTCAGTGTGTTTTTAGTAGTACACATGTTGACAAACCTTCAGAAGGGTGTTGACATTTCCTTCCGTCACTCTCCACCTAAAAAACATACAAATCCATTTCCGGCTGCTCACAGGGTCAGCGCTTCGGGCCTACAGTAACCTGGGGGTCAAAATTCATTTAGCCAAACAACCATGTCAAAATGAAAAAAAAAATGACGCCGCAGAACCTGCTGTCATAAAAAATATATGGTTCCAAACCGTTATGTTCCAAAATGACGTCGTCGAAAACGACTCATCCAGTTCCAAAATGAACCAGGATGTAACAAACTGAACCTTGTCAAGTTATAAATCTAGAAAACTTTTGTACTTTGAGATATCCCTGCTGACACCATGAAAACAACCGGATGACTTTGACAGGACCGATGCCCTGTCTAGTATTCCGAAAGGTTCTATGGTCAGACGCCGCTCAAAAAAAACAAAATCAAAATTTGATACCTGTTACAGCTTCGAGAGATCCCCCGAAGTCACTTTAGTTTCCCTAATGACCCCCCAGACCTCCCATAATGTCATCCCAAACTTTCTCCGATCACTGAACTTCATCTCTGACCCCTACCCATTACCTAAACAGGTTTTTGGTCCTCCAAGCCTCTGCCAACACACGCGAAAAAATGATTGGTGATGTTGCGTAAATCATCTTGAAATGCGAGAAGGCACCCCTCAATTTTCAACACATTCTGTGGCACATTGACGAATGGAGTCAAGCCGAAACCTTCATGATTTTGTGTGTGGGTACCCTCTTCCTTTTCTCTTTCTTTTTTCTTTCTTAATCTGATCTGCAGCTTTGCTTATGGTGGGAGGTAGGGTAGGATTACAATAATCCAGAAAAAAGAAAAACGGTGGTCATTGGCTGATGTCTGCAACTGTCTGGGAAGCTTCTCCAAGCATATTTATTAGTAAACTGTGTACATAACCTCCTCCTGTCATCAAATCTCTAGTTTCTCTTTAGAGCACTGCCGTTCGGGCCAATAAACTCAACGAAATTACCCCTTCCGTTTGCCCGCCACTCTTCCTCCCGAAAGTCGTTTTGTGTTGTGTACTAATCATAACCACATTTATTTTCATTATGAATTGAATTGATCAGTCTTTGTAGTTGGGCGGCTTCAGAGTGACGAATTTAGCTAGGTTAAATTTCCGGAGTCAAATTTAAATTTTAAATTTAGAAAAAAACTCAACTAAGCCCCCCTCCCTCCATTTCGTATCAATGTCAGTTGAAACCGAAATAAAATAGAACCGAATGAAAATGTCACTCAACTGCAAAAAATTTGTCACTTTCCGGAAAGAAATTAGCCTTGCGGAAATTAAAAATTGAGTATCAGTGTGTGGCAAGCCCCCCTCATATAAATCTACACGGATATGCTTATGCTTAATCCCCTCAACTGGCCCCGGCTCGTCTTGGTTTCGGTTTGCAAATAAAATACAAACATGTATTCTCCTTCCTTTTCTTTTCTTTCTTCTGGTTTTTTGCAGGTACTTATGTACATAACTCTATTTTCCCGGGGTGGTTCATAATCCTTCTCGGTAGTCTCTTTAGGGTCCCTTGGTCACATTGTTCCGTTTTTCGAAATTCTTGCAGGGAGCTAGTAAGTACATCATAGAAATATTGAAAGAAAACGGGAAGGAATTTTTAAATTAAAATATAGACAAGGATATTTTGTTTTGAACTGTTGTTGTTTGCAGCGGAAATTTTTTTTCATTTCCCAGTTATTTCCATCTTTCTGTACTTCTTCCCCCCCCGGTTTCCATGTATTCCTAAAAAAGCCGATTGATGAGCCCGAGCCATCAAACACCAACTTATCCCTCATATCTCTTGAAAAATGAATGAACTCGGGAAGATAGAACACAAAACAAGAGCAAAAAGTTATGAGCACCACCATGCTGGAGAGAGTTTGAAAAGGAGGAGGGGAGGCAGACCCAATGTTATTTTTAATGGGTCGTTCGTTCCGACACGTCGAATGTTCCTCACAACACCCCACCCCACCGGCTTTCATTTTGGTTGCCGTTCCCGCCACACCAGAGATCAGAAGCTCGATGATTTTTTCTTTCCTGGTCCTGGAATCATCAAGATAAGAAGGTTGTGTCTAGGCACACTTTTTGCAATCGCGCTCTACTAGACAAAAATGAAACAACTGTAAGTTCTCTAGACGAATAGAGCTTTTGGTCCTAGATTCTCCGACTAAAAGACCTACCGTAATCCATGTTCTCAAACTTCGAAAACTGAGAACTCCCTGTCACGAAGAGTAGTGTGCGTCCTGCCCACACACTTCTCTTCCCAATTAGCACTTTTTATCTTCTAGTTCTCAAATCTCTGTCAGACCCCATGGTTTCATAATTTCCTGAGTCACCCCGCCATGTTTCGTGTCCTTGCCCCTTCTCCGAAATGCTCTTATAAATTATGGACAAAGTGGATACAAACCAGCTCATTTCATTCATCCCTCATTTTCCATTATTCTTGGCTTGGTGGTATGATAGATTGAGCCAAAAATTCTGACACTTCTAGCGTGACCTATTGTGTACTTTATTAAAAGTGGTGCCGGTTAGCGTGTCTAATGCATTCGCACTTTCGGATCCTTGTTGTGCGTTCGGTGACTCTCAATTTGACCCGCTTCCGGCAAAACACAATATTGCTTCTCTCTTTTCTCATTTCTCGGTTTTTCTTCTCGCTCCCAACCCAAACCAGGTCAACAACCCGAAAGGTTCCTAATCTGTCTCTCATCCAGTTCCTGGATGAGCATGAGATGAGAACGCACGAACACCCCATCTTCAAGGGCAAAGACTGCTTTCTCTCTGTCTGTCAGGCAATGAGGGAAGTAATGATTTTTGAGTCCCATTTCCTTCCGGATCGCCAGGAAGTTCGTTTTCTGTCTTCGGCTTCTGTCGACAAGTTTGAAATGTGACAAGCGTCACGGCTTGGCGTCGTGTTTGTCAAAGAGTCCGTTTTATATATAACTAACATTCTCAAGGAGCAGTGAGCTCCAAGCTGAACATTTTCTGATACTGAACATTCATCATATCATTTTGCACTCGGAGTCAGAATTCCAATCGCATCACTTCTTCTCTTCTCTCCTCTTTTCCACAAATCCCCGAACACACACTTCCAGTTGCCACGGTGGCAAAAACACAAGCCGAAACACGCAATGAGTCGGTCTCGCCGCACCTTTTGCTTCTCCGGGATTATGTCCGGATTTTAGACTAATGCATAGCAGATGAAAAAACTCCCTTTCATCTTAAGGACATCGGTCTTTTTGGAGTGACTGGGAGAAGTCTTAGATAGAGTCATTGTTTGTATTCTACTCTACTCAACGTGCACTTTCGAGCACTCTTCCCACTTCAAATTGGCATCAATTTCAGAAATAGAGAAGAAAGAGGAATGATTGGTGGTAGTTTTGCGTCTTTCTTCTTCCTGAGATTCAGAAGGGAACATCACAAGATTTCTAATAGAAAACTTTTTCATTCTTGAACAATCTTCATCTCTTCATCTCCCCATCTCCTAAGCACCCATTGAGCTGCACTTTCATTGTCCGTACCACCACTAGAACATAACATTCTTCAAAAAAAAACACAGCCCGCCCAAAAAGATTTTTCGATGTAAATATTCCCAACTGCCACATGTACACTTATGTATCATACTGACGGAATAAGAAGCGGCGATGTGTCAGAAGGCAGACGAGTCGAGAAGGCGGGAGCCGCCTGACTTCTTCTCTTCTTTCACCTCTTATTATCTGTCGGCCGCAGAAAGGCTGTGTCCGACAAATCGGCGCGACAATAAAGCGCGTGTGACACACTTGTATATCCTACTCATCTGCTACTGCTGCTCTTTCTGAATATTTCGTGGTCTCAACTTCAAAAACTTCATTATGTCGCTCGCTGTACAGTTATGGTAAGTCTCCAGTTAGAAAGAGGTTGTGACGTTGAAACCTGTGAGTCTGAAAGTTCAAAACCACAGCATAACAAAGGCCAATAAGGAACCGTCTTACTGTAACAGTTCCTTAAGGCATGTCATAGCAAAGTTCCCCCAACCACCCTTGGTCAAAAAACTAGAAATATAGGGCCCACCCTTGGGCGTCTGGGTCAAAGAGATTCACTAACAAGCTGCCAAACGCAAGTTTCCTTCCGGTGGTGCTCCAACACACGCTCAGTTTCTTTAAATGCCATTTGAAGATCTGAAAGCACGCCACATTTCCCCAACCGATTCTTTTCTCGGGCCGAGACTTGAGGAATATTTCGTATAGATCTGTTGGATCCTCATTCCCCTCATTCTCTCTGTTCCAGCAGCCTTTGCTTGGCGCACGCGTGTGTGATAAGAAAGAGAATTGCGCACATTAGGATAATCCAGATCTTATGTGAGCACTCGCCTCTAGGGGGCTTATCTTTAATGACTGATTTTAGAATTGAATTTTGATGCACTCCTTTTCTCTCCATCTCATTCTTCTTCCCAACATTTTTCTTCCTTCATTTTCCAAAATTTCAATTTCCAGGAAGATGAACAACTCATCTTCGCCAAACGCGGCGGCAACTGTGGGAAACATCGCCTACTGCTACGTGCTGCCATGTATCTGTGCAATAGGTGAGTGAAAGAGTGAAACTCTGCAAAACCTTAGTGACTCTCTTTTTGATCTATTTAGTACATGACCTTCTTCATTTTATTAGATGACGTGCTCTTTTCATGGCTCAACTCTTTCGACCTTAAGACTTTGACCTGACACATGACCTAATGAGCAACCCATCCGTATTCATAAATTCTGCATGCTTTTATAGTGCAAAGATCAGGATGAAACCATAAAATAAGAAAAAATGACAATGTCCCTTCTCATCAAGCCCACATGTTTCTCTCCCCGGAGGAAGTGGCTTCTGACGCACGCCGCGCACATTAGACAGAATTTACCACCCCGCCGACATGGATACAATAGAGCCAATTAGAACTTTTTGAACTGACATGAACTTGGGGTTAACTGGGGGAGCCTTTCACATAAAATGGAAAAGTGGAAAATCTGCAAATCATGTTGTTATGATTCTGGGAAAGGCTCGTATTTTTTCCGGGAACCTTCTCCTTAATTTGTCTTGTCGTCATCTCAAATTCTTTCTGTTAGCTAGCTAGCTTCTCCAGAGTCATAAGCCAAAACAAAACACATAAGAAAACCGAGAGCATAGTACAGCGCACAGGTCGATTTGAGAAGTGCGCGGGTAACATGTTGTTGATGAGTATCGGGTTACGTCTGTGTGAACATGATCCAATGAAAAAAAGTGACGAAAAAAGGGAAATAAGGGATAGGGGAATGTGTGTGTTTTCCAGGAATTGTTGGGAATATCACGAACTTGATGGTTCTGGCGTCCCGCCGATTGCGAGCCGTTTCCTATATGTACCTAAGAGCCCTAGCGGTCGCCGACTTGCTTTGTATGCTGTTTGTGCTCGTTTTTGTGTCCACGGAAATGCTAGCTAAGAACGGATCCACTATCAACCAGTACAAGCTCTACCAAATCTACCAATGCCATCTGATGCTGACCCTCATCAACTGGGCACTGGGAGCCGGGGTCTACGTTGTTGTTGCTCTTTCGCTGGAGAGATACATCTCAATCGTCTTCCCAATGCATTTCCGCACCTGGAACAGCCCGCAGAGAGCCACAAGAGCTATTATGCTGGCTTTTCTGATCCCCGCTATCTTCTACGTGCCTTATGCAATCACTAGGTACAAGGGAAAGCAGCGGTTTGATGCTGTCCAGAATGTGACCATTTACTCAATGGATGATCATCCGATTTACACTACCTTCTACTGGCAGGTTCGAGATCAGGGGGTTGAAGTGTTCTAGTTGTTTCTGGTTTCCAGATCTACAAATGGACCAGAGAAGCTTTCCTGAGATTCCTCCCTATCATCATCCTGACAGTTCTCAACATCCAAATCATGGTTGCTTTCCGAAAGAGACAGAAGATGTTTCAACAGCTCACCAAGAGAAAGGAACAGGGAACTCAGAAGGTATAGGAGCTTTGATTCGAGCTCATACAGTCCCCGTTTTTAGGATGACACCCTGATGTATATGCTTGGAGGTACTGTGCTGATGTCTTTGGTTTGCAACATCCCGGCAGCTATCAACTTGCTGCTAATTGATGAGGTTTTTGACATCCTTAGGTTTCAGGAGTCTGAATGTGATATTCCAGACCTTGAAGAAACGCCTGGACTACCAGATCTTCCGCGCCGTCGCCAATCTCCTGGAAATCACCAATCACGCCTCTCAGTTCTACGTTTTCTGCGCTTGCTCCACCGACTACCGTACCACCTTCCTCCAGAAGTTTCCATGTTTCAAGACCGACTACGCTAACCGTGACCGTCTCCGTTCTTTTGTCCGACGGACTCAATCCGTGATTCAGAAGCAAGGAAGTGTGGAGCATACGACCAACTCAAAGGTTTGGATTCTGTTGAAGAGCAAGGTTGGTGAGCAGTCTGTAGGAGCATGATGGGGGAGCATGGTTGGTTTTAACACAAGAAACGCTATGAATGAAATGAAATGCTCTATCTATCACTGTCTACAGATTGCTCACCACACTTTCCACTCCGCACCATCATAACCAAAGGATCACTAACTGACGATTCCCATTTCTCTTGAAAAACAAGCATCTTTCAGTTCCAACGCGACTCGCTCTCCCACCACTCTCGCAAGTTCTCCCGCCACATGATTGAGCAAGAGACCGTCGACATCCAACTGGCATCCGGCGAGCAGAGCACCAGCGGAGAGACCCGCGAGGCCGAGACCCTTATCAAGTATGGTGGATCGGCTCAGTTGTGCAATGACGAGAATAATACCACGTTTTTGTGATGAATAGCTTATCACCGTTTTTCATTTTCAATCACCCTGATGATCGCTCTTTTTGTGTCCGAAACTTTACCTATTTTTTCTTATTTTTGATTGCCACCGTACGTGTAGAGTCAATTTTCTCCACTCCACAACCCCACACCTTTGGGTATGTTTGCTGCACCTTTACACTCTGCCCACTATTGCACCACAAATCTTAATTTCCGAAAAAAAAGAAAGAAACGTATGTATACCACTCCCACCTTTTGGCTTCTGCTAGTTACAAATCACCTTTTCATTTTCTGCCATGGATCTCGCTTGTAACAACTTATGTTGTAGTTTTGTCGGTGAATGCCAAAATTATGGAATAAATTGGGTGTTTGATGAGAAATGAATGAAAAATAAGGAAAAATGCATGGAAATGACCCGAAAAGCTTGAAAATCATAAAAGGAAGGTAAGTACTGGGATATACGGTTTGATGATCTTTCATCGCCCACGGAATCGGGAGATTTTCTGAAATTAGTAAAATCAAGGGGAAATTAGGATTTGTTCAAGGTCGTTTTCAACCCAATTCCCAGCGTCAGGAGAACTCAATCTTATAGACTTTCATTTCCAAAAAGTACATCTCCCTAACCCTTCTAAAGTCTATAAAACCCCTCTATATACGTACATGTTTCAAATGTCACAGCTGATTATGAAACGGGAGCTTCCTGCCGCTTCTACGTCAGAAACTACGTAGCTAACATGGAAAGTACCCGAAGTGTTACCCCCGGTTAGGAATGAGTCTAAGTGGAAATGATAGACCCCTATGGGGTATAATTAACCCATAAGTATTAGGCTGATTGTTATTTACATTTTCGAGATTTTCCCAAAAAGGTGTTTTTTTGAAAAAGTGGTGGTGCTCTAACTTTGAAAAATGTTTTCTCCGTTCAAAATGATTTTAGAACGACAGTCAAAAAAAGAAAATGTAGCTATTGACTTCAACTTTACGGCAAAAATACAAACAAGTTACGAAAAAATTTTGGAAACTTTTCACTAGGGAAAAAGTGCAACACTTAGGTGTGTCAGAAATCAATATCTCAAAAATTCACCAGCAACATGATAAAGCCATAAATTTTTTCGTGTTCAGCACACTTTTTTATGCAACTTTGTCTCTTGAGACCCCCGGGGGAAGTCACTTTCAATGGGTCTAAAAAATCGATGAAAAAATAGCTGAAAACTTGACAATTTTTTAACTTTTGGAAGAAATGAGGAATCGAAAATCTGCAAAGGCCAAAATGTGCGCAATTTAACCCTACTTCAGAAAAAAAATAGTTTGAAAAAAAATCTGAAAAATTGAACTTTTTTTATTAGAGAGTTTGAAAAGGGGGTATTCAATATCTCGAAATCCCTTCATTAACTTTTGTTCTAAGTATTTTTTCCGTTATCAGCGCACTTTTTTCTACAACTTTGTTCCCCATGACCCCCCGGGGCAAATGACTTTGAATGGGTGAAAAATTTATTTTTCAAATTGATCAAAAACTTCAAAAAATTTTATCTCCGTTTAGAATTGCGTTATCAAAATTCTGCAAAGGCCAAAATTTGTTAATTTTGATTGTTTATCAGTAAAAAATATGTCCCAAATGATTCTTCAAAAAATAAAAATTTTTCACGATAATGTGAAAAACCAAGTTTTTCATTATCTAAAAATTGAACCGTGGAAATTTGTTGAAACTATTTTTTCTTGTAGAGCACACTTTTTTACCCAACTTTGCCTCTTGGGACCCCCGGGGCAAACCACTTTGACGGGGTCAAAAAAAATGTTGAAAATTTTGGTGATAAGAGTTTTTCAGCTAGAAGATTTCTAGCATCCCAGAAAATGTTTTCTAGGACCTGAAAACGTTTATTGGTAACGTTGTAGCCACAAGTAACCGATTCCCCAAACATCTGGACTTACTTCAGTTCAAAGTTTTTGAGTTATCACTCGAAGTAGGTCACCCAACTTCAGGGCCCCTTATCAGTATGATAAGAAATACAGAAACAAAAGTGATCAACTGAAAAGTTGTTGGCCTGAAGCAGTTCTATAAGAATCCATTTTAACATAGCAGGTTTCCTTTGAAAACTTCAAAATTCTCGAAATTTAGTCAAATTTGTCACTTTTTATCAGAATTTCTGAAAATCAACAGAGGGGGGTACGTGCTCAAAAAGGCAAAAATTCCCAAATTTCGGAAGTAGTCGTTTTTTGTGTTTTTTGAGTTACTGGGGTCCCAATTAGCACCCAGAACACAAAAAACGACTACTTCCGAAATTTGGGAATTTTTGCCTTTTTGAGCACGTACCCCCCTCTGTTGATTTTCAGAAATTCTGATAAAAAGTGACAAATTTGACTAAATTTCGAGAATTTTGAAGTTTTCAAAGGAAACCTGCTATGTTAAAATGGATTCTTATAGAACTGCTTCAGGCCAACAACTTTTCAGTTGATCACTTTTGTTTCTGTATTTCTTATCATACTGATAAGGGGCCCTGAAGTTGGGTGACCTACTTCGAGTGATAACTCAAAAACTTTGAACTGAAGTAAGTCCAGATGTTTTGGGAATAGGTTACTTGTTGTCACAACGTTACCAATAAACGTTTTCAGGTCCTAGAAAACATTTTCTGGGATGCTAGAAATCTTCTAGCTGAAAAACTCTTATCACCAAAATTTTCAACATTTTTTTTGACCCCGTCAAAGTGGTTTGCCCCGGGGGTCCCAAGAGGCAAAGTTGGGTAAAAAAGTGTGCTCTACAAGAAAAAAATAGTTTCAACAAATTTCCACGGTTCAATTTTTAGATAATGAAAAACTTGGTTTTTCACATTATCGTGAAAAATTTTTATTTTTTGAAGAATCATTTGGGACATATTTTTTACTGATAAACAATCAAAATTAACAAATTTTGGCCTTTGCAGAATTTTGATAACGCAATTCTAAACGGAGATAAAATTTTTTGAAGTTTTTGATCAATTTGAAAAATAAATTTTTCACCCATTCAAAGTCATTTGCCCCGGGGGGTCATGGGGAACAAAGTTGTAGAAAAAAGTGCGCTGATAACGGAAAAAATACTTAGAACAAAAGTTAATGAAGGGATTTCGAGATATTGAATACCCCCTTTTCAAACTCTCTAATAAAAAAAGTTCAATTTTTCAGATTTTTTTTCAAACTATTTTTTTTCTGAAGTAGGGTTAAATTGCGCACATTTTGGCCTTTGCAGATTTTCGATTCCTCATTTCTTCCAAAAGTTAAAAAATTGTCAAGTTTTCAGCTAATTTTTCATCGATTTTTTAGACCCATTGAAAGTGACTTCCCCCGGGGGTCTCAAGAGACAAAGTTGCATAAAAAAGTGTGCTGAACACGAAAAAATTTATGGCTTTATCATGTTGCTGGTGAATTTTTGAGATATTGATTTCTGACACACCTAAGTGTTGCACTTTTTCCCTAGTGAAAAGTTTCCAAGATTTTTTCGTAACTTGTTTGTATTTTTGCCGTAAAGTTGAAGTCAATAGCTACATTTTCTTTTTTTGACTGTCGTTCTAAAATCATTTTGAACGGAGAAAACATTTTTCAAAGTTAGAGCACCACCACTTTTTCAAAAAAACACCTTTTTGGGAAAATCTCGAAAATGTAAATAACAATCAGCCTAATACTTATGGGTTAATTATACCCCATAGGGGTCTATCATTTCCACTTAGACTCATTCCTAACCGGGGGTAACACTTCGGGTACTTTCCATGTAAGTACGAATCTAAATATTGTACTGGATCTTTTCTAGGCTGATTCTTGACGCTCTGACTGCTTGAGTTTCGAAACCAGAACGATAGGACACTATGAGACAGTTCCTTGTCCTAGTTCACCAACCCATAAACCACTTGAACTTTGTTTCATATCAGTCTGAAAATAACCCCCTTTCAAAACAATGTCCGTCTACTGAAAGTGTCATGTGTAGTCCTTGATAGTGAGTCTCTTCAAAAACTGATGTTTCATTCTCATTTATCACGAGTCGGCGTGCACTTTGACTAATTCTCATCCCCTGCTGAACACACTAAATCTTTTTCAGCACTGACACCCCGTGAACCAGCGCGAGAAAACAAGAGGATTATCAACATCAACCCACACAAATCCTTTCTTCCATCCCATCTTCTTCACACCTCTCATGTCTCTTCTAAATTTCCTTTTTCCTTCTTCTTCTTCTCCTCGTTTCCTTGCCCCTTTATATTTCCTTTGTGCTGCTTCTTCTTCTTCTTCCTTTTCTCGAATAAATGTATCTATATCTATATATATCTTTTTCACAACGTGTCCGTCTTCGCAACACTTTTCATCTCGTCCTTTTCCATTTCCCATCACACTCAAACCGAAAAGGCAATCACAATAGCGGGGCGAGTGTTTTCGTCGTGGCTGTCTTCTGTACTATTGTCGATAAAACATACACGGACACATGCAAAATCTGAACAAATACAGTGTGAAAAAACGAGAAAAAGAAAGAAAACATCTGGGGCGGAAGATGATGATTTGTCATGTATGAAAAACTAACGTCTGGCTTTTCTCCCTTCTCTTTCTCTCACTTTTTGCCTGACTTCCGACGTGTTCAATTGCTATTTAGTGTGATCTGTTCAGTGGTTCTTTTCAGTGGTTCTAGTGGTGGGGTGCACATCATGAATCAATTGGTTCACTTCAACGACTACTACGACAGAAGAGCTTCTTCCGGCAAGGAACACTACATGGTAAGCTCCACTGCGGCTTCCCAAAAGTTCCAGAAGTTTCAGAATCCCACTTCCTCCAACCCAATCTCCAAGAGCCACTCCCTGGACTATCTCGCGGAGAAATCCTTCCAGTGCCGTCATCCGTCCACCGGGTTCCTGGAGTAAGTCAGATAATGAATAACATATCTATATATGTATATCTATATATATATCTATGTATATGTATATGTTTGCTAGTGATAAGAAACGTGACTATCGGGATTTCCCACACAGATTCTCATCGTGTGTTTTGTTTTGTTTTTGAGTAAGGAGTAGTGTCTAGTGCCTCAGTATACTCGGCGTTCTGGAACAATGAACTTTCTCAGATTCTCCAAGACCCCGAACTTCCGCGCTCGACGGGACGCTGTATTCGAACCAATAGGTATGAACGAGATATTATCAAATCCTCACCTTCTTATCATACATGTCACACATTCTTTTACACTTGTTATCTGTTCCCATCACACTCCTTATCATACTTTCTGCGAAATCAAAAACCAATCTTGTCAGGTAATGAATCAAGCACACACCTCGATATCAGTTCCGATGCCACTTCATCAACTTCTAGCGACAGAGTGACAGTGCCCACAAAAGGTGGGGTGATAGTTAGTGGAACCTGTTCTCTGTTCCTGCAACTTGGCATAGATCATTCGAAATGTCTATTTTTAGAACTTGGTCGAGTGACTGTCACAACATCGCCGATTGTGCAGAACCAGATGAAACGGAAAGCCGCCGCCATGGACGAGATGGAGACGGGCGAGGGACCGAAGAAGTTGAAGCACGGATGAGGAAGTTACAACATCTAAATTAACTTGATAATGACAAACAAAACACACATTCAACTTTCAATAAATCCATTTTATTTTGCAAAATAAGAAATTGTTCATTAATCTTGAGATATTCGAAAATGGGGTAGGAAACTTTGTGAACTGTGTGACGGTATGTGAGATTGATTATGATTGAGAAGATAATAATTGTCAAAATATGTGAATGAAGAGGAAGTTATTAGAAATCGTAATGGTAAGAACGGGGTTTCAGAACAAGTAAAAAAATTATGCGAGTCTACTTCAATGTCAGATTCTGGAGATAACAATCTAGATTTCAATGCAATTCGGAAATAAAATAGAATATTTGTCAAAATATGTGAATGAGGACGAAATTATCAGATATCGTAATGGTAAGAACGGGGTCTCGAAACAGGAAAAAAACATGAGAGTCTACTATCAGACTCTGGAAACAATCGAGATTTCAATAAAATTGCGAAATAAAATACAATATTTTTCACAATTTGTGAACGAGGAGGAAGTTATCAGAAGTTTTGATAATGCTACGAACAGAGGGGGGCGGGTTAGAGAAGGTAACAGAATTGCTCGAGTCTGCTAAAGTGTCAGTTAGTGAGTTATAACAACCGAGAGTTGAATATTTCAAAACAGGTGCCAAATGAGATGAACAATTTGTAAAAATATGAGAACGAAGAAGAAGTAAGAACGGGGTTTTGGAACAAGTAAAAAGGATAATGAGAGTCTACTATAGTGTCAGTGTCAGGTTTTTTCAAGTCAGGTCAGAAGTAAACAATCAGGATTTTAATACAATTGCAAATAAAAATATAAAATTAGTCAAAGTATGTGAATGAGGAGGAAGATATCAGAAGTTTCAATACGAACAGGAGGGGATTTTTGATATTTACGGTGTGTTGGATTGATTATGATAAGGGTACAATAATTCTCAAAATATGTGAATGAAGAGGAAGTTATCAGAAATCGTAATAATATGAACAGGGTTTCGAAACAGGTAAAAAAATGCGAGTCTACTATCGTGTCAGATTCTGGAGAAAGCAAGCAAGATTTCAATAAAATTACGAAATAAGAAACAATGGTTGTCAAAATATGTGAATGAGAAGGAATTTCTCAAGAGTTTTTTCTTTGAATAATGCTACGAATGGGGGGGGGTTGGAAAGGATAGCTCGGATCAGCTAAAGTGTCAGCTTGTGAATAACAGAATCAAAATTTCAATAAAAGATCAAGATGAACAACTTGTCGAAATTGGTGAACAAAGAAGAAGAAGTTATCAGAAATCGAACTAATGGTACTCACAGGAGTGATGGGGAAGGTAACAAGATGATTCGGGTCTGGTAGAGTAACAGTTTGCAAAGGTAAACACTAAAACTGAATAGAAACGGAAAAATAAACGTATAGACGGGTACAAGGAAAGTTCTGGGCCACAATTACGATGATGTTTACGAGAGAGAGAGAGAGAAAACATTTTGGAGTGTGTTTTTAGGTGATTTCTGCAGGTGGTTCATTAACAAACCATTCGTGATAGGTATTGTCCGGCTGAAAAAAGGTTGAAATTAAAGTTATATTTCAAATTCTAAACTAAACTAAATTTCTCTATCATTTCCGCCCTACGGCGAGTCACATACGTAGTGGGTCTCGCCACAAAAAAAATATTTTTCAACACGGCTTCTGGTAAAGGTTTTGAGTTTATGAAAAGTGGTGAAATGACGTGGAATGAATCATTTCTCATCAAATTCATTTTTTTGGGTTTTTAGGTTTCATTTCAAAAAAAAACGTCAAAACCTCCACCAGAATCAGATTTAGCTAGACCCACAATGTGTCTACGCCGTGTAGACTACAGTAAAATTTCAAAGGCGCAATTTTTGATACGGTTCTCTCTCATGGCCCGCCCGCCTGCTCCCCGTTTTTTTCCTCTCGAAGTGGGACTGCGTTCAGATTTGATCACGAGCGCCAAGTAAGAATCTAGATCCCTAATCCCGGCTTAGCTCGCTGCTCGTTCATCCGAAACAACCGCGTTGCTTATCTCTCTTCCACATGACTCTAATCTCTAATCTGATGCACCAAAGGCCAATCCCCCACTTACATCGAAAGCAATATCAGTGTATCTGAAGTTCCATTCGAGATCCGGGTTCCATCCAGCAACAAAGAACTTGATTGTGTCAGCAGTCATCCTTACAGCTCCAAGAGTTCCATGTACATTGCGGAAGCACCAAGTTGGACATGTCATAAAGTTTTCGTCTCCGTCTCTGTCTCCGTCGTTGTCTTCGTACAGGCACATCGGAATCCTCCATTCGGTCATCTTCAAACCAACGAGATTTTTCTGTTCATATGGCGCAGGACCATCTTCGCCTTCTACCCGCAACTTCCATCTTCCAATCGACAGCTTCTGCAGGTTGCTGAATCCTCCATCTTTCCACTTCAGAAGGACTTCATTGATGTCGGACAACGGAAGGAATGTATCATTTGCCCAAACAAAAGTGGAAGTCATCTGGAGAAGACTCTGCTTCGTGAGCCAGCCAGCATGTTGGGCAATCAAATTGCCTACATTAAGCGGACCATTGTATTCCAAAAAATCTCTTCCACGGAATCCAACCATAATTAATTTATCAGCATGGATGGAAAGAACTGGTGGGACATTTGAGAACATTCCAATTGGTTGAATGAGTTTGACCTCAGAGAAATGCCTGATTTTCTTGACCAAATAGAATAGTGCGTGGTTGCCACCCAAAAGAGTGTTCTTCATCGTTGGCTTCTTCGTTGCGATCACATTTTTGACAATAAAATCGACCATCTTTTGAAAAACTCTTTCAGCGTGGTAACCCAAATCGCATATGATATGCGTGGTCTTTGGCTCTCCGGGAACATCCGTTACTTCGAATCCAGCGCGATATCCCCAATTGAACAAGGGCTTCAATTTTCCGGCAACCCGGTGTTCGCGGAAGGCATAGTAATCATCGGAAATCTTGACGACTTCCTTATCCAATTTGATCACAAACTGTCCTTGCCCCATCTCATTAATTGAGAACGACAAGATCTTGGTGCACAGCGGCAGCTTCTCAGTTAACTCCGTTCCTGATTTGTTGATTACGGATAGATTCAGTCTAAACAATTTTCCTTAGAACTTTCAAAACAGAAAATGCGTACCTATCCATTAGACCAAAATAATCGAAAAGTTCTACCATTATGGCACGTGGTAGTTTGTGGATCAATGACGTCTCCTCTTCCTCATCAGCCACTGCGACAACTGAAATTTTTCAGTTGAAAAAGCTTCAGGAAAATTTTTTGTAGCATCATGTCATCCATGATTTTTTTCAGCAAAAGCGCGGAAAACGTGCGTTTTCTTGTTACAAGGCTCGATGACAAATCCTTGCTTCATTACGCGTTTTGAAATTCGTATGAAAGAAGTTTTGTAAAAATAGAGGAAAAACTGAGATTTGAAGATGGAAAATCTAGAATACCCTAGGTCAAATTCTAAATCTCCGCAAGTAGGGCTTCTAGTGGGTAGTTGGGAGATGTCAGCACGTCTGTAGGATGATATCACCCACATCATCGCTATGTTAAAGTGGCTGCAGCCAGAAGACCTCCGAATCTCAAGACTTCCAGGGTTTCTCCTCCTCGCCTACAGTCCTCAGAACAGAAGTCCCCCGTCTCTACCTCACGGCCTCCTCCAAACACTGCAACCCAAATGCATTCAGAAACGTCGCTGTATTCCTCCAGGCACGAGGAAGCTCAAATTATATGTCAGGGGGTCTGAGGGACTCGAAACAGCGAGGACTTATGCTTTCTGTATCTGGATGCTATCAGGTTGAACTTCTATTTGCCTTATGTCAGTGGCTTCCTAATCCGACGACTGTGGTGTCCTGACATGTGAGGACTCTACTTCGGTAGACGAGAAGGAGAAACCCTAGGAGTTTGGGAGTGTTCTGGCTGTAGCCACTTCAACATAGCGGTGATGTGGATGGAATCAACCTACCCGGTGTTCCAAGGTTATTACTCAGAAGCGCAAACCCAATTTTTCTGATTGCCCTTACACTTATGAGTGTTCGAGTAAGTCCCACTCGCTGCTAGCAGTCCACCATTCCGGGGGTAACTGCCGCTGCACTCAAGGTTGTCCCACTTGTGACCGTGAACAAGGAGAGATTTCAAGAATGCCATGAAGAAAGAAAGAGAGAGAGAGAGAGAAGAGATGAATAAAAGTTACAAGAATGAGAAGTTGCCGTGTATCAGAATCAGAGCGAAAATGAGATGGAATGAACTCTAAACGTACCGTTTGGTGGATTCACTGGGGCCGCAGTTACGTCAGCCGGGTCCGCAGTTACGTCATCTGCAAGTATACCAGTTCCTGATTTAATTCCTTGCTTTCAACTCCTCACCTTCTGAATCAGCCATTCTGCAGTTTTCCGTAGATGTTTGTGACGAGTTTCAGTAAACAAGAATATAGGGCGCACGAAGTTCGCCAAGGGTGCGATCGATGAGTACCAGTGTGCTTTTTTCGGGCAGTGAGTTGAGTGAAGAGACGCAGATGCGGGACACCGAAGCCCTGTGTAGAAGCGGGGACACAACAAAAAAGTGTCAACGTTGCCGAATGAGTGCTTCGACAGCAGGGTGAGGGCGCGGTGTGCTGTTGGAGAGGGGAGGGACTTGCGCAGAGGGTCAAGTGGAGGGCGCGAGAGAAGCTTATCAGCTGGTGTCGTTCTGGCTTCTTGTATTTTTGAATCATGTGAGAAGGAAGCATAGAGCTAGGAAAAGTTGCAGGGATTGTAATAAGGGAAGAGAAGATAATGTTTATTGGGACTGTGAGAAAGGATGTGTGCAAGTTACAACACATTACAAAACAAAGCATGACCGAATAATAGAAAAGAGAAAAAAATAAATTGAATGATTTGTTCGAGTTAGAAAAAAATGCATACGCTTAAAAGAAAGGAGGATTCGTATCGAATGGTACAATTGTGAATTGGGACCAAACACAGAGAGAAAAAGATGATGAAAACGAACAGGACAAACATCTACATGGGATAGAAAAGAACGGGAATGTATATCAAGTTGAAAAGGAAAAATTAGTCACAGAACAGAGCGAAGGGTCTTTTTGGTTTCATTGAAAATGAATTTCTCAAAACATTCACAAGTATAAGTTTGGTTAAAAAATATGGGAAGCATGATTCACATAAAGAGACAAACATTGAAGGAATAGCGTAAAAGAGAAATTGGTGGTCAAGGGTACGTTGGTAGCAGGCTTGGTCGGAACCGGAACCGGAATTTCCGACCATTTTCGGAATTTTTTCCGACGGAACTTTTCCCGACTTTTTCATTCGGAACTTTTCCGAAATGAGTCGAAAATTCCGAATTTTTGAAATTTTGAAATTTTTTCCCCAGTTTTCACTCAAATTCAATGAAAATAGATAATTTTCTCAATTTTTTTCATGAAATTCTCAAAACTCGGAAATTTTCAATTTTTTTTTTAAATCGACATTTCGCAGTTTTTCGAGTCAAAAATTTCAAATTTTCAGCCAAAAAGTTGTCAGAAATTGGTTTCGAAAATTTCCGGTTTTCCGACTTTTTTTCTGAAAAAAAACTCAGAACCAGTAAAAATTTAGTTCCAAAAGTTCTGACAGGTCGGTTCCGACCAAGCCTGGTTGGTAGTAATGCCAAAAAATTGAAACTCTCCACGATCTTGTATTTTGATGAATGGGATCACCCAGAAAAAGGACGACTTTAAAAATTTAGAACATTGCTGCCATCAACAAACATATTGAATGTTTCAGTCCTCTTCAGACCAATAACGAAACACTGAAAACTATAACTTTGATTCTTCTGTCACAAAACTTTGTCAGACTCACTTTCGTTGTTGGTAGGATAATCGGAGATAAGAAATTGGAACACTTTCCTCTGAACCCCCACAAAGGCTAATGTGCCTTCGGTGTTCCGCAAATGCCAAGTGCAACTGGGGTGGAAATATCTTTCCACTTCTTCCTCGGGAATGCGCATGGGGATTTGCCATCTTTGTAAGCCGAGGTCTGCATTGAGCTTGCTTTTCTTGTAGTTGCCTCCCAGCTTTTTCGTGATGAACAATTGCTGGAAGTTGTTGAGTTCACCATTCTTCCAGAGCATGAGAAGTTCGCTAATTTCGGCAATTGATATATATGTGTTCCTGGCCCACATCTCTTGACAGGTCATCGTCTTCAGCAAATGACTAGTGATCCAACATCCAACATGCACAATCATCTTTTCTGATTTGAGTACGCCGTTGTAGCTCCATTCGTTGTTTTCTTTCTCTCCTCTGATAATAAGCACGTCGACAGTATACTCTTCGAGAATTTTTCGAAGATGGTCATTGTTAAATGCATGATTCAGGTAGAAACGAAGAACTTTGAAAACTTTGATTCTGTTCATCAAAAAACCGAATTCCTTCGAATAATCGGTTTGGTGGTCTTCGAAAAGAAAAAATTCTGGTCGTACTATCTTCAAATAGAAATTGAAGAGAGCCCGATAGAATTTTGCTGCATGATGCCGCGTCTTGCAGACGATCATCGTGTATGGCTTCATTCTTCCAAGGTGCATCACTCGCACCACTGGACGTACCAATACTCTGTGAGCTCCGAAGAGTTGTGTCTTGCCGGCTCTCAAGCCAGCAGTGTACTCAAAATAATCACATTCAATCAAGAATTGAGCCTCATTCGTGTCTATCCCAAATCCTCCGAGCTTATCAAAATGGAGAATCAAAAGTCCACTTGTGATTCGAGACGACCACATGTGCGCAATAGCCTCACGGCACGTCAAGGAGAGGCGAAATCTGTAAAACAACTGTACTCAATTGGTTCTGAAATGTATGTGTACTGGTCTAATATGTCAACATATCCGAAGATCTGATTCAATGTGATGACTGGCACCTTAAACGGCAGATTCGGCAGATTCGAAACTCCGAAAAGTTGTTGCGCGGTAGAATTGATAGACTTGAGAGAATCTGCAATCAATCCATTAAATGATTCGTGAGCATCTCTACGTACCACCAGGAGCAACAGCAGGTTGCAGTATTCGGGCTGAACTTGGTTGCGGACGCTCGATTATAATCACATCATCTGCAATCACTCCATTCACAAATTTTCCGTTAGTACCCGAAATGGGACGTACCGTCGTCAGAGTTGGCATTTCGACGACTCGGTGGTGCAAGTGGCAGTGGGGCATTCAAAATGGCTACATTGTCTGTAATCACCCCATTCACAACTGTGAAAAGTGTTTCTGAGTTATTATAGATAAAATCTGAAATGGGTAGCTGGCTTAGGAATTCGTTCAGCGCGGCCGCCAGGTCTCGAAGCGAAAAAAATGCGCATTCCGTGCTGCGCCTTCAAAAAACTACGGTAAGTGCCGGTGAAAACCGTAACTTTTTTAAAGGCGCAGCACGGAATGCGCATTTTTTCGCTTCGAGACCTCGCGGCCGCGCTGAACGGATTCCTAGGCCAGCTACCCATTTCAGATTTTATCAATAATACGTACCATTGGCAGCAATTGCAACAATGGGAGCAGGATGAACTGGTAGTACATTTGGCTCTGGTGAGTTCAAGATTATGACGTCATCTGCAATCACTCCGATCTACGATGTGATCCTAAGGAAACTAAATCCCCCGAGACATACCATCTTGAGAGTTCATCGTTTGCTGTACGAAGCCGTGCGCACTTTTATTGACCGGGTAGCTCCAAATGCAAGAACAACGTTCAGAAAGAGGCACGACGTATGAGTGCTGCTGTGCTTTTTTCGCGCGAAACGCTCAAGGAATAGACGCAGACAAGAGTGAGCGAGGCTCGGGCCAGGGGAAAAGGAATGACGGCTGCCGGTTGGATGCCGACGGAGTTTCGAGACAAAAACAATTTGCCGAGAAATCGAAGGGAGCGCTTATCAACTATCGTTTGGCAGAAATTGAAAAGAAAATTATATGGAGAAAGTGGAGAGTAGAGAAAACGCGATAAGCGGCCAGGCTGCTGTCGAATGTCAGTTCGATGTGGTTTTGATGAATGATAAGAGTGTACATGCCAGCCCTTTTTTTCCGACGACGAAACTGACGAACTGCCTCTTTTGGCAAATGTTAGGGAAACTCGAAGATACGATACGTTTTGGAGTAAAATGCTTTGTTTGACTATAAAAATATGTGGAATCGAATATGGTCAGTGAGATTAACATAAAGGGGAAAAATTAGAGGTATGGGTAATTCTTAATATGGTTTAGAAGATACGACAGAATGAACACATCAATTCAGGAATATCGCAGGACGAGGGAGAGGTATTCTGATGAATTGAGGTATTTCGACAGGAGGAAAAGAGGAATTTGAGGAAAAAACGGGAAAAAACAACGGATAGGGAAATAGTGGGATTAGGTGAAGGGCAATACAATTGTAATGAAAAAACTTGGGAAATAATGGGGAAAATATGGGGCCATGAAAAATTGGAAGAAAAAACGAATGAAAAAACAAGATACATTTTCTAATTGACTTGAGAATACAAAATTAATTAAGAAAACTGCAGAAAAACGGGGAAAAGTTGAAAAGGAAATGATGATAAGTGTACAAGAACAGAATGCTTACGGGAGAAGTATGAATGGGGGGGGGGGGGGAAAAAAAGATTGGGCCGGATACAAGGACTGAATAGCCTATCGAGGGCGCATTTCTGAATTTGTGAATTTCGACGGGAGAAAGAAAAGGATTTGAGGAAAAAACGGGGAAAAATCGACGGATAGGGAAATAGTGGGATTAGGTAAAGGGCAATACAAATGTAATGAAAAAAACTTGGGAAATAATGGGGAAAAAAATAAGGATATAAAAAATTGAAAGAAAAAAAAAACGAATGAAAAAAGAAAAACATATTTTCTACTTGACTTGAGCCAAAACCCGTATTTCAGCCAGAAATCATTTTCGTGGCGAGACCCACCAGGTGACTGCTTTGCCACGACCTCATTAGCATTTTGGATGTGTCAAACTCGTTCCGTCTCTGAATCTTCTATAAGTTTCTGGGGCGCCGAGTCCTGTAATATTTTCGTTTCACTTGACCAACTCTCTCTTCAGCCGATTTTGCCAATCGTGACGTGACACCTAACCGTTTTCCATTTGGAAATAGGGAGTTCCTGGCATCAAATCGAGACACTGAAAGCTTATTCGCACCGACAGACCAGTCACTCAAACTACAGTACACCCATTTCAGATCCGGTTGAGCTCTACAAATTTCTCATCAGTCAAATTGAATAATCTATCAGATCTCTTTCTTTATTTATTAAAATACTGCGCTTGATAGGAATGTTTCGAAATTCTGAATTTTAGATAAGAAATTGAAACAGAAAACGTCCAAGAAGAGATGGGAAAAATGGGAATTTGTGGTTTTGAGGGTGAGTAAAAGAAAATCTTGAAAAAACAAATGAATAACTCAATGAATTGCAGAAAGTCTTCTAGTGCACGGCCTGTAAAAGCGTACGCGAAACGACTACAACGTAGGAGCACAAAATCATACAGAAAAGTTCATCAAACTTCTCATTTGGAACGCCACGAGCTTTCCGAGAGGACTACACGAGCAGTCGTGATTAATTGTATGCTCCTCTAACCCCCATTTCGCTGTGAGACCCGCTCACTCAACCCCGGAGATAGTTTCAGTGGAAGCAAGTACGGTTTTACAGGCCGTGTATTGTTTGTGGATGAAGAGAATAACCATGTGTTCCTGTTGCTTCTATGGTTCTAGAAATATCCACTTTGTCCGGGACCCCAGGTAGGATTAGTCATTCCTGGCTCTCCCACATACTCATGTTTTCGTTATTCTTAGCCATGCATCTCATTAGCACTTATTCTTGGGACAAACAAATTAGAAGCCTCTCAAGCAAAAGAGCAGAAACATGAGAGGTTTCATGAAGGATCATCTTCATGTTATCCTTTTTGTTTTCATCAAGAAAAAGGAAAACATTATGCATATGAGTCATATGCATATGAGTCAGGACACTTTTTCGTCGTCCGAATGACTTTTGAATCACATTACATTTATCAGTACATATAAATATTATATCACAAGACGTTTCTCTTCAATGGAGAGAAAATTACACAAATTTTGAAATGATTACACGAAAATAAAGCTTATTTTGACCCTTGACTCGGACCGGTACGTAGAACGACGTAGATTAGAATGAGAAGACCTAAAGTTGGCTTCTTCCGACGAGATTGTCGTCGATGTAGTCGTAAATGTTCTCGTCGTCGATATAGTTATAGATGTTCTCGTCGTGACGGTTGTTGATGGGATCGGATGGGGACTTCATGATCATGAACTTGTCGGCTCCCAGAGAGAAGTGCGCGGTGTCGACGTAGGCGTTCTTTCTTCTTGGCGGCTGTGGCGGCTTCTTGTCGATGAAGAAGTTGCTGTAGAGGGCCGGCTGGCGGAGCTTGGCGAACGCGGCCGAGAAGTACTGGCGGAATGGAACCGACGAGAGGACGAACACGATGGCGAGGATGGAGCTGACTCCGAGACTGGAATGAGTCATCTTTCCATTTTCGGTCTTCACACAGAAGCAAAACTCACGAGAACAGCAAGCCATCGAACAAGGTGAGGCCAGGCTTGGTCTTGGCCGCATTGACGACGATCTGGACGGTGGAGTTCCCGACGCTCAGGAGAAAGGTCCCAGGCTGTCCGACCTCGACGACAATGTGCTGCGCGGCAGCGAGACTTCCGAGAAGCAGTTGGAGAACGATGTTGGACATCATTGTTGCGAAGCTTACCCTGAAAACCAAATAAGTTAGCATGAAAGCCACGGGGGAAATGAATAATGTGAAAGAGAAAAGGTGTTTGAGGAACGGCAAAGACGAGAGATCAACAAAGACAAAAGTTCTAGAAAATGACCATTGCGAAACGATTTCTCCATGAGTCATCAGTTTTTGAATCAATATTCAGAAAGTTGAAAACAGAATTTTTAGATATATGCTGGAGGAAAGAGAGTAAGCTAAATGTGATGAGCTTGATATTGAAACCTCGAGAGAAACAACACTTTCATTAGTTTGCTCTCGTGCGCTTAATGCATCGCAGCCCGTTTTTGGGTCAAAATTATGCGGAACTCTTCGGAGTTCCATCTCAAACTGGGGGAAAGTACATGCTCCCGAACGAAGGATTCAGGAGCATGCTCAAGATGAGATGCGGGGTTCAGTTCTCATCGAGCACTCGCAAAATTAGGTGAAAAAAGTGCGGAAAGTGAGAAACAAAGCGAGGAAATTGGGCGCTCGCTGAGGAGAGGAATGATCGGTCCTGAACAAGACATGACGCATAGGCAAATGCCAAGAAAATCTGTATGCATTGGGTTTTACGACAATTCCGTGATTTTGTATGATTAGAAATCTGAAAGACAACTGATTTGACGACGGATCCAAGCGAAATTGTCCGGGTGTGAGATAGTCTGGAAAATTTCAGGTTCTGCTCTCTTCCGTGTTGAAACGAGACACTTCCGTTCTGAATAATCATCGGGATTCACTTCTTCGACAAAGAACAGATTACTGATGATAAATCAGAAGATGTTGCTCCCACAAAACAGTTCCTTCTCTCATCAATTGAGTAACAGGTTCACTTCCCTTCATTCACTGCTTTCCCCGTTTTGTTCCTGGTTCCATAACTCGCGTACCTATTCAAGCGTCTTATTCCCGACCAAGGTACTGGGTAGCTCCTTGCACCCCTTGTGTGGCTTCTTAATCCTTCCCCCGGCTTCCGAGAGCTTTCTTAGCTGCTCTCTTTCCTGCTCAAGACGTCATAATCCCCCAACACACCTGCCTCTCACGCTCTTAGAAGAAGGTGGAGAGGTAGAGAGTATGAGATGCAACTAATTAGTTTCCCTCGTGGATG
Organism: Caenorhabditis becei; assembly: GCA_900536315.3. Lineage (NCBI taxonomy): Eukaryota > Metazoa > Nematoda > Chromadorea > Rhabditida > Rhabditidae > Caenorhabditis > Caenorhabditis becei. Next base: position 117,588 of record LR539128.1, read on the forward strand.
TGAGAAGGTTATTGGCTCAAGTCACAGCAAAGTTTCTGACACCATCATGCAATCTTACCTATTCTACTTCTGATTCAGCCAAACCACTTCAAAACGGATTGTGTGTGACATCACATGTATTTGAGCCTATTTGTCACAACATTTCGTCAGTTGGTCAGTCAGAACTGAAATTCTATTCACTCCAGTGACGAATAACCGAGTACAAGTGACGAATGGATCCAATAAACGGTATAGTTCTAAAAATAGATCGCAATTTATGTATGAGTTCCTAATCTAGCTTCTCAAAAACCTGCTTCGATATTCGACGTACCAGTTGAGCTCATGGAGAACATATTCACTGATACCGACCTCGTTGATTTGTAAGACTAGCAGAACGTGAAAATCCATCTATTCGACGGTTTTTCAGACTGAATTTCACATTGACATGTCCGGAAGCAAAGGAGCTTCCCAAGTTTCTTAGTCCACACATCGACCATCTTTATATTGTGCATCACTGGTACACTGAGATGTATTATATCGCTTGGGAGACTGGAAAAGTGTTCTTTCGAGTTGATGACCGGTATTACAATGAGCATTTTGTGACCTCCGGAACGACAAGAATTCTTCGGAACGTGTCAATCGGATACAACACAATGCGAGGGACATTGGACGATCAGGCCGCGATATTTCACGAGATTGTCTGCAAAAGCAACGAAGACCAAGAGAAAGCTTTCCGGAACGTTGTAGAGCTCGTTCTGAAAATGACAACTCCCACGAGTCGCATTGAACTGCATAGTGGCGGACCGAAGAAGGACAACTTCTTCTACATGTTTGACATCGTTAAGAAGTTTCATAAGTTGCACATTCTTCTTCCGAAAGATATGACGGACGATGATCTTCAATTCATTCTCGAGAATTCTTGTATTGAAGATTTGCGAATCGGAGGAGCGTGCGAGGATCTGGAGTATCATGGAGCTACCAAGTCGACGGAATTCAGAGTCAGAGATGGAATATGGCTAACTGGAGAATGCCTTCTGAACATTGAATCCCAACAGTTTTATGTTGAAGGCACTTGTTTCACTGGAATGGATATCAAGCAGTTTCTGGAGAATTGGAAGCGTGGCGAATCGTCTTCAAACATGACAAAGATGTCCATCTCCAAGAATGCCAAGACAAGGATCAGGAATTACAACTCGGTTCTTGTCCGTGGGTTCGATGCGGAGCGATGGCATGCTCCATTCGTCTTCAACGACGCATCTTGTCTTTCGCTCAAACCGGAGTTCACTTGGTGCATGAGAAATGTGAATGATGATCTAGGAATGGTTGAGATCACACCGAATACAATCAAATTCGTTGCCTGGAGTTCCGATGAGTTATCATAGAAGTGAGTTCTATAGGTTTTCCATACTGTATTGTTCAAAATTCAATCACTTTTTACACATTTGTCTGTTTTACAGCGTCTTCGCATTGCAACAACCCATCCAGCCATCTTGTTTTTTTTTTCAATCTCCCGGCTGATGATAATGCCTTTAATCACCCACAAGACTCTTTTCCCAGGAGATTTCGTTCTTCTCTCAACCGCATGACCTGTGATTACCACTCGCCAGTTTCCCATCCAATTTTCACCTGTTTTTTGGCTTTCATCCGCATGGCACGAGATCAAAAACTTTTCGTATCTAACTAATTTGTTTATCCCTTCTCTCAAAGCCGATTCAACCCGATGTCGAAGTTCCCATTTTATTTTGAATAAAACACAAATCAAAATCAGTTTGAGCACCAGGAAAAGAACGAGAAAAGAGGTTGAATCAAACAACAAATCAAATCAAATGTAGGCAACACTGAAGGCAAATTGGAGCACCGGTTATCAACAGAAACACAGAAAAATACACAAAACTCATTCAATTTTCTCACACAAGTTTCTCCAAATCGGTCTGATTTGCTCGAGTCCGAGTGGAGTCAGATGGTTGCTCCAATTGAAGTACTCGAGACCATTCTCATGGAAGAACCGGAACGTGTTGGTGGTGGTGTTGAAGAATGTTGGCAGATAATCGATCAGTTCGCATTTCTCCCCGCATTCCTGAACCAATTTTGCGTAGCGTTCACGTGCGAGCAGGTAGCTTTGGTCTTCGGAGAGGTCAACGAGCAGGTTCTATGAAAGGAAATGTTGAAGATTGAGCAACTGGGCTGATTATATATATTTTGACTCACATCAACATCTTTCGGGTCGGTGCCCTTCCGCAGCTCCGGAACGATTTCTTCGGTTGCCTTTTTGACTACTCTCGGGATTGCATCCAAGATGAACAACTTCTTCTTGACGCTCTTGAGAAATGGAGCCAGATTTTCTCTCATGGTTGAGTAGAATTCGTCCTCGTCCGAATCCGTGCCGTTGTTGGTTTTCGGATTGCCCACCGTAATGAAACTGTGAATCATAACATTCTACTTTGAACATCATTTTCAACTCACCGCGTGATGATGAAACCAATGTCTGGGTTTTCCTTTTCGATCCGGATTCTAAATTTCTCGAGATCGATGCGGCATCTGTCAAGGTGGCCAGTCGGGTACAGCGGTTCGCAGCCTAAAATATGAGGGTATTGTATTTAGCATTGAGTTTTTTTTGAGATACCATAAGCTGATCCTTGCAGAATTGACTTGGCCATCATGCCACACTCCTCGTGAAAGACTGTAGCATGATTTGCAACCCAACTGTTGCCAAAAATGGCCACCTTGTAACCACCATCTGAGTTCATTTTGTGCCGACACCATCCATATGGGGTATTCTCCTTCTCGTACTCGCAGAACTCCGTGAACAGATTCTTCTCGTCGTCCAGAGACCACTGCCGATTCAAGATAGCCGCGTCATCTGAAATCACAATTCTTACAGCTAAAACGTTCTGTTTTTGTTACCGAAGCTCATGTTTTTCGCGTTCTTCAGATCCCAGATTACATTACGTTCTTCGTTCCCATGAATCATAGCAATCAGACTGTGTCTGTGGAGAATCAAGATATTGAGCACGAACAATATTCCGACCAGCTTCCCGAGGTTTCTTGGGGACATTTTGGTGTAGACCTTCTCAATGAATTCGTAAGACCCAATAGAGCAAACAAAGGAAAGCATGATTGCAAAAAAAAGTCCTGAAAAGAAGAAAAAATTGAAAATCTTTTTTTGTCCGCTTACCGAGTTGACTTTCATTTGAATTAATCTTCCAGTGTGCATACACAGGCCAATGAATTAGGTACAACGAGAACGAAATGTCGCCGATGTACGTCAGAAGTTTGCTCGACAAGAGAGCATTTCCTTTCGAGTTCATGATGAGGAAGCCGGTCGAAAAAGTGACCAGAGGCCTGAAATTGAGACGTTGATGACTTGTAAATGAATAAACTGATTAACCTCATGATATCGGCGGAGAGCAGTTGCGGCCAGAGCGTGACAAGGGACAGAACAGCAATCAGCGTGTAGCTTGAACTGAACCAACGGCGCATCGTGTTCTGATTATTGTCGCCGTCATTTTGAAACCAAGTGACCATTCCTGTAACCATACATTCCATCATCGAAGTCAAGTGTCATAAGTGTCCGCTCACCAACAATGAACTGCCAAGTTCTTGCGAATGTGCTATTGAAAGCAACGTTGGGCGCAGAACGCATGAAAAAACTGAATGAAACCAGCCCTAAATTCTCAAATTGATTATAGATAGGCTGCCGTACTCACCAATAAAGAAATAATTCAAAGTTCGGATGTTTTTCGGCAGTTTGGCTCCAATTAGATAAATGACGGGAACGATCAGGTAAAACTGGACCTCCATCGAAAGCGACCAACAGTGGGCGTACAAGTCCACTGCTGAGTTCATCTGAAACCATAACAAATAGAACCTGATTTTTTTCCCAAATCTCACCAAAGCGAAGTAATCTTCTGACTCCGATTTTTGTCGATTTGAAATGAAAACTAATGCCCTCTGAGCGGAGATCTCATTGTATTGGACTGCAGTATCCTGGAGAAAGATGACGATGGAGGTGAGCGAGATGATGATCATGATATAATATAGAGGAACGATTCTCTGGAGCCTCCTGAGGTAGAAGTTGATGACGAACTTCCAGAGCGACTGTTCCTTGGCTTTCTCCAGCAGCATTGCCATCAAGAACCCGCTCAGCACGAGGAACCTGAAAAAACAAAAGTCAAGAAGATTTTGACTGGGTGTTTTACATGTCGACGCCAAGGTATCCATTCGGGCTCCAAGCCGGGAAGAAGTGGAAGGCCAAGACCACGAGGATGGCGATGGCACGGACTCCTTGAAGATCCAGGCGCTTCGACGCAGCATTCTGCTGGGATCTGAAACCAAACACATTGTTGAGGAAATGAAGAGCCTTAAAATATGATCCTATGTTAAGATCAACTGTGAGGTTTTCTTTAAAAAGTTAACTTTCTAACCTTTCAGCGGGAGGCGAGCTTCCAGATTCTCCGACTCTTCCGAGTGGGTCGACGACCGGTTGCACTTCGTTCACTTGCTTTCGCATACTTTGGGAAGATTCCTGAAAATAGTACTTTGGCAATGGAGTCCATGGATTCATGAAAAAAGACAGAGAAACTGATCTGGAAAAAGTTCCAGCTACACTAACAAACAGAAAGAGTGACGACCAATATCGAAAGGTCTTACAAAAGAACGTAAAAAATGAAGCTGTCTGTCGCGGATTTATAAAGAGCCACAGTCCTGCGGGGGTGTAAGAGATAAAGACATAGCAAAGAAAATTGAAAAAAGCCGATAGAATCCCACCTTGCGAAACAGGGGAATTCGAGGAATTCAAGGAACGTTGTGTGGGTGGTGATCTCCCTACCACGAATCAATCGATGTCTGATAGATGTGGACGGAGTTCTGGAAAATGATGGGAATCCTATCGAATGCGATTTCTCGGAACTTTTCTCAATGATGGTGAAACGCGACCTATGGAAATGTACACGCTTCCACTGCAATTTGAGGACTTGGCTCAAATGTATCGAAGAGATCATGATTTGCAATCGCCCTCTAACGAACGGCCGCCAAACTTTTTTTCATTTTTACTCCGATTTGTTTTTTTTTTCAGAAAGTTGTTATTTATTGAGTTATCTTGTGATTTATCACAAAGTCAATGAATCTCAGACGGTTCCGAAAAATCGGGTGACGTCGGGGAAAAGTGGAAGGCCAAGACAATTATGATGGCGATGGCCCGTTTTCCTTGGAGCTTTGACACAAATGTTGAAAGGGTCGGAAATCAAAATTTGTCACTCTTTCAGTTAACCAGTTCGTTGAGATCTGTTATCTATCAGAACACTCCTTTCTCATTTTCTTCCTGATTATTTTCGACTTCCAGAGCCTCGTGATCTTCTCCTCGACCGACGTCACTCTCCCGAACGGCGTCGAATATGCTTTATACTATAAGTAGTTCACACACGGAGGGAATCTGAAGTACTGCAACTTTTGGAACTCAGTGACACTTCTCCCGTTTTGCACTTTTGCTACTTCCCCATAGAACAGTAACGAAAGGTCTTACAAAAGAGTGTAAAAAATGAAGCTGTCTGTCGCGGATTTATAAAGAGCCACAGTCCTGCGGGGGTGTAAGAGATAAAGACATAGCAAAGAAAATTGAAAAAAGCCGATAGAATCCCACCTTGCGAAACAGGGGAATTCGAGGAATTCAAGGAACGTTGTGTGGGTGGTGATCTCCCTAACAAGATTCACTCGATGTCTGATAGATGTGGACGGAGCTCTGGAAAATGATGGGAATCTCATCGAGGATAAAAGACAGGCTGTGGAAATGTACACGCTTCCACTGCAATTTTAGGACTTGGCTCAAATGTATCGAAGAGATCATAACGTCATAATTTGCAAATGCACTCTAACGAACGGCCGCCAAACTTTTTTTTTTTGAACTTTTTTAAAAATGTTTTTTTCTATTTCGATGTTTTTTTTCAATTTTTATTTATTAAATTATCTCTTGATTCATCACAAATTCACTGAATTTCAGACGGTTCCAGAAAACCGGGCGACAATGGGAAAAAGTGGAAGGCCAAGACAATTATGATGGCGATGGCCCAGATTCCTTGTAGCTTTGAAACGGATGATGAAAGAGGTCTAAATTAAAATTTGTCACTCTTTCAGTTCACCGGTTCGTCGAGACCTGTCAACTATCAGAACACTCGTTTCTCATTTTCTTCCTGGTTATTTTCGACTTCCAGAGCCTCGAATTCCTCTCCTCGACCGGCGTCGCTCCCCCGAACGGCATAGAATAACTTCAATGCTATAAGTAGTTCAAACACGGAGGGAATCTGAAGTACTGTAACTGTTGAAACTCAGTGACACTTCTCCCGTTTTGCACTTTTGCTACTTCCCCATAGAACAGTAACGAAAGATCTCACAAAAGAATGTAAAAAATGAAGCTGTCTGTTGCGGATGTGTAAAGAGCAACAGTCCTGCGGTGGTGTAAAAAATAAAAAAAAAGCAAAGAAAATTGAAAAAAGCCGATAGAATCCCACCTTGCGAAACAGGGGAATTCGAGGAATTCAAGGAACTTTGTGTGGGTGGTGATCTCTCTACCAAGATTCATCGATGTCTGATAGATGTGAACGAAGCTCTGGAAAATAATGGAAATATCATCAAATGAGAGTTCTTGGAACATTTCTCAATGATGATAAAACACGTCCTGTGAAAATGTGAGGACTTGGCTCAAATGTATCAATGCGATCATGACGTCATAAATTGCAATCGCGCTGAACGGCCGTCAAACTTGTATTTTTGAACTTTTTTTCATTGTTTCTTTTATTTGTTTTTTTTTCGATTTCGATGTTTCCTTTTGAGAAAGTTTTATTGAATTATCTCTTGATTTATCACAAATTCACTGAATTTCAGACGGTTCCAGAAAACCGGGCGACAATGGGAAAAAGTGGAAGGCCAGGACAATTTTGATGGCGATGGCCCGGATTCCTTAGAGCTTTGATAAGGATCTTGAAAGAGGTCTGAAATTCAAATTTGTCAATCTTTCAGTTAACCAGTTCGTCGAGACCTGTTATCTATCAAAACACTCATTTTTGATCTTATTCATAGTTTTTCTTAATTCTCAAAATCTTGTATTCCTCTCCTCGCCTGATGTCTAATGTGGTCTGTACTATAAGTAGTTCAAAAACGGAAGAAATTTGAAGTACTGTAACTTTTGGAATTCAGTGAAACGTCTCCCTATTTGCACTTTTGCGACCTTTAGCAAAGTGCAAGTCTATCTCTCACTTTTTGACTACCCGGCCATCACGGGCAGTGATTATTTGATTGATACGATTTGCAATGTGTTTTCATCATGGGAAAATCTGCGACATGTAACAGTTATGACCAGAAATTACAGACAGAGAGATATCAGGATCACCGACACGTTTATTTGACATGTGAAGACGAACTAATTTATCTTTTTTTCCTCAAAAATGGATCAGCTTCTCTTTTTCTTCATTTTTCCCAACGTTTGCTTTAATTTCCGGTCGATTTCCCACAATTTTGCCCTTCATCCCCTCCAGCCCCAGCTTTCCGTTCTCATGATCTTACCCACACTTCACGTGCTTAGTAAATTCATTAGTGGTGTGTGATAGTGGAGGAGAGTACACATAATTAGAGGTTATATATAGATACGGATACTCCTATCTCTTCCAAAGTCACACGTTAGTCATCAGAGTTGCTAGGAGCAACCAACAATGTGACCTACACACCCACTTTCGTATATCCTCCCTACAAAGCGCGTTCTGAGTGACAAAGAGGTGATATAGCACATCAGTGTGCTCCCTTCCGCTTGAATTCTCTTCTTCTACTCTACCTCTAGCTGAGCGAGCTGACCGACCGGATAATGGACCCTAACAACGGTATGTTTCACAGACTGTTATGATTTTTAGGATTTGTTGATTTCAGTTCCAGATCCCGCACCAAACGCGACGCCGCAACGCAACCCACCAGCTTCGATAGTCGACATTCCAGTAGACCTACTACCAAACATATTTCAAGGCACGGACATCATCGATCAGTAAGACCTGCTTCCACACGAATTTATCTCAACAACCACTTTTCAGGATCAACGCCTCCTCAGTGCACCCGGCAGCTGCTGAACTCCCTAGATTTCTCCCATCTGAAATCGGTCACATTTTCATTGTTCATCACGTCACTGGTCTCTACTACATTGTGTGGGAAACCATGAAAATCAATTTCGAGGTTGACGAAGAGAAGTACAACCAGGAGTACTTGCGGAGTGGACGGACGAGAATGATTCGAGATGTCTGCGTCGGATTCCACACGGAGCCAGGGAGACTGAGGAATCGCGATGCCAAGTTCGACTTCATCGTCTGCAAAACCAGAGACGAGCGGGAGAAAGTATTTCGATACGTCGTTGAACTTGTTCACCTGTTGACAAGAGAGACGACTTCGATCGAATTCCACAGTGCTGAACCCACCGGAAGAAACTTCTTCTACATCTTCGGAATCATTCCGCGCTTTCATAGAGTGCACATCTTCATACCACGTGACATGAACTCCGATGATCTCCGTGTCCTTCTCGAAGACAGCTCGATTCATGATTTGTGCCTCAACGGAACGATTCGGAATGCCAATCTCTACAACGGCGCTATCAAGCCAGTCAGTCTAGGAGTGACGGATGGATATTGGATTTCAGCCCAGAGTCTTCTGTGCATGGAGACCAAGTACTTCTTCGCTGACAACACACAGCTAACCGGGAGAGACATCAAGGATTTCTTGGAGGCTTGGAAGACCGGAAGACGGCAGAACGTGACAACCATGTGTTGTACGAAGAATGCCCCCATAAGGAACTACAACTCGGTGATTGTACACGGACTGGATGCAGAGCTATGGCATGTCCCGTTCGTCCGCAACGACGTCAACAGAAGTGTGTTTCAACCGAATTCCACTTGGTGTATGAGGAACGAAGACGACGTCTTGGCAATGGTCGGAATCACACCGAATAAGATCGAGTTCCGAGTTTGGAATTTTTTGTAAATATGAAAGAAAACTGTCTGTACTGAAAAAAAATACTAAATTTATGAACACCCTTGAATAAACTGGATATATCTACTTTTCATTTTTTTTCCTGGGAATGTGTCAGTTCCTCCGAGATTCCTGTCGAGCTGGAACATCTGTAGTTGTGACTACACCCTGTTGGATAAATGCAATTTTATATATTAACAATGCAATAATTGGTGGATATTGGGATAAACATTGGGTTGGATATAAGAACTGGGATAAGGGGATTGGGATAAAACGGTCCGAATAGAGATGTTGGAAATGTGGGATACAGATACGGGGTATGTAAGTTTGAGGATTGGTATCGAGGAAAATAGGGATGCAGTTATGAAATTCAGGATGTAATTTCAAAATTTAGGATGCAATTATAAAATTCAGGATGCAATAATAAAACTTCGGATGCAATTATAATTTGGGACATGGGGCAAAACTTTTGACTAGATATAAAATTGGGGATGAAATTACAAAACTTGGGTTACGGTTTTAAATTAGGGATGTGAATGTGAAATGCGTTGCTGGCTAGGAAATCTGATCATCGGGTCTCACTGGTCAGCAACGGATTCCAGATTTTTTTTTAAATTAAAGGAAAACATTAGAACAAAAATATTGGGTTAGAAATGCAAAAAATCATCAAAAAGTCAATGAACAATGCAAAATAAACATCATGGTATCGGGGAGTATTGGTTAAATCGGAACGGTTTAGATTAGTGGGACTAAAAAAATACAAAAACAGGAGCGAAAATGGGGCAAAATTAATGGAATCGGGATATTGATATCAGGATAAAGCAAATGGGAGTTGGGTCAGGGATGTGGAATCGGGATCGGGGCATTGGTTGTTGAAGGTTAGGGCAAGGACATCGGGGTATGGGAAGGGAACTTTGACGGTTCAGAGTTGTTGACCGACTTTTGCTATTCAGAAGTGCAGATATTGTAAACCTCTATTAGAAGGGCGCCTCTAAAAAAAGGGCGTTTCCATCAGAAGAGGCCTGTTTTCAGCGGTTTTTTGGCCAATTCTGGCGGTTTTTCAGGCATTCTCGCTTGGTTTTGGGTTATTTTCTTTCAAAAAAAGTGTTCAAAAAATAGATGGGCAGCCTCTAGTACATAGAAGGGCATGCCTTTCTAATAGAGATTTTACGGTAAGTGGTGATTTGTCTGGAAAGTTCTGGAATTTCTCGGAGTTAGGATAGAATCATTCGGAGGACTGTGATAAATATGTCAAGTTACGATTATCGGGATACGGGATTTGGGATTCAGGAACAATCGAATTTGGGGAACAAAATGGTGAAGGAAAGCATCAGAAAAATAGAAAAGAGCTTTGGAGCAGGAAAGGGAAGAGCAAGGAACATTTAGAGATAATCAATTATTTCCTTGAAACAGGCATTGAGGTAGCCGAGACCCTCCTGCTTTCGAACCACATTGTCGTTCAAGAAAGTTTGAACAGTGTCTGGTCCTCGTTCAAGGACCGGATCCGGAACCTTTTCGCGCAGGCTCCGGAAGAACATCCAGGGAGCCATTTCGTCGGTGATGTCAGTCGGGCGGATTGTCTCGAAGAGCTCTCTGAAAAGAGAACATTTGACATGAGAAGGGATAGCAGGAAATGTCAATTAGCCAAAACATGAACTTACTCGTAGGAGTCATCTTCTGGGGTTTCGTCCATGTAGACATCCGAACCTTCGACGATCAAAGACTTCTTCACTCTTTTTAGTGTCGATTCTCTGTCATCTTGAAGAAGTCGGACAAAGCAATTTGTAGATCCGTATTCGTAGCCTGAAGCAAGTCATGTCAATCTTCAACTAACGATTTTATACTTACCGGCAAGAAATTGTAAATCAGAATCGATTGAGATGATTTCGAGGTAGACCTCTTTGTCCCTCCCACCAATGGGTTCGTAATTCTGGATGATCCGATCCACAAGGGTCAGGAAGCTGAAGAGAAGTTCGTAGTATTCGGCCTGAGTTATCTCCAGCTGCCATTTGATGAATTTGCGTCGACATCTAAATTACTCAAACCATCTTTACGATCCTAATTCTTCGCTTACTTCTTGGTGAACATGATCATAAAATGGGTCACTGTTCTCAGTGTGGCAGGTGTGGTAACCTCCTGGAACCAACTGTCCCGTTTCACGGAAACCGTGGAACACCCAGTCTTCTTCGATGCAGAGGGACACTTCCACTGAAAACGAAACATTAGATTGATAATAGAGCATCGTTTGGCAAAGCTAGAATTGAACACGCAGACACCCTTATTCTTGATTCCCAGGCTGAATCGCGCCATCCGATCCCGCTCGCTTTGTCGGGCACGTTGGGGTTAAGATGTTGGAGGAATTGCGCCGGAAAGCATCCTGGATCACATTAGTCTGGAAAAACCTTGCGCCAGCCACTCGTTTTGCGACACTCCTGATTTTCAGTAACGAAATGACATCGGAGAACAACTGGAAGCTATCTCGGATACATCAGTGTTCGACCTTTCCTCGGAGCATATCAACTATCATTGTGAAAGATTTAGTTCTCCACCCACCCGAAGTATGGCCTCGGTTGCATTTTGGGAACATGAACATTTGTTGCATCGGATTAAAACTGTTCGGTTTTCAATTGAATGTATGTGTACTGTTCTCTGATGTGGCTCCCTAATCCATAATCCCAGATAGAACTATTGAACTCTTTGGCGGTCATGTTCTCCGCTAACTTTCAAGGCACCGCGAGCACTGTCAAGAGAACGAGGAGGGCACGACGACTACAGGCTTCAGTGTAGTGTCGGATGTTTCCTGGCAGCGTGCCAACATGCCGCCCCAATGTATCTGGAAGCTCGCAGCGCGCACGCCGGAGAGTCCTCTCTTTCTCGGCTCCGAGGAGGCATCGCGCCCTGAGCCCGCATCGTTGGGGAGCTCGTCGGAGGCCACCGTGACGTCGGAAGGCTTCTAGAAGCTCGTAGCGCGCACGCCGAAAAGCACTCTCTTTCTCGGCTCCGAGGAGGCATCGCGCCCTGAGCCCGCACCGCTAGGGAGCTCGTCGGAGGCCACCGTGACGTCGGAAAGCTTCTAGAAGCTCGCAGCGCGCTCGCCGGAGAGTCCTCTCTTTCTCGGCTCCGAGGAGGCATCGCGCCTTGAGCCCGCATCGTTGGGGAGCTCGTCGGAAGGCTTCGAGAAGGTCGCAGCGAGCACGCCGGAGAGCCCGCCCATTCTTGGCTCCGTGGAGGCCTCTCGCCCTTCTCTGTTGGGGAGCTCGTCGGAGGCCACCGTGACGTCGGAAGGCTACGAGAAGGTCGCAGCGCGCACGCCGACGACCCTCTGTTTCTCGGCTCCGAGGAGGCATCGCGCCCTGAGCACGCATCGTTGGGGAGCTCGTCGGAAGGCTTCTAGAAGCTCGCAGCGCGCCCGCCGGAGAGCCCACCGGAAAGTCCTCTTTTTCTCAGCTCCGAGGAGGCATCGCGCCCTGAGCCCGCATCAATGGGGCAACCGTCGGAGACCACCGTGACTTTGGAAGGCTTCGAGAAGCTCGCAGCGCGCACGCCGGAGAGTCCTCTCTTTCTCAGCTCCGAAGAGGCATCGCGCCCTGAGCCCGCATTGTTGGGGAGCTCGTCGGAAGCCACCGTGACGTCGGAAGGCTTCGAGGTGCTCGCAGCGCGCCCGCCGGAAAGCCCGCCCATTCTCGGCTCCGAGGAGGCATCGCGCCCTGAGCCCGCATCGCTAGGGAGCTCGTCGAAGGCAACCGTGACGTCGGAAAGCTTCTTGAAGCTCGCAGCGCGCACGCCGGCCCTAGGAGACATCGCGCCCGTCGCACGCTTCATCGAGCTCGTCGGATATCAGCGTGACGTCGGAGGGGCACATGAAACTCATAACTGTGATACAAACATTCACAAAAAGATAATGGAGGGACTAGCAGTTCTTGATGAAAAGTTTTGGCACGCGAAAAATTGAGTGGGCAAGCGCTGTTTTCAAATTCGAGAGACTATCCTAATACCACTTTTTTTTCAAAAAATCGCCAAACTAACCTCTTTACCAGCAACATAATGGTGTTTCTGGAGGATCATCCGTCTGTTACATTTCGGGCACTTCTGCTTGTTCCTCAGGATGCCTCTTCCCATCATGTGGCTGAGGAGACGACCGTAGTGTCCGAAACATTTGGTCACTTCGTCCACAATTGCTTCCACTGTCGGATTGTCGTTGTACTGATCCTCGGCTCCCTCTTCTGGATTGTACGACATTGGATTTGGCGATGCTTCGTCGTCGTGATCGTCGTACTCCTCCTCAGAATCGCTGCTGTCATCGAGAAGGCCGGTGCGGAAGGATCCCTGGGCTTCCGAGGTGCCTTCCTGAGCGTCCGAGGTGCCTTCCTCGGCCTCCGAGGTGCCTTCCATAGGCTCTTCTACGTGGACGTTTTCCATGACCTGGGCGAGATCCGTGGCCTCAGCTTCCTGTATGTCTTTCTGCACCGGATCCTGATGGTCCTCCATCGAATGATTGATTTGCGCGGGCTGAAAGCGCACGGAGAGTGTGAACTCTCTTCTACAAACCCGGTTTGAGAGCTGGCCTGCAACAAAATATTTTCACAGAGAATTGGAAGATGAAGCCAGAAATGATTTAAAAAAAGACCGGAATGTGTCTTTTGAGGAGAGAAAAGAATCAATAATTGTTGTAGTAGAGGAAGAGCGGCGCTTGAAAAATATACCAGTAAAAGCATAGACGCCGAGTGTTAGACGGGCTGACGGGCACTTCCCCCTCCCTCCTTTTTCCTCTCTTTTCTGCCCTCTCTCTACACTCTTTTTGCCGGCCAGAAACGATAGAATATGCAGGGGACGGAGAGAAAAGAGCTAATTAACGAGGAGGTTATTTTCGCGCGTTTCGGTTTCGGTTTCGTGTTGTTTGTTGTTTTGATGAATGTGAGAAGAAGAGGGCGCCAAATGAGCTCGCGCAGTTTGACCTTCTGGGCGGAGTTTGTAGGGTAGCATTTCAGTGGCTTCATTTGGCTGTGTCACAGAAGAGAGAGAGCAAGCGAAGTGTGAATCTGAAGGGGAAACGAAGAGCGGGGAGCAAAGGCCGGTCAGCAGCCGGCGCGGGGAAAGAAAGAGAGTGAAAGAGCCGGCGCGGCCGACGGGGGCGCAGCGGGTCCCTGCCAGCAGTGACGTCGGTCCATTGATTGGGCCGGCTCCCTCTCTCGCTCACAATTTCGCTCACACACACACAGAAACGCAGATGTTTCTCGGCCCCCCGAGAAGCAGGTGCACTCACAAACACTCACAGTATTAGGCAGAGTAAGAGCTCGGTTGGAGAAAAGGGATTGGCAATGTCAAGGCCGCCCATTTGGCGCGAGCAAGGAGAAGGGCTAAAGGAGGACAACCCGGAAGCCAGGGACAAGGGACCGAGTAGGGACGCAAGCAAGTTCCAATTTAACACCAATCATCGGGAAAGGAAGGATCACTCGGAGGTAGCAAGCCTCCACAAAACTGGCAACTGGTGTTAGCAGGAACTCTTCCTCGAATCGCTAGAAGCACAGTTGTTTTTGAGATTTGTTGCATCGATAATTTGTAAACGGTCAAAAAGCTCACCAGACCTTGCAACATTCCGTTTCTTCCTGGTCCCACCAATCCACAGCCGCTCCCGGCACTTTTTACATATGCATGACGCCGGGCGCACATGCGAAGGGCGACGCACAGGCGCTAGAAGAAAAAAGGACATCGGGGGATCTTCTACTCCTTTCAGAGTATTTCGAAACTCTTCGACCATGTGTTTCGTTCTTGAGTTCTTGACCATATGTCCAGCATGTACGGGCCTGAGAAATGTTTGGCTGAACTTTCAAATGGACTCGAAAGTCTTGTCCGTTGTTTCAGCGATGCAACCGATATATCTTCTCTTTCCTTCGGCCCTGTGTTTCGGCTCTTCCAGGTTACAGGGGAACTTTGCTGGGGGCTCTCGTCGCTCTCGTCTTGTTCGTCGTTCGTTCCGTGCTACGTTCCTCCCCTTGCATTTTTAGCTTGGTTACAGATTCCTCTCACTGCCCAGTTCTATTCGAAACCGTTTACGTCACGAAGATTTCCACAACAACTTTATCTTCTTCTGACTAGATTTGTCGAGAACAACAGGAGCTTCTGACACTCCTCATATCCGCATGCATCTCCCGACACTCGGTCCGAAGCCCCAACGTAAATCCGTCGCTTGCTAATCCTTCATCTCAAAAAGTGCCAATGTATGCGCGAGTAGGGCTTCGTGGGCGCTCTGTCCTGAAATAACTATTTCTGGATTGTCACGTGATGCAAATCTCACGCAATGTTGTGGGATTCGCCTGCGCTTGTCGTCGGCTAAATTGGAGGCGAGGGAAACATGGGCTCTTTTTTCCGTCCGATGAAAAGGAAATTTTGATGCGGGGAGCTGATGAATATTGCTTCTCGCTCAGCGGGGGGTAATTTCAATCGAGCAGCATCATCACACGGTTGAAGTCAACAGCTTTTCAACGTCCCGACTCCCTCGGATAGATGCAAAACGCAGGGAACGGCGAGTCTGATGTTCCATTTGGATGAGATTCTTATCCGGATCCTTCTAGCTAAATCTCAAGTCCTGAGAGATGCTTTCGGTGTATTCCCGCATCACTCTTTAATCAATTTGGTCGTCGATGCCTGAAAAGAAACATTCTGGACCCGAAATATTGACGGAAACGGCGTCTCTCACACACATGTTTCTCCCGACCGCTTTGTTCTCTTTTCTCTTATGAAAAAGAAAAAGCCTTGAGAAATGACGGTGTTGCCGTTTTTGTTTTTCAAAGTCACCGAGACAACGCTTTCGCCGTCAGAAACTGCCGCTGGGGGGTCGGGAGGAAAAGTTGCGAAATACTACGACGGAAGCCATTTGTGAATGGTCCGATTAGCATACTGAAGTTTCACGCTTTTTTCTGAGTTGGGAAGCTCAAAACTCAAAGCTGTGAGACGCTATTTAGT
Organism: Caenorhabditis becei; assembly: GCA_900536315.3. NCBI lineage: Eukaryota > Metazoa > Nematoda > Chromadorea > Rhabditida > Rhabditidae > Caenorhabditis > Caenorhabditis becei. The sequence goes on from LR539128.1 coordinate 133,524, forward strand.
GCAGTTCGAATTTCAGTTTTTTGCCAGAAAATCGATAAATCACTCACATGAGATCGACGCCATCGTATATCCTGCGGGTGTTCCATCATGCTTCATGTTGAGTGTATGACGAACACAAATATGCTTGATCATCTCCAGGAAGTTCTTGGAAAGGATCCTGAAAGAAATCAAGTGTGAAATTCAAATAACGAAACATTACGAAATCTGGCTATTTGGCGCGTGTCGTCTTACGACTAAACTAAGAGACAGCGGAATATCGGAACGTCGTTGGACGAGAAAACACGAACAAATAACGAACAGAGCTTAATGATCGAGAACAAGTAAACATGATGTGAACTAGGAACTTCAAATGCCTCATGCCACTTAGAAACGATGGAAACGTGAACGTGGCCTTATCGCTCAATCATGCACGGAGATCAGGTCGCAATGCACTTGCAAATACGGCAACACGGCCACGACATCTTGCGGAGAAAGTCACGAGAAGGATGGTCGTATTGAACATGAGCTTAAAAAAAACTGAATGTGAAAAAGAGCGGCAAAATTTCAAAAAATGCATGTCGATATCAAGCTACGACAAATGAGCATCTCGATCAACTTGGAAGCACTGTGGTTGTTCAGATAATTGATTTTGTTATTTTCAAAATTTCGAAACACCAGACGACGGAAAAATCGGAACGCCAAAATCATTTTTTTTTAAACTGAAGTAAAAATCGAAGATATTAAAAGCCGTGATTTACATAACCGTTCAGCTGACGATGAGCTGGTTTTTCAATGTTCCCGTCTCTTTTGCATCACCGTCTTCCTTGCAGTATTTTTCAATTGACCATGTTTCCGCCGATCTCTATACCAGACACAAACATGTTTCACTCCAACTCCGACAAGCTAACGAGCTAACAAGATAATTGGCCCCGAAAAATAATACTCGAACAACTAATATTTTCGGAAAATTTAAATTTAAGCCGATTTCATAAGAACAACACGGCGCTTTCCAAGCGTGAGAAAAACAATTAAAAACCTTTTAGCAGTAATAAATCGTTTTTCTCGGTCTGTTTTTAGGTCATGGTATAAAATAGGCTGGCTCAACCATCTCCTCTCATTCGTCCTCAAATTGTACTGACTGACTGACGACTTTCCACATTCTTCTGTGATGTCCTTTTTTACCGACGTGATATTTTGTATCATTGTTCGTATTTACTTCATGTACCCGTTAGGAACCCTGGTCTTCCTGTTCTTTTTTCTGTCATTTTACACACTCTTCACGATGCAACACCGTCGCCCTGAACCACTCGAACTCCAACTCCCCCCTGCCCAAGGAAACTGACCGCAATGCAAACGACAGAACTTCCCGAGAAATAGGACCTAAACAAGATTTTCCCCCGCCGAAAACCCAACTATTAATAAACATCTATTTCCTATATTTTCATTTCCGTTTCCAATTCATTCCATTATTTATCATTCTTGGTCATAAGCCAAGTATTAGAAAATACTCTTTTCAGACTGGCTTGCTAGTCGCGATTTCCCTTTTTGTAATTTTGCATTTTCTATTTACTCGAAATAAATCTTTAAAAAATCAAAATCAAGTGTACTGTTTACTTGGCGATAAGCCAAAAAAAAAGAAGAGAAAACCACTGAACGAAAGAGGAAAACCGACGGGATAAAATCTGTCGACGCACATTTTCACAAATTCGCTCCTCTATATTCAGCAAGAAAACTGACACAAAAATACTTCTGGAGTGCCAGAAGCTTCGTGGAGTGTCACAAATTTTGAACTGTTGTCAAAATAGAGCGGAGTTTACAGAAAGTAGTGGTTCCGTCAGGTACTAATGTTCGTCGGCCTGCCAGTCTACTTATGCAAAAGTTCGCGAGTCATACAAACGATGGTGTCAACCGCCAGCCCGTCAGGTATAAATTGTCAAGAATCCTTGACTACTACAAGAAACTGAACTCCAGTCATTTTGTCTTCTGTCCGTCTTCTTCAATCAGACCCATTTCTGCCAGTTCTAGAAGAAATTTCAGATCACCCATCAGTACATTTGATCGTCTCCAACCTTCACGCCTCGCGTAATTCCTGAATGAGCGCATCTCCGGAGAACTAGAAGATAATTACTGGCCGTTGTTTTGTGCTCTGCATAAAATTGCTGAAACATTGCGAAACATTCGTTTCCCTGATTTGGCACTTGACGTTGTCATGAAAAAGTCAGCTGCCTACTTGGCAACCAAAACTAATTATGGTTGCGGCTCAGTAGTGGCAGTTTTCCCATTCTCAGCCGTCAGAATGATGAATCAGCTCTGTTTTTGTCCGTTTTCACAGAATTTGTGGTTTAGAACTCGTAATCATTGTTATCTTGTCTGGGCCAACACAGACGCTGAATTCATTTGTTAGGAAAAACAATAGAACTGACAAGAGCGACGGAAAAGATAAGAAAAAAACTTCCCCCAGTTGGCAGTGTGAGATTGGGAATTTATTGCGAAACCGGCACGAATTCACCGTTTAGTCTTTTTTGAGAGCTCTCCTCCTCCATATCTCGTGTAATACCCGCGCGAATATAACAAGAGGGTCCCTCAAAAACGTCGATAATATCCACGTGCATAGCGCCGCATCGGCACTCCGTGTCTACCCTCGCCCGCAAGAAGCATCTGCCCCTCTCCCGCCGACACGTTCTTTCGCTCGCCCTGTTTGCCTTCTCCCTTTCTTTTCCTTCGCTTCTCTCTGTGACCGTTTCAACATCGTTCACCGACTGTCGAATTCAGCTGACAGTTCCTTCTTTCCACTCTCTGGTCGCTTCGTGTCACTTTTATTGTGTTTTTTTCTCTGGGAAATTGATAAACTGTATCGATCGCTTCGCTTCTTTCAGGTTCGCCTTTCCACGTCAAATCGAATTGAAATGGCGGCGGTAAGCAGCCAGATTCGAGAGCCGGAGAGAGTAAGCTAAAAAACTGATTATCGATTTTTCAATGTGAACACATTCCAGGTCAATCTTCTCGCCGACACCGACGACAGCGATCACGATGACGTCGAAATCAAGAGGTGATTTTTTACGAAAATTTCGCAATATCACAGCAAATAGAGCACTTCCTCATCTTCCTCATGCGAATACCCATTTTTCTCAGAAACCCTCAAATGTGGCCACTCAACATTGCCAACTCCGCTCACGCCGAAGCCGGAATAATCGACTCGAACGGAATCATGCCGGGATGCGTTGGAAAGGCGAACCGAATGATTAGAATTGGTGGGTTCAGCGGTTTTTGTCAAAGAAGCGAGAACCCATTCGAGGCGACTCTGGGAAACGTCATTATGAGTTTTTGCGAATGACTTTTCGCTTTTGCAAAATGACTAATTGACCTGCTTAGCTTAAAGTTTGAAGACTAAAAGTTGAAGTCGAAAGTCACATTTTCTGACAAATTGGTTTTCGGCAATAAGCTCGGAAGGCTCAAAAGACCAAAAGCCCCGAAACCTATAATTTCGCAATCTTTTTTTTTCAGCTTTCCTGCGCAAAGTGCTCGGAATCGTCAGCTTCCAGCTCATCTTCACCATCGCCATCTGCACGGCCATCTACAACATCCCGAACTCCAATCAGCTACTCCAAAAGCAGTGAGTACATTTATTTGCTGGATACAAAAATATGGAATATGGAATACGGAATAGGGTACAAAATACATCTGATCTGACACATGGGGAAGAAACTACACATTATACTTTTTGTATGTACAGTGGGGAACGGGAACAGGAATTATTGGTTTTGGGAAAGCGAGAACTTGGAGAACATGCCGGATCTCACTCTGGAACCGTGGAGAGATGGTTCATCGGGCTGGAGCGGTCGTCACGGCGGTCGTCATGTCTCTCGTCAGCTGACTCCTCGTTGTCGACGTCATGCTTGACCGGGTCGCTGAGCAAGTAGTCCTCGACGATGGTGGCGAACTAAATGTTTACCAATGTTGGGCAACAGGAGTGGAGCAACTGACCTGATCCGCCGACAAGTGGCCGTTGGCGGAGACGTCCAGCTCGCGGAAGACCTTCTCGGCGAGTTCGTCATCGAAGTCTCCGAACTCCTTCGCGATGTACTGAAATAACCTGTCACATGGGTCATCGGGCTACTGTACCTTGAACTCGTTCTCGGTGATGATACCATTGCGATCTTGGTCGAAGATCTCGAAGCACTCCCGGATGAGCTCTTCGTTCGTCGACTTGACAATGTTCTGCGACTTCTTCATGCAAGCGCAGAACTCCTCGAAGTCGATCTCCCCATTGCCATCAGCATCCACCTGTTGATACTTGTGGTTGTGGGAAGAAGAGGAAGATGGGCCACTGCCACTCATTTTTGGATTGAAGAATAGGAATGGAAGGGAAGAAGAATAAAAAGAAGACGAAAAATGGGGTGGCGCCAAGTCAAATGTAGTGTCAGCCACAATTTTTTCGAGGAAAAGAGATAATGGGGTGTGGGCCGAACCGGCAGTTTCGTTTTCTTGAAAGGAAGAACGATTGACGCAATAAAGTGGAAAAAGTGGAAAAAGGCAGTGGCAAAGTAGAAAAAAGTGGAAAAAAGTGGAGGAAATGGAAAGAAAAAGGCAAACCTCTTTGATGACGTTGTCGATTTCGGCTTTGTTGGCGTGCAGTCCGATGCTGATCATGGCCTGTTTGAGCTCTTCGTTTCCAATAGCTCCAGAGCCGTCAGTGTCAAACATATTGAACAGCTGACGGTATTCTTTGAGTTCCTTTCTGAAAATAGAAAGAGAATGAAAAGGGGAAAGTTATTTCTGATATTCCCAGCGGGAGAGTGACATTTCCACGGATAATTATCATTTCGGGCGTCTGGAGTCTAGGAAATGTCTGATTTATGATCATGACGTTTTCTAATAAGAACTTGGAGTAGAACTCGTTTAGAAAATAAGAAGGGTGATGATACTGTAAAGCTAGAGGATCTTGTGACCCAAATATTTTGCAACCGTACCAACCTTGTGTACTTCATTTGAATATCCTCCGGCTGGCTCTGCTGTGAGTGAATCGTTCCACGAGACGATGTTGATATTTTTCGGCCAGTTTGCGGCTTCTTTGTTTCCAACTGCCTCGCCACTCCAACTTTTGCTGATCGCATTTTTTCGGGCCTCGTCTTACTGCTGTCTCTTCTCTCTTCCGGCAAAAAAAAAGAACGATGGGTGCACACCACACACCAGCGCCTGGAAAAGAGAGAATCCGTTAAACTATGTAACGAGGTTGGGTTCGGACGAGCGGGTGGCCGAAAAAACAATGCGATGGCACAGGAACCACATTTTCAAAACATCGTTTAACGTGGCGTGGAAAGGGAACACGTTTTTTGAATAAAAATAAAAACAATGGAAGGGTCGGGCCGAACTTGCCAGAAGGATTTTTTTCGATTTGGTAGAGTTAGTGGACCGGGACCACATGGTCAAGATACCCCTAAATATTTACGTCTAAGAGGGACCACATGACCACTGCCTACGCCTTGGCACAGTGCCAAGTGTTCTGGTTCTCCCTTGGCACAGTGCCAAGTGTTCTGGTTCTCCCTTGGCACAGTGCCAAGTGTTCTGGTTCTCCCTTGGCACAGTCCCAAGTGTTCTGGTGCAAATTCCAACTCGGGATGTTGCAAAACAATTGGCACAATGCCAAAGATTCAAAAAATCACTGGTTTTCAAGCCATGAATTCCATAAAATCTCACGTAGACAGTGAACACTAAAACTTCTCCAAGTCACCCGAGAAGGTGGCCCAGCTGGAATAGATCGCGTGCGAACACGACACCTCTCACATTTTAAATATCTTGCCAAACTTAACACTAGCGCTGTTAACACATGATGCATCCATCACTGAATTAATCATGTCACTACCGCCACTACACCGGAAACAAGTAGGCTCCGGAAATGTGGAAAAGTGGTAGGCAAGCGCGTGATAAATGATGCGGCGAATCCAGAATTCTATACGTTGAAAGATTCTAGGAAGTTGGGGTTGAAAGTGTCTCACTTTCCGGGAAATTAGGCTAACACGTTAATCATAGTATGACTCTGAGTTTTTGGTGTGGGGGTGGCACTCAAATGTTTACATGGTTCCGTGAACTAAACTAAACAAAACAATCAAGGGTCCTGCCTCGGGGAAGTGAATTTCGGGTTTAACCAGTAACGAAAAGCACAAAAAAGAGCTACACTAGTGACAAACTTTCTGGGGACGAAACTCTTTTCTTCTAGCTTAAATTGGCAATGTGCACAGCAGAGGCTCTCCAATGGGTCCGGCAAGTGCACACCATTTGATTAAGCGCTTCGTGTTGAGAAGTTGGTTGAAAGGGAAGAAAAAAGGAGGAGGAAGGGAACCAGAACCCGATTAAATAAAGGACGACACCTCGTTTTTCAAATGGTAAACAAAACAAAACACACACTTTTGAGAAACCTAAGAATAGGAAAGAAAACGAATCGGCTTGGAATAGCGAAAAGCTCAAAAGTCACAGGCCACATACATACATATGGCACCAATCGCAGTAAATTAATTCACTTTTTCACATTTCACCCCTCGGGGACACCCGAGGTCAATGTTTTTCGCCTTCGAGGAGGTCATTAATTCCGGGAGAAATGTGGAATTGCTCGTGCAATGTGGAGATTAGTTTGTAACCAGTCTAGCCCATGGAGCACCTAGTTTGAGAGCAATCTGTACTATAGAGGAGCTGGAGAAGGGAAAACAATGAAGGAGAGAGAACCCGGAACTAGAAAAAAGAATTTGTACAAAATTGAAAGGATATTTCTTGGAAAACGTTTTCATTCTGACTTTTTCTACTCATATAGAGCTTGAAAACAAGCACAAGCACATCCTATAAACTCTCAATTATGCGCCCAGACACATGGGAACTATGGGTATTTTTGTGAGATAGATAGCACAGGAAAGTCAAATAAACAGAAATTTGAACTTGAGAAAGAGAAAAGGGGGGACAACAAAACATTTTTGAGCAGTTTCATGTTCCTTCTGGAATTATTCATGTGCGATAGGATGAAATGCTAATTTGAGAACTATTTTCAGCGCCTGGATCGTCTTCCCGAATCTCATCGGATCTGTCGCTCTGATCATCGCCCTGCACGTCAAAGCCAGAGAAGTCCCACTGAACTATGTCCTGCTTGCGGCTTTCACAGCAGTTCAGGCGGTCACTATGGGATGCGTCGGTGAGTTGAGAACCGGGTTACGTACTATACCTTTATCCATATTTTCAGTCACCATGTTCGATGCCAAGGTGGTATTCGAAGCCGTGTTCATCACCGGACTCGTCGTCGCCTCCCTGTTCGCGTTCACCCTGCAGAACAAGAGAGACTTCTCCGTGGGATACGCCAGCATGGGATCGCTGCTCATGGTTCTTCTTTGGGCTGGAATTTTCCAAGTAAAAAGAAAAAAACTACTGAAAAGCAAGAAAGTGTTCTCATTCCAGATGTTCTTCATGTCCCCTGCAATGAACTTCGTCATCAACGTCTTCGGAGCCGGCCTCTTCTGCGTCCTGCTCATTATTGACCTCGACATGGTCATGTACAGATTCTCCCCGGAGGAGTACATCTGTGCATGCGTCGCCCTCTACCTGGACATCCTCAACTTGTTCATCCGCATCCTGCAGATCGTCGCTGAGGCGAACAAGTAAATTAATTGCCTTCTGTCACATTTTCATGTTTTTGAGCTTGGCAACTTTCCTACTCTTTTTTTTCCCAAAAGGTTCGTGATCCACTTTTCATTACTCTTTTCTTATCTTCCTTCAAAACGACCAGAATCAAAATGTAAATTGTAAAGTAATACTCTTCGAAACCCTCCCGTCTGAAACTTTGTCAAGAAAACATGAAATAAACGAAATCATCACTCAACCCCTTCATTTTTTGAATAACATGTCAATGATCCGAAAAGTCTCACAACATTTTCCGCCAACTTGATTGATCGTTAGCACATGTTGGAAGAAGACAAAAAGCGGAAATCAGGGTCAACGGAGCTATTTTAGTAGAGATTTGTCGACCTCAACTTCGGAGTCCACTTGTGAATTCAAACCGAACTAGTTCCTGGTTGTAGTGTAGTATTTGTGTAGTTGACAAACAATTTGACCTTATCTTCGACCCTGAAATCTAAAACCCAAACCTCCGCGCTCAAATGTCAAAAGATGTGTCAAGTGGTCCGGCAGACTCGTGAAAACCTTTGCACCTGTCAGGATCAACACCCACGACAATCAAGGATATCTAGTAAATGATCAAAATCTTTGATGCCTCTCCACCCTCCGCTTCTCCATCTCTTTTTGTGTTTTCTTCCTCTCTCATCCGTTTCCTTCTTCCTTCCATCGGATTCTTTCTGCCAGTGGCAAGAACGAGTTAACAACTGTTGTTACTCTCTGACTCGGCGATGATTTCGCTCGCCGTCTCCGCATCTTACGGCTTCTCTCGTATGTTCGACTAGAGAGAAGACCACTAATTCCGAACCCACATCCTCTGTGTGCCCTCAGTTATCCGTTTCGCATAGTTGTGCGTTGTGGGGAGATGGATCGTCGGCGCGGATTTGGAAATTTGATTGCCGCCCCTAATTTGGAGTCCATGAGTCCATGTGGGCTCCATAATTTTGCACTACTAAGATATTCCGGCTCGTTTTTCACTGTCGTGTTGTTTCGGGAGATCTAGACATTCCTGCTCCCTCTTTTTCATTTTTAGCATTGTTACTAAAACCAGTGCAAATACCATTCACTTCAAACAGTCTTCAATGCCAAAGAATTTTCGAAACATTTTCCTGAAGGTCAAACTTCTAAACTTTCCAAATTTCGACCCCAATCCACTCCATCCGTAACTGTTCCATCAAATCAAATCCATCCCCCTCCCCCCCCCAACTCCACTCTTTTCGCTCCCTACTCTTTTGCTCTTTCACTACCCGTCTCTCCTTTGAAAGTCCATAAATGTGGATCACCTTGAAACTCAACACCGGCGGGACCACGACGAAGAACATGACCGACCACGACCAGTTTTCAATTACATCCGAATTCACGCATCAGTTCGAGTTCCACGTCACTGGAAGAATATGTTCTTGAACTATGTGCTTTTCTGGGTTTATCACTATCACCATCCTATTTTTACACCGAAAACACACGCAAAAGCAATAAATATTGCTCTTTTATCTTTTTTATCTGCTGAACACCTGTTTGCTTTCTCAAATTCTCAACACGCTTCGTTTTCTCCTCTTTTTATAACACATGTCAACCTTTTCTCATCTTTCCTACTTGTTCAATTTTCCAGGCTCTCTTCTCCAAAATGCCATTAAGTTGTACAGCGCGAGCGCTCAAATTCTCATTATTCATATTCAATTTGGTGTTTCTGGTGAGTTGCGGGGTCGGGCTTTGATGTGGAGGCCAATTGTTGGTGTTTTGTCGCCGTGCGCAATACTTTGATAAATCGGTGTACGTTGTTTGCCAACAGCGGATACCAACGCCTAATGGCACGCCAACTGTTGGGCGAATTTATGATGATGGAATGGCAGTAGGTTTCAAAGAGCAGGAGGAGCAATCGGAAGAGATTTTTGAACTTTTAGATGCAAATCCATCAAATTTCCAGCTCTGCGGACTAATTTGCCTTGGAATCGGACTTTGGTTAGTACTAGACAAGTACGCCATTGACAACTTGGCCTTCGCCACCGCTAAGGTTCAGGGATACGACCAGGATGCTGGTTTGAGAGATTTGGTGAGCTCCAAGCTCCAGTCAGTTGGAAAGTTTATAGTTTGATGTTTCAGGCCACTAAGCCAACCGCAGTTCGTCAATTCGGATACCTTCTCTTCTTCGGCGGGCTGATTGTCATTGTGGTTGCATTTCTAGGATGTTGTGGTGCAGCGAAGGAATGGAGGCCTCTGTTATGTTGTGTAAGTGATCTACTTCTTATCCCAGTTAATTTTTGAGATTCCAGTACGCCTCATGTCTAATGTTGATTCTCGCCATTCAAATAGCTGCCACCATCTACGCCTTCCTTCACAGTCACATGGTAAGACGGAAGAAAAACAAGGATGTCAACGTGTTTCCTGTTATTTTTCTTTCTCTCTTTCAGTTCGAGAACGACTTCCGAGACATTCTACATTCATCATTAAAAATGTACAATGGAACAGATAACATGAAAGCAACTTCTAATGGGCAAGATGGGTTGCTTGTCAAAACCGCGTGGGATAAGATTATGATTGAGGTACCTGAACCGGAGACTGTGCCAAAAAGCCTATTTTTTAGAAATCGTGCTGTGGAGTCGACTCAAAAATTGGTGAATTCAACAAATCCGGATGGTATCAGTTGAACAAGGGTCGTTATCAGTTCCCACCTGCTTGCTGTCCTTCCGATGAACATGGAAGACTCCGACCGTACTGCAACACTATCATGAGGCATTCCCATGTGAGTATACTAAAACAGTGCATGGAAGGTTCTTGAAGTGTTTTTGTCCGTCTACTATACGATTTTTGTCTCGGAGGATTGAAATATTGGGAAAACATGTTGATGGTAGCATGGATCCATTGAGAATAAGTGATGCTTGTTGTATTGAGAGGAACTGTTCCGGGTTGGAAAAAGTAAAGAATAAGGGAACATGGACGGGATAATGCTTTGCCTTACGCTGGCATCAAACAGTTCCACAAATTTTGAGCAGAGTTACATGACAAAATTTTGCGTTTTCCACCTGTAAACTGAAAAAAGGTATATGTCCTAACTGGAACACCGATCCTCAATAACGGAAAACATGTTTTTACCTACTATACGATTTTTGTCTCCAAGGACTGTATAACCACAAATATGTTGACAGACTGATTGTGAGAGGTCCTTAGAGGTTATCGGTTCCGTATAAAACAGAATGAAAATCTGCTTGTGTAATCTAAGAATTTCCTTGTCAACTTTAAAAAAAAAACTGATTTTCATTATTTTTTTGCATGCATTTCAGTGTCCAGTCTTACTGTCCTTATTCTCTGAATCTAGTAAGCATGACTTCATGTCGTAATCTCAGGGCTGCTACGCAAAAATCGCTGAATCGTTCCAAGAAGTCACTTCTCACTTCAAGATCGTCTCCTGGACTGTCATCTTATTCGCTTTAATTCAAGTATGCCTGTGCTCATGTTCACTGTTGCTCTATGCTTTGCATGTTTCAGGTAGTCGGTATTGTTGTTGGCTTCTGGCTGTGCGACTCAATCACTTCTGACGACGAGTTTTGAGCATCTACAGTAATCCTAGATTTTGAGGAATGCGCATGAGAAATCATTTACTTTCAGGGCTGCATAACACCTCTCTACCGTGAGAATCAAATCCACTTCTCTGCGATTTTCTCCATTCTGGTCGTTCTGACTGTCTTTGATGTAAGCCCCTAACCTAACTACTCTCCGGGAACCTCTAAACCTTTCCAGATTGTACTACTCATTGCTGGCATCCAACTCTTCCGTCGTATCCGTATTGAGATGCTCTACTACTTCTAGAGTCATTTCGGAGTGTCATTCAACCCATCATAACCTTCCCAACCTCATCATCTCCAAAAAACGATAATCCTCTAGAGTTTTTCAATCAGCACCGTATTCCGGGTACCTTTTCCAAAAAGCTATCAAGATGATGGAGAGTGTGACCGCCAGTCTCTTCTCCATCACTTCTTGCTTCTTCATATTCAAAATCTGCTTCATCGGCACCTACGGACTCATTGTCACCGTTCTCGGAAAGGACCATGAGTTTGTTCGTGTCTACTTGTAAACCACCTCTCTAGAAACATGTAGTTTTTCCGAAAAAAAAACGTTATCTGTCTGAAATTTCGAGTAGCCTTTCTCTTCTTCCAGATTTTTTCGAAAAAAAAACTATTTTCCTTTTGAAAACTGATCATTACGTTTTTCCCCTTTTTCGAAAATTATATTTTGTGATTCTTTGCAACTCATTGTTTGTCATTCATTTTTCATTCTTCATTCAATCCAATTTCAATATCTACAATAATCCAATGAATCTTACTGTACAAATAGTCCAACTAATGGGGGGATTCGACCTTTTACGGCCAGGAAGATCTAGCAACCAGGAGAAGCTTTGCATTGTCATCTCCATGCCAGTAATTGCCTTTGGAGTCGGATTGAGCGTCTCCCCAGATTGGATGACGAGTCTGGACAACTGGGGCAGGGGCTTGAGTCGGTTGTTGGAACTGTTGAAGCCGTTGTTGGTTGTACCACCTGCAAAACGGAATTCAGGGGTTCAGAAGACCGGGGGCTTGTACCAGTTATAATACTGCTGACGATAAGCTGCCAACTGCTGTGGAGTCCATTGCTGACAGCTAACAGTCAGGAAGACCACTGACAAAAGGGCAAAGATAGTGAAAGTGTTCATTCTAAGGTAACCACGAATTGATGCTGATCACCATGAGGAATATCCCTTTTATATGTGATTGATGGTAACACGTGTTACGTGCTGGTTCAGGCGCAAGATGCGCAAAAGGCGGTTTCATGAGATGTACATGAACTATCACATTATTTGATAAAAAGGACGTCACCGCCGGAAGTCTTATCTTTTCACTTCCGGTGTTCGGTTTTTTGGCAATGAGTAATGATATCATGTCGATTTTCGAACTTTGAATCTCGTCATTTTGTACTTGGGTTGCGTTGACACATTTGAAGACGTTTGAAAACACCAACAACACAAAAAAAGACCATTAATTCAAAGAGGAGAACCAAAATCGAAAACCAAAATGATTTCATACTGTATTTTGTGTACCATACCAACATTGTTTCGTGATCCATGAAAAGTTTGATATCTCTGATATTTGTAAATGATATCTTTGATACTTATCTGATCTTTAAAACCCATTTGTTATCTCAAAGTTTCCTTTCGTTCCGAGACATGCCACCCTCCAACTTTGTTCTTTTTTGGGCTGCTGGTTATCAATGACCGGTGAGATATTGGTCATGGCGTCTTCTATCTCTTGGTGATGACGTCTATGATGTGACAAAGAAGAATTACGAGCACGATTGACAACGGAAGTGGGCATCTGAAACAGTTGCCTGAAGGCCAACTTTGATCAAGTTTGGTCAACGAACCGACTATTTTCAGATGGCATTGAGACACTTTCTTCGAATGACCGGTGACAATTTTATGGGTTCTTATCAAGTGACAAACAGGTTGACGAGCGCAGCGGAGGCGGTCAAGAGTAGTATAAAGGGAGTCCCCGGAGGAATCGGAAATCAGACAAGAAATGAAGGTCCTCGCTCTCTTCGTTCTATTCATCCAGCTCTCTGTGGTTTTGGCGCAATGGAATAATAACTTCTGGTAGGTCAAAAAGTTCCTGAAAAAATAATTTTCGAAATGTTTCCAGGTGGTTCAATCCTCAACCTCAACAACAAGCAGCTCCAGCACAAAACTTCAATTGGTTTGGAAGTACTGGACACCAAAGCGATGACAAAGGAAATATGTGGCACGGAAGTGACAATGCAAAACTCATGTTGTTTGCAAAGTCGTCATGGCCGTGAATTATCTCACTTTTGTTTCGTGTACTTTTTGATCTGTTGTCGTTGTCGAACTTATGATAATCAGGAATTTTGAGAAAACAATAAATAAATTATTTGCTTAAGAAATGGTCTCATGGAAATGCCGGCAGATATGCGAGATTACCCAGCACATGCTACTCCTTCCCAAACACCTGTCTCTTCTCGACCTATCTGGTGTGTGCCATCTGCATGCGTTCCTCGTGAACCATCTGCTCATTGTACCGCGCATATATCTTTCTCCTTATTTCTGTTCATCTTTGCCAATGGACCCACAATACGTTCAACTCAGAGTATTCAGAAACCATGTTTCCTATCCAACTTTGACAGCAGTCGTTAGGTATTTTCCTTTCCATACGAGGTTTGTAAATTGATATTTTCTTAGAAATTTTCTGTTTTCAGAAGAATCCTGGTAAAACGCAGTTTATTGATTCGTAAAATCAACAAGAAAATACCGATTCATTTCGAACATGTTGAAATAATATGGAAAAACGATGAATTGAGACTGAAATTCGATCACATAACATGGGTGTTTTCCGCGACAGAACGAACCGTTTTTTATTCGGATTTAGACAGAAAAAATCAATACTTTGTACCCGATACCTGGATATATCTGGGTTTGCACTTGTCTTACTACTTGAACAGGATGGACATTACAATAGGTCGACTTCTCCTTGAAGTAAGTTGTCTAGTTTTGTTTGGAAAAACCGAAATATAAAAAATTCAGAATGTTACAATGCCTTCGGAAATGACAGCAGTCAAGAGAATCAATAATTTGAAATTTACTCAAAAAGGGACGAGTGGCGAATTGGTCGACCTGCGAGCTTTCTCTAATACAATTATTGGGAGCATGGAGATAAATATTGACAGAGGCAATATTGAGTGGATTTCAACTCTTTCAGTTAGTGCATGAAACCAATTTTCATACGATAGAAGTCTTTCAGGCCATGAAAACTAAATCCGCAACGATAAACTTTGAAAGCACAGATAAATCACCAGCTGATTTTGATTCTCTCACTTTCCCAGTGTTAAAATTATCCGGGCAGATGTCTAAAGAAGTTTTTCTACACATTTGCAAAAGTTTGAAGAACAATACGTTCGAAAGAGGTTCAAGTTGCCGTGCAGTGTTTTTGAACGACAATGATCGGTTTTGGAAAGATCTGCAAGCGGAACTAGGTGTAAATATTCTACAAAGGTGAGCTGAACGTGAAAATGATAATCTTAAATCTATAACTGCTCTGTTCAGAGACTTTTTCATCTCGAGATTCAAGAATGAAAACAATGAGTTAATGTTACGAAAATCAAAGCACGACGGAAATTCGTATGCGATTGAGGCAACAGTTTGCGATTCCGGAGCAGGGGTTTGTGGATTTTCTCATCATTATCTTTTTCTAAATGTTGATTTTCAGTTTCTTGCTCTGCCGAAGCGTCACCGGTTCATTCGTTGGATCGAAGACACCTTTCACTTCCTCCTATTCCACTTCAATCGGAGACCATTGATGTGCTTGGCGTTATATCTTTTGTTTTTCGAATGCTTCTATTCGTTTCTAGAGACTTTACCCTATGTTGCATCTCTCATTTCTATGTTGCCCCTAAACATTCGCATTCCCATCCTAATCATTCAGGTTGTAATGAATGTTTGTTGGATTTCGGTAGTACTCTTGTCATTCGAAGTTTTCAATTATTTCTGGGGATTGTTAAACAATTTCCTTCCTTTCTCTAAGTGGTTCCTCCGATTTTCTTTGTCAATCTTTTGTTTCTACGTCTATGATGTAATTTCCTTTTTTATTTTTTACTTTTGCTCTGAGATGACCGACGCGATGTATTCAACTGTTTCTGAATTCATTGATCATGTTTTTTGACGCAAATAAATTTTACTCTTCTGCAAAACCATGTTCAAACTCAAATCAGCCACATCCGTCAACTACGCCAACCCCATCAACGTCATTTGTCCAAGTAGATTTGTTCAACGATCCTTCCGTGCAACCAATTATAGGTCAGCACTGATTCGTCCGTTTCCAACGTGTTAGAGGTGAATCACTAACAAATGCGAGGAAGATGTTTTGCAAAATCGGAAAAGCAGATTCACGATTCTAATCAGCCACTGACGTCGAGAAGGATGATTGTGACATCAGTAAAAGAGTCTCAAGAGAGCTGAGTGGGTGTGATGATTAGTGATACGTCAGCTCATCAGCGCCGTTATCATTTCGGATTTTAGCCCAATGTCACTAGGTTGGTTCTCCGAGGCTCTCCGGGATTGGATCGGTTTTCTTTTTTCTCATGCAGTATCAGCATCAGATCACCGGCAGGATGACTCTTCCTCCATTTCCCCCTTCCCGTTTCCGTATTTTTCAGAGAACGAATATCTGTAAATCCTACGTGCAGAATTCCGAGAACTCGAAAATTGTGATCTTGTTCTCTTCGTAACCTTAATCACAACTAGTGATTTCGAAGCTGCAATTTTCTATCATAAGCGTGGGGCTGAAGACCAAGAGTCTAGTCATCGCGCCTTTCAACTTGCAATTATGTGGGATGTGTTTTTCGTACTCCGGAATGTGTAATCACAACGTTCGGAGAGAGAATTGGCACTCTGTCTTCTTGTGGAGTTTGTGACCGAGCAACTTATCTCACTAATTTGAACGTGTTTTTGTTTTTGCAACTATCTAGTCTGTTAGGAGTTAGGATTCAGTCTCTCAGCTCCGATTATATCAGTCTTACTAGTTTGTTGTTTCCAGAAATTTGTTCGGATCACTTTTGACAAGTTAGCAATAGCATCCCAGAAAAGTTCTAGTGTTAGCCGTCCGGCGGACTACAGTTTTCGGTAGTCCGGTAGACCCACCAAATTCTCCAAGCAGTCTTGCAGTTCGCTCTAGTGTCGTCACATTTTATCAGTAGCTGACGGCATCCTAGTCGACAGAAGAGATAATTAGATAGAAGCTGGATTCCTGAGAAGTTATGGGCGCAACTAGTTAGTGATTCGTGACTGATATGATTTCTATTGGCGAATTGTATGAACTCCTTCCAGTTTTGTTTCCGAAACGACTTCCCTGTGATCACTTTCTTCTCTTTCTCATGTTCTGCTTATCAGCCTCTTCCACGTCCTCAACCAACAATGTCAACAACGTTTACCCACTCCCTCGAACCTCCCGATCCATCTGACTTCCTGGGCACACTCACAATCGCTCAACTTGTGTGTGGCCTCCTCACTCACCTGGGTTGCAGCCTGGGTCTCATCATTTACATAATCTACAAGAAACTCTACAAGCTGGCCTTTTACAAAATTCTCATAGTCAATCTCATTGTGGTAAGGGATAATACAAAACTTTCCATGTTGTGGAAGTCTTGATGAAAAATCAGAGACTTATTCAATTTGAAAATGTATTCTACGGTTACAGAACTTTTTCATTTGGCTGAATACGTGGCCAGGGTACCGACTGCTGCTTTTTCCGGGTGGTATTGATCTGCTGAAGGGACTCATAACACTGTTCCCCTGGTCATTGACGTTCTTCCGTTTCATGTTCAACCCCTTCCTCATCATTCAGTTTTTCCTCACTTTTGGCACAAACCTCAATTCGATCCTCGTTCTGCGGTCCAAGTTGCAATACTTGAAAGTGAGTTCACTTATTTGATTATTTGGTTCAATCACAATTCTCTTACAGTATGCCACTCGATGCTTCTGGGGGTACATGGCCTTCACCGTTGTTGTCAGTTTCGCTCCTTCTTTAACAATTCTGAACTTCTTTGGCGGTCATTCGGCAGAAGTTATGCTTGTAAACCACACTCTCACAGAAGTAGTCAATCGCGAGGTCATCAAGAAACACGTCTTCACGAGCATGGTGTCGTCTTTCGTGTATTTCCTTCTCTCGCTTTCTTCGACGATTTATATCGTAATGGCTTTGAAAAACCAGTCTAGAAGTGAATTTCATTTCCCAAGACACCTTTAGAAATCGTTTCCAGATGCAAGTTCTCACTCCAACGCCAAAAAACTAAATCCATGGAAGGTGTTTGTTTTCCAATGTATCCTTCATTTTTCTGTTTTTCTGTGGAGCTTGGTGAGCTACGCTCTGTTCGATGACCCATTGTTCAGCAAATACCGTTTGGAGTGTCTTATGCTAGTCAGTGACATTGTAAGCATCGACTTTGAATCAATTGAAGAAACACGAAACTTTTCAGACGACTGTTTTGCCTCCTTATGCCTACGCAATCATCGATCGCAATATCAGGGTTCCCTTGATGAAGAAGTTGCATCCGAAGAAGGTTTCCACCGTTTACGTATACGCTGTCCCTGCACAACAAACCGCCAGTGCTCTCGTCGTGGTCAGACCTTCGGCTGCACGCTCTTCTAGCTCTGTCTCACCTATTTGATCTTCCGGCAAACTGGTCTCGAGAAAAGATGAATTTGCAGCAGGCCTGCAGCGTTTCGGCTGCAAACCGGCTTCAGAACATTCTCGTCTGTTCTGAAATAGATACGCAAAGGGTCCGCTGCAAGTTCATCAACGGGCCAGTTGTGTATGTTATATTCATACGTATATTTATCCTTTTCCCTATTTTCTTCTGATAAAGTTCTCAAGATCACAAGAACATCGCTTCCCGTTGTTTCAACCAGACGCTTCAGGATGTGTTGTTTCCCAAACCACCAACCCCTTACCAACCAGCGCCAGACAGCCATCCAAAGGCTGTCTAGCGCTGGTCGAAGAGTCGAAAAACGCAGCGAATCATAACAAAATTCAAACAGCGATATGAAGAACTCTGTTTTTGAAATTTTTCATAGAAAGGTCACACATTTTCCTCTCTTGTCTGTCTTCGACTCTGCAGCTATGTTTTCATTCGCGTATGCAAAAAAATAGGTGTCTGGAGGTGAAAGGCGCAAAAGAAGTGTCTGGAGGTGCCAGGCGCGAACGAGGCGGGGCCTGGTGGTGGGTATATAAAAGGGAAACAGCTTCTACTGGTCAGTTCAATTCTCAACCGTTTGAAATGGCGAACGACAACGAGCGCGATAGAATCCTCGAAGCGAAGAAGGCCAAAGCAAGGTTAGTGTTTGTTATTATCGTTGCAATTCAAATCTTCAATTTCCAATAATTTTTGATTGCTGCTCAGCTTCTTTGACTCATCTTGTGAGCTAATTTGAGGTTCTCGTTATGACACGATTTTTAAAACTATACGTTTTTTTTTAATTGTACAAAATCATTTTAGACGCGAAGTCGTGCGCATGACAAGATTCGAGGATGAACTCCAAGGACTAATGAAGATCCTGCCAGACATCCACGGCCGCAAATTAGTCTCGAAAGACGAGGTCTTGAGGTGAGAGTTTCTGAATCATTTCTGCTGACAAGGATTTTAAAATGTATATTCAGACTCGTCTATGAAGAAGTGAAAAAGATGGTAGAGGAAGACAAGGAAGCCTCGAGCGGACCTGTCAAGAAGGACAACGAGCCCAAGAAAGATGATCGTGACGAGCCAAGAGGAGGAGCTCCAATGGCCTGTTGAATCACTGGTCTTGTTATGTTAATTCATAATAAAGTTAATTGTCATCAAAAATGTGTTTGTTTTACATAACTTTTCACATTTCTTTTTGGTAAATTAGGTAGAAAAGTTTAAAAATGAGAATAGAGGAGTTTACGAAATAAACGTTGCAAACATAGATCATCAGATTTGGGTATCAAAAAAAGTATAAAATGAATCAGGTCGATTGAACTGAACAAATAAGAGTATAGTTATGGCGGGGGATAGTTGTATTTGAGCCGTTATACGGTTAGAGTTAAAGTCGCACCGCTTCCCACTTTCCTCCGTCGCCAGTCGTCATTGCTCGCGGCTTCTCGCTTTGCTTTTGTTGATTCTCTGATCAGAAGTCTTCAAAACCTAGATCAGATGGAGAAGTGTCTGGAAGTATGAACAATTATCTGAATAGTACATATTCCACACACAACAACAAACAAACACGCGTCTAGTTCTAATAGATGACATCAAGGAAAATTATGACGATGGGGTTACTTTTGTTTGTTTTGAGAGCCGCAACGCCGTTAATCGGTCCACTTTGATTCTGAGATACAACGGTGATAGAGAAGCACATATCCCGGCAAAAACGTTATTGTTTTTCATTCTCTCTGCACTCCACTTTCTCTTCTGCGGTTATCTCCACCAATCTACTAATGGGTTCTTCTCTGTAGAAGCAAGCAGCCTGCATCGTACCAAATAGTGATAAACAAAACGCAACTCCTACCGCTATCCTAGAATACATCCGTGTTCTTACAGTGGCTCATTATCATATCGTCTGGCTTATTTCTCCAGTAATCGGGATCGTCGTTGCTGCGAACATCATTTGCGGAAATTTCGACCTGTTGTACTACAACTGTGCCCTCTTCCACCGCAAAGTGGCGAGAATAGCGAAATTGCCTTAGAAACTGACTATTCCTACGTTTTCATCCTTGTTCATCTTATTTGAGAACTTGTTCACGTGGTTGAACGTCTGGTTTGCGCACCGTGCAAAAGTCCATCCCATTGGTGTCAACATTCCGAAAAAGATTGAATTGTTCCTACCTCGAACGCTTTATTCCGAGAATTTGAAGTTATGGGCGCTACCAGGTAGTGAACTGATATACCTTCGTTGTTCCCTGCAAATCATGTTTCCAGCAAATCAGAACAAACTTCAAACATTCGGAAGCCGACATAAAGAACTCTGTTCTCGAAATTTTTCGCAGCAATGTCACAAATTTTCCTCTTTTGTCGGTTTTCGACTCTGCAGCTATGTTTTCATTCGCGTCTGCAAAAATTCTTTTGGAACATTCTCGGGCGCAGGTCAGCGAGGAGACGGGGCGACGGGGGTGTCTGGAGGTGCAAGGCGCGAACTGGGTGTCTGGAGGTGCAAGGCGCGAAGGGGGCGGGGTCAGGTGGTGGGTATATAAAGGGGGACCAGCTTCCACTGGTCAGTTCAATTCTCAGCCAAAATGGTGAAGGACAAGAAGAACGAGAGCGACAAAATTCTCAAGGCCAAAAAGGCCAAAGCAAGGTTAGTGTTTGTAATTATCGTTCAATTTCCAATAGTTTTTGATAACTCCTCAGCTTTTTTGATTTACCGTGTGAAGTAATTTGAGGTTTTCGTTACAATACATTTTTTAAATAATATTTTTCATCAAATTGTACAAAATAATTTCAGACGCCAAAAGCGCCAGTCGGAAATCGACGACGGCATCCAAGGACTCATGGCGTTCCTGCCAGTCAGCACGACCCCCAGATTTCTTTCGAGAAACGAGGTCTTGAGGTGAGAGCTTCCTAATGATTTTTGGTGACAAAGATTTCAAAATGTGTTTTTAGACTCGCCTATGAGGTAGCGGTCAAGCTTCTCCAGAAAGACGAGGAAGCCGTCAAGGAGGAAGCCGCCACGGAGGAACCGGTCAAGAAAGAAGACAAGTCGAAGAAGGACGATCGGGACGAGCCGAAGGGAGGAGCTCCGATGGCCTGTTGAATCACTGGTCTTGTTATGTTAATTCATAATAAAGTTAATTGTTAGCAAAAATGTGTTTCTTTCACATAACTTTCCCGTCGTAGTCCGTCGCCAGTCGTCGTTGCTTCTCGCCTTGCTTTTGTTGATTTCCTGATCAGAAGTGTCTGACATCTAGAGCAGAAGGAGCTGTGTCAGGAAGTATGAACAATTATCTGAATAGTACAACTTCGACACACAACAACAAACAAACGTGCGCCTATTTCTAATAGCTGACATTAGGGAAAATGATATGAGGATGAGTTGACATCTGTTTGCCAGTTTTAGACGCGGCGACGTAAGTATTCCCTAAACTCTATGAAAATGTCTGCTAAAATTGTAAGGTTTTCGGAAATGCAGACATTGAACATCATTTCTAATCAGCCGTTGATGCCGAGAAGGAGGTTTGTGAGATAGACCGTGAACTAGATCCCATGAGAGTTAAGTGGGATTGGTGATAAGTGTTACATCGCAGTTGGTCGGTTTACCCTTTCGGGTTATGTTAACTGGAGTCTGGTCTTGCGGGAGACTAAAAACATAAAGTCTAGTCATTGCGCATTAAACATGAAATTATGAGAGATTCGTTTTACGTACTCTCAAACATCACAATGTTCCAAATACAAACTTACAGACTAAATAAGCACCTGGTCTTTTTGTGGTGTTTGAGTCTTCCTAAAATCATCAAATCGAATTAATTTTTTGAACGGGTTGTTTGTTACTTCCTCTCAACACTACGGAGTCTATCAACTTTGCAGTTCCGACTTTCCGGTCGTTCCCATCAGTCTCCGGAGTCCATCAATATTTCTTCTTCATCATCATTGCATTTTCGGCAATTCCGTCAACCGGCTACCAGGTTCACCATCCCAGTCTAATTTATCTGCCACTGCAGGCAGTTCGTCATTCGCTCTTATGAAGTCCCAGAACATATGTTTTTTCCGGCGAGCTGCGCATATGACGCGGGGTATGGTAGTTGCGTAAAAATTAATTTTGCCCTTTTCCACTCATTCTCCTCATTCACATCGGTTTTTGAACCGATTTTAGCACTTTTTTCCTGAAAAATACACTTTTTGTGCCTTTTGTGACGTAAGAAATGCGAAAATCGGTTGAAAACCGATAAAAATGAGAAAAATGAGTGAAAAGAGGCGAAATCAATTATCGCGCGACTACCGTACCTCTTTTTAAAAGTGCAGCACGTTTTGCGCCGGAAACTTTTGTTTGTTCCGAGAGCCGCCACGCCGTAAATCTAACCATTTGAGATACAACGGCAATAGAGGCGTACATATCCTTCCGGCGAACACGCTCATCTTTCCCTATTAACCCCCTGCCCCTCCCTGACCTTGTTTATTTTATTTTGAGCTTGTTTTCAAGTTTCCCGCATACATGGACATTCCAGAGATTTTCAAAGTTGTGATTCCGCTTCCTTCTTTCACAATTCTCAGCTAACTCCTGGCGAGTTCTAAACCTGCAATTTTTCTGATTGGGGCGGAGTTGTAAAAGACCAAGGTTATAGTTATCGCGCCCTCTAAACCCCTGGAATTATAGAGCGAGAGATTCGTTTCTCGTAAGGAGCGTCGTCTTACTGTAGTTTCTGACTTAGAATTCGGAACCTATTTGGAGCTTGCCAGCACGTTGCATTATATTCAAAATACTTACTAGTCTCATCAATCCGTTAGTTCGCGACTCCTGCGGTCTGATAGTTCTCCCTCTACTGCCTCAATCACACAAATCTTCCAGTCCCAGTAGACCAACTCTGATCTTTCAATAGTCCCCAGATCCCACCAATTTGAGGGCTCGTTACTGTTTTCCACTTTTTGTGTTTTTCACTCCGCTTTCTCTTCTGCAGTTTTCTCCAGTCTACTAAAAAGTTCTACTCACAGTAGCAACAAGCATCTCGCCGAATCGTTCAAAATGCCGACACATATCACGGGACTCCTATCGCAAGCCGAGAACACATCCGTGTTCACACAATCGCTCATGCTCATCTTGTTATTCGTTGGGTTTATTGGTTTCCTAATCGGGTTCATCGTAATTATAAGTATTATTTGTGGAAATTTCGACATGTCCTACTACAAATTTGTCGTCTTTCACTTTGCAGTGGTGAGTAACAGCAAAACTGACCAATCCGAGGTTTTTATTCTTGATTATCTTACTTCAGAACTTGCTCACATGGTGGAACACCTGGTTTGCGTACCGTTTAAAGGTCCATCCCAATGGCGTCCACATTTTGAGAGAGATAGAGCTATTCATACCCGGAACACTGACCGCCACCCGAGCCTTCCTGGGTCCGTTCCTTCATTTACAATTCTGGTCCCTCTTTGGTTTGAACCTTCATTCTCTGGCTCTCATTTATTTCACTCGACATTACCCAAAGGTAAGTCTCTTATTTCAATATCCAAAGAATTTATAACTTTTCCAGTACTCCGGTCACTATTTCTGCCTCTACATTGTTCTAATTCTTGCAATCAGTGTTATCCCTTCGGTCATCATTCATTTTTGGAGTGGTGTCTCAGTCCAAGTTGAAGTGTCTGGCGCTGATCTCAATGAAATCATCAATTACGAGGCCGTGCATTATTTCATCGTAGTCAGTTTCGTTTCCACCGTCTTTTATTTATTCCTCGTGGTTTCCACTGCGAAACACATGAAATCCGTTTTGACAAGAAATGCGGCCAGTAAGTCTTTGTTCCTGATTTCAAATGACAACACAAACTTTTCAGATGTCCGTTCTGCTGCACATCTCAAAAACCTGAAACCATACAAACTGATGATAATTCAGATAGTTCTGTATTCATTCATAGTGGTCTGGAGTTTAGTTTGTTGGATTTTTAATGACAACCCATTTGTTATCAAGCATCGTCTGGAAGTACTCATGATAGCTTCGGATATCGTGAGTCATCATCGGGAAACGCGCTGTTCAAATTGAAACGTTTCAGACTACCGTCTTACCGTCATTAGCGTTTCCTTTCATTGACAAACACATGCGAGAGAGCTTCAAAAAGAGATTTGGAAAGAAGGTTCACGTCGTCGCGGCTTCCGATTTCACTCGCAGGAAAAGAACCTCTACTATACCGACAATAGATTAACGATACCTGTCTTCAAATTGTTCGATTTCGAACAAAGTTGAAAAAATTTTAGAACAGACATGTTAGCTTACTGCCGCTACTTCTTTCATAGCTCATTGTTCTATTTGTATCAAATGTTTTTCTTGTTTTATAGTCGTCCAGCGCTCTTTTTTCCGAGATATTGACACAATCGGATTCAGCGTACACGAAAGTTGAAATAATCGTGAAATGAATCCAATAGTAGCATTATCTCCGCGAAAAAACAATGTTAGGTCATCATTTGAATTCCATTTCTTTTTTCCATGAAATCGTTTTCGAAAACCATCAGTGATCTATAAAAAGTTTAGCAAAAGACCTGTATCATGGTCCCCGGATATTCATTTGTTCAACTGTTCAGAGAGCAGTCCAAAACTAACGATCACTCCGTTTATCTCGTCCTTTATGTTTGTTATTGTGAGTCTACCTGGCTAGTCACAAACATGACGCAAACGTTTATCACGGAAGAGTGATCGGGGTAATGAGGGGTTGGGGTGTAAATGTGAAGTCCAGTGAGACAAATTGGAAAAAATTTATTTTAGGAAAAATCTTGGTTTTTCTGTCTTTCCGGAGGTGCTAATTATACCTCGCGGTGCTGAATTCCGGTGATTGAATACATCATTCGAGTTTTGAGTCTCGGAATTCTTCGAAGTTATTCATCCGAATACTAACACTTGTCTCGTTTTCTTCAGAGGTCTTGGTGTTTTCGGCCACTCTGATACCAAGTATCTGACTTACAACCTCGTTTCTTGGTTTTCGTGCTTATTCATCAGGGCGCGCCCCGAAATCCCACTAACATAGCAATGAGCTTGGCGCCACAGTTCCCACCAATCAGAACGCTTGGCGCCGCGCCTTCGAGCACGCTGATTGGTGGAGGAAATGTGAGACGTCGAAACGCGTTCGTGTCCGATATGATCACATTGATCCCGTTGCTCTTGTCCTGAGATCATGTTAGCTGAGCCTATTGATCTGCAGGATTCATCTCTGTTTCCAAGAGTTCCTGCTTTCTTTTTAAATCCTAGGATCTCCGATTTATAGAATTTTTTTGACCTCAAAACTCCTGAACTCTATACATTCTTTGAATCCTTGAATCCTAGAAACCTCAGAATTTATGAGTTCCCTAAATCAAAAATCCGGAACACTAAATCCAAAATTTCCTGAATCCCGGACATCCGAGAATTCTTTGAATACCCTTGAATCCTTAAATCCTAGAACCCCCACAATTCCTGAAATTCAGAAACACTAAATCCAAAATTTCTGAATTCTCCATATGATAAGCTTCGGATTTTCAGAAATCCTAGTGAAAATCCGAATATTTATGAATCCTCGGAAATCATCCTGATGTCATCACCAAGGCCGAGACGATTCCAGAACCACTGGCAATTTTTCTCTGAAACCCTCGATCCCCCTCCAATTTTTTTTCGATTTTCGAAATTCCCCTGCTTCCTTTCCGCTTCTCTCCATCTTTCTGCGGTTGTTCTTGGCCGCAGCGATAGTCGCAAATCGCCCGTCGTCGTCGCCCGCGGCTTCTCGCCTCGCTAAGGCTTATCTCTTGATCTCCAACCTGGAAAGTAGACGGAGCAGCGCCCCTGAAGCCTCGAATTATGAACAATTATCTCCATAGTACAATTTCCTACACACAACGATAAACAAACAAGCCAAAACGAATGCATGATATCAGTGCAGTTCAACACATCACTGATTTCTTTTTTGATATCGTGTTTTCACAATCTGATGATCCGACAGCATCGGTGCCCTGGAATCCAGACAGCATACATAATTACCTAACTGTAGCAACAGCTTGCATAAGTCTATCATTTTTGCAATGGGATCATAGTGAAATGAGAATTCGAGATTCATAAACTCCAAATTGATTTTTGACTTGTTTTCCTGACAATGATATCAGCGATCCATGAGAATTATCAGTTCCTCTTTTCCTATCTTCTGCGCTCGGTCTCGCGTGATTTTTGAGACTATTCTCCAACAAAGCTTTTTTCTAGATTATCCAAATTGGTGATCACCGGGAACAGCGAACATGTCGTCTGACACTACCTCCGACATTGACATAGTTAATCTCGATTTGGAAGCTCCATCCTTACTGGAAGAAAGTGTTATGATTATGCTGCTGATCATAGAAGTGATCTCATGTGCAATGGTTTTCGATTTCTATATCAAAATGGCTTTTCAAAAGATCTTTCGCACGCGTTACTACGGAATTGTGGCATTAATTCTGCTCCAGGTATGAAAAAAGCTACGGTAAGATTCCGACTGATCTCATTTCTAGGGTATACTGATTTGCGGGAATACCTGGATAGGATACAAACTAAAGATCTTCCCTGGGGGTCTGCAACTTTTGAAGAATATAAACCCAGATGTAATCAACTTGTCCCGAACACTATTCAATATGTTTTTACACATACAATTCTGGTCTTCTAATGCGCAGAATGTTCATCATGTCGTTTTAATGCATTGGAAAGAAATATTCAAAAAAGTAAGTGAAAAAACTTCCAGAGAGTTCTTACTCATTGTTTTCAGTACTGGAAGGGGTTCTTTCTCCTTTACGTGACGGTCAGTATTGGGTTCAGTTCAATCCCATATTTAGTTATTGGACGTCACCCAGCCGAACTTTCAATCGTGAATGGTACCCTATTCGAAACTCGCCATTACGATGTTATCAAGAGATATATTTCTCTAAGTCGTTGTTTTGGTTACTTCTACCTAGCGTGCTGCCTGATCACGATCGCTTACCCTTTTGTTTATATAAAACTGTGCCCATCGAGTAAGTTTTCTAATTTCCAAGTAACAATGAAAAATCAAAGTGTGGTTTCAGAGTCCGACTCAAGACTGGAATTTTTGATCAAAAGGACTAGACTAGTAGCCTTTATACTTTTTCTCTTCTACATTCCAATAGTTGTGTGGTGTCACATAAGCTCAATCAACCCAGATGGTACATGGTGGCTTGGCCTGAGCCGTCTGACCTATCTTATGATTTTCAATACCTTGGTATACGAAAAACCTTTAGTTTTGCGAAATGATCATTTATTTAGTGGACTTGGTCACCCATTTACGTTCTTATGATCACCGACAATCACGTTCGAGAGTATTGGTCGCGTCGAATCTCGAAATGCATCAAGAAACCTGCTTCTACTCAGAATGGGATCAGAAGACACAACGTTATGTAATTACAATAAATATAAATACTGTGAACATACTCCGAAAAAACTGAATAAACAAATCTATTTTGTCTCTTTTTGACATTTGATTCCTCAAAGTTACGCGGAAGTCATGTTGTTCACTGTTAAGAAAAATCAGCATTCATCAGGTCAAGTCATATCGAGCCAAGACATTGTGATGAGTAGAGAAAAGGGTACGTTCCTTTGAAATTCGAAATTCTTCTAACATGTCGTACTGATTTGACCGCAACCCGGAAATGACTCGGGGCCTAGTTCATTCGGAAGGTAATCATCAATTTCTTATACTGAACTGGGCTCAGATTTTGCAAAGAAGACCTTATTTTGGCTCATGGAGCCCGCCAAGTCACAGCTAGCACTAAAATCAATGTTTCAAGAGACATTGGCCAAAGTTAGTACTGACTGGACACTTTGATGGCTCCGTGAGCCAAAATAAGGACTTCTTTGCGAAATCTGTGCTCAGTTCAGTTCAGGAAGTCGGTGATTCTCTTTCGAATAAACTAGGTCCCGAGTCATTTCCGGGTTGCGGCCTAAACAGTCCGACATGTAGTTTGGATCAGGTAAGGTCGGAGCTCAATCAGGACTACAGTGTGTTAAAGGTTATTACGACACCCCCTGAAAACGTCATTGTGGCTTTCAGAGACAAGATAGAAAAAATCTGTGGATG
>LR539128.1:162295-174092 GCA_900536315.3 Caenorhabditis becei
AAAATTATGGTGCATAGGTTTGAGACCAAGGGAAAAAGAACTGCATTCACAGATTTTTTCTATCTTGTCTCTGAAAGCCACAAAGACGTTTTCAGGGGGGTGTCGTAATAACCTTTAACACACTGTATGTGATTCGCACGGACAGACGGATAGGTGGGCTAATTGATGAGGTTTTCGGTTGGCAGTCATCTAACGAATCTGGAAAAACAACAAGCTGGTCAATTGCACCTTCTACCTTTTATACTCCTCATCCATCCCGCTTCTCGAATCCCATCTCCCCGTGATCTTTTCCCCGATTCCAGCAAAGCTCAGCAGCGCCCACGTGCGAGTTCTGAAATTGTGGAGCAACGGAGGGCTCCACCTCTTTCAAACCCGATATTATAGTCACAAACCCCATTATCTCTGCTACCTACTCACTCTACCTACTCACAGCGGGAGCAACCGGCAATCATAAGTTCCCGGTAGCCTCCCGATGTGATCGAGCTTCTTCCTTTTCAGTTTTTTTCTTATGGTGCATGGAACTCCAACAAGGTACTACCAGAGTCATTTCTCCAAACTCCTAGTGCATCCACTCTACACTCTGACTCTGACTCTCCACATCTTCTATCATTATCTGACTAATCAGTGATGCGCAAAACGTGCATATACGGATGATTAGACCGGTCTCCGTGGAGGACAATTGTCGTCACAAGCTGGCCGTGAAACCTATTTTGATCTCCAAAAGTCTCCAACTTCCCTGATTTTGTCCGTCGGACCTGTTGGTCCTCACGCTCCCGTGTTTTCCTTGAACACATTGGTTTGGTAGATTCTGCCTGACTACTTTTTCTTCCTTTTGATTCCCACAGATCTGTCCAGCACCCCCATTTAGGTTCTGAAAACGAAAAGAGCAATCCCGGGTGATCGTCCTGCCAATCTGAACAAGTTTCTTCATTTTTCAGCGTTTTCCCTAATTTTGCAAGGAACTCTTCCAAGCCCCCGCCAGAGCCATTAACTCCAATTCCTAGTAGAAATTAACTCTACGTTCTGACTCCAATCACGAGAATACTTTATCATTATCTGACTAATCAGTCTTTGCTTTGGCGGGTGATTAGTAAATGTCTCCAGGGAGCATGTCGTCATAAGCCGTCCCGAAATTTCGCATTTAGGATCCACCTCCTAATGCTTCTACCCTCTCCTCCTCATATCAATAGTTTATACCCGGTCAGTTCACTATTTCAGAACCTAGAACCTCGTTGTTTCCTTACCTCTTTCCAGCCGTCCTTTGAGCTCATTTCCTCTCTCAACATCCCTGATATTGTCATATTCACCAGTTTTTCGGGATTCTCACAAACTCGTTTTTTTTTAAACTCAAAACTGAATGTGAGTGAAATCGGTTGCAAATTGTCTATTGTCGTCCTGATCAAACTCTCACCATCATTTCCTCTGCTCAGCTACCTCGATCCACTCAAGACATGTCCAACGACGAGCTGATCAATCTTGAAGCAGGGGATGACCCCTTCCCGTACATTCAGGGCAGTTACGGACTACTGGGAATTATTGTCAAAATCTTGCTTTTCGTCTTGCTGATTTCCCAAAGAAAGACCGAAGCATTCAGAAGCAATTACTATACCCTAGTCAAAATCGATTTGATTTTGGTATGAAATTCAATAGTTTTCACGATTTTTGATTCTTCTGCTTTGCAGAACATCATCGTGTATGCAAATACATGGCCAGGATACCGGATGAGAAATAACGCAAGCCTTGTTGCAATGCTGAAATCATTGGATCCGGGCTACCTGACGTTCTTCCGCTCACTTTTCAATTTGTTCTACCCACTACAGTTCTGCACCTCGTTTGTGCTAAGCGCTTTCCGGTTCGCTATACTCACGAAATTCAATGCCGAAGAGAAAGTGAGTGAATACAATGAAACTTATTTTGTAGCGGAAAGCGGCAATTTATATTCACCTTTTCAGCAAACGTGGTGGATAAGATTATGGTACGGTGCATTCTTCACGATCTGCCCGGGCATTTTCTATACTGCTCGAACGTTTTATGGAGACACGTCCACTGCATTAATTATCAATGGTACATTGTATTCCGTCAACCACAAGGATAAATTACAAGGCTATGTCGCAACATCCGCCATAGAATCCGGAATCTATCTGATCTCCTACATAGTAATTTGGACGAAAATTTTTGTGAAATGGCGCAAATATCGCAAAAGTAAGTGTATCATATCATTCCGATTTGAGCGGCTACTTCAGACAATCAACTGGGTTCTATCTCAAATGATTATCTCCACAAAAGACTTCTGCGAAGCGTCACAATCAATTCACTCGTCAGTTGTGTCAGTTTCTGTACCTTCATTGGCTGGAGTTTCACATGCCTTTTTGCCGGAAACAGCTCATGGCTCGACAGCAAAATGCGTCTAGATACGCTCATGTATGCGTCGGATATTGTGAGTCAAGGACTCCTAGAACTTCCTTGAACGCCTCGGTGTTTTTCAGAAAACCTTCTCAACTCCAACCTGCTTACTTCTCGCTGACAGAAACGTCCATAGGTACATCAAAGCGAAGTACAACAAATTCTTCAAGAAAGAAGAGGAGCAGCCATCACCAACAAGATGGGCTACTAATCGCAGTATCACCACGATCTCCTGAGTTATGTACATGTCACGCTTCTTCATTAGCGGTCTGACAGAAGCCTTTTTTTGGCTCCCGGAGCTTTCAAAGTTCAGTGCAGCACTCCTGTAGATCTTGGAGTTTATCGCACTGTTTTCGTCAAAATCAGACCGCGACTGAAGATGTTTGGCAAGTAACATTTCTTCTCAATTCAAATAATCCTCCCTGATACTGTCAACTTCTTGTTTCATTTACCTACATGAATCGTGACATTCCTGCACGGCGCTTGATAACCAGAAACCAAGTTATTTTTGGAAAAAAAACGATTCGCTTCACCGTCTAATTGCCCAGCCGGTGGCCTTTGCCGGGACAAATCCAACGCACGTGCTGGTTAGAGGGATATAATTTTCTTCCTAGATTCGTCACGCGCATTTCTTCCTGATCTTAAAGGATGGTGGAAAACATCTAGCCCAAACAGGGAATGTCTAGACACCCTTCAAAACTATCCAGGATCCGGGGATCTTAGTCACCTCATGAACGATTCTCCGCTTAAGGAACGTGATTCGGGGACAATTTCGGATCTTCTCAAAACTAGACTCTCTCCGGGCTAAACCACTGAAATGTCAGTGTTGGTTCTTTGAATTTGTCCGTCAGTTCACAAGACCAAACCAAAGAGTATAAACCGGAGAGTGGCGGATGGCCAACAGGTGAGCAAGGGCCCATACTGGGAACAGCGGTATCGAAGGTGTCACAAAGACCATAACGCAGCGGGGAACCATCATGCGGACCCCGACGTCGGAGCGGACATGCACGCCGCCCTCCGACAAGCGGCCTCTTCAGATGTTTGGGTCATCTGGCCGAGGACTCCCGAGGACGTTTGAGCCAGACGGGATTTCATTTATGGGAGATGAATGTTTCAAGAACAGCTTGAGATGAGCCAGTTTCTTTTTTGCAGATGTCAATTGAAAGTTGAAGATCCCTATGGTCAACAATGTCGAAACAAACGGAAAGATTCAGAACAACTTGATGACGGACAAGAAACAGCTATACATATGGATCAAACGTTGGACCTTGTTTTGTCTTTTTAACAGAATCATCAGAAAACTGCAATGTTTTTTTCTTTCTGGGACCACGGGCTGCCGGATAACAGCCAGAGATTTGCCGGATTTCTGTTCCATCCTGCTTCTTTCCGTTTCCCACAGATCTGTCCAGCTCCCCCGTGTAGGTCTCTGAAAAAGAGGAGCAAGCCCAGTCGATCATTCTCCCAATCTAAACGAGTTTCTTCATTTTCAGCGTTCTTCCAAAGTCTTCCAAGCTCCCGCCAAAGCCATTAACTCCAATTCCCAGTAGACATTAACCCTACGTTCTGACTCCAATCACGAGAATATTTTCTCATTATCTGACTAATCAGTCTTTGCTTTGGCGGGTGATTAGTAAAGGTCTCCGGGGAGCACGTCGTCGTAAGCCGTCCCGAAATTTCCCATTTAGGATCCACCTCCTGATGCTTCTACCCTCTCCTCCTCATATCATTAACTTACCCGGTTGGTTCGCGATTTCAGAAACTACAACCTCGTCGTTTCCTTACCTCTTTCCAGCCCTCTCTTGAGCTCTTTTCCTCTCTCAACATCCCTGATCTTGTCATTTTCCCCAGTCAGTCCGGATTCTCACAAACTCATTTTTTCTTGAACTCGAACCTGACTGAAGTTGGTTGCGAATTGCTTACTGTCGTCCTGATCAAACCTTCACCCGCAGTATCATTTTCTCAGCACAGTTACCTCAATCA
This sequence comes from Caenorhabditis becei, assembly GCA_900536315.3. NCBI lineage: Eukaryota > Metazoa > Nematoda > Chromadorea > Rhabditida > Rhabditidae > Caenorhabditis > Caenorhabditis becei. The sequence continues at coordinate 166,679 of LR539128.1, forward strand.
ACTTGAAACATGTCCAACGACGAGCTAATACCGAACGACGACCTGATCGATCTTGAAAATGCGGTCCCCACTCTACGGGATAAAATCTTCACTGGGATTCAGTGTGTTTATGGACCACCGGGTTTTCTTTATATTATCTATATTCTCGCCGTGATGTATTCCAAAAAGAACGCAAGAATTTTCCGAACCAAATATTATTTTCTAGTGACGGTTGATTTGAATACAGTAAGAGAATCTACAGTTTCCAAATATCCGATTCTCTCACTTTCAGAGCATCTTTGTATATTTGAATACCTGGACGGGAAACCGAATGAAAAATCTCCCGATTCTTGTCCAGGCTTTGAAACAAATCGAACTATTTTCCCCGGGTATTCTGACGGCTTCACGTTCTCTCTTCAACTTGTTTTTGCCTATCCAACTCAGCACTTCGTTTGTGCTAACCTTGTATCGTTTAACTACATTTCCATGCATTAAAGCTAACAATAATGGAAAGGTAAGCAAACGCTCACAAAAGTGAACAAACTTGAAACGGATATCGTTTTTGATGTGGGCTTTTATGCAAAGTGTTTTTTATTAAAGTTGAGATTCACGGCGACAAGTTCATGAACTTTTGAACAGCAGAAAATGTGTTGTATAACTTTAAAATTCCAGTACTCGTGGATGATAACGGCTTGGCAAGTCAGTTGGTTGATCATATCATTAGCAGTTTTTTTCATCCCGCTTTGTCTTTACGGACCTTCATCACACATCTTTATTACGGACGACAAACTAGTTGCAAACAATCACCCGAGAACCATTCACGAATTGGTCTTGATTTCTGCCAAAGAAGCCTTCATCTTTTCAATTCTCTACTCAGGCTCTTGGACGAGAATTTCGATAAAATTGCGAGGTTATTTTGCAAATAGTGAGTTTCAATAAAACATATCCATCAAGACCAATAAATTTTACAGTAGTTGTACCGGCTTCGGCCACGAATTCATACAGGCGACAAAACACGATAAGAAGAGGGGCAGTGATTGCGTTTGTCAATGGTTTCAGTTGTCTTGTTATTTGCGCTTGGAGCCTCGCCTCTTACTTCATGGAGAGCACCTCATGGTTTGACAGTAAATTGCGTCTCGACATCTTGATGTTCTGCTCGGATTTTGTAAGTGAAAACATCTAGTATTTTGAAAAATCACTTGTATATTCCAGAGAACCTTCGCGACACCAATCTGCATGGCTTTTGACATGAACATCAGGAGAGATTTTGAAGCAAAACGGAAATACCTCAAGAACTTCTTCAAGAAACAGACACCGCCAGAGAACCCAGTTGTTCCGAATACTGTCACATTGTTCTGAATATGATTTCACGCATAAAAAACTGTAATCTATCTTTCTTTTTATTGTCTTTATCAGCTCCTACTCTCCGCATGAATAGTGCAACTTTCACACTACGCAAATTTCGACTCATTTTGGAGAAAGTGCAGTTGGTTCATCGTCTGATTTCCGAGGCGGTGGGACGGTGGCCCTTGTCTAGACAGATTCAACGCACTTGCTGCTCGGTAGATATGATTATCACCCTAGACTGATGACTCATGCAGAACTCTTCCTGATCTTTCAGGAGAGAAGTGATGACAAACATTGAGCTGAAACAGTGATTGTCTGAAGGCACCTCAGGACAGTTTGTGTCTTAGGGTGGGTGTTAGTCAGCGCCTAAACGGTACTCCGCACTTGGAACGTAATTTTGGGATGGTTCCAAATCTTTTTGAAACAAGGCTCTCCATGGCCGAGCCGCTGGAATTTCAGTGTTGGTTACTCAAATTTGTCCGTCATTTCACAAGACCAAAAACAGAATAGTAATGTTGGGACATTGATCATGGTGGGTTGGCCACAGGTGAACACACACAAGGCAACCAGCGGTATCGAAGGTGTCACAAAGGTCATGACGCAGCGGGTTCCATGCGGACTACGGCGTCGGAGCAGACATGCATGCCGCCCTCCGACAAGCGGTCTCTTTAGATGGGCCGTCGGGCCGTGGACTCCGCCCTTTCGAACCGGTATATAAGGTGGCCTTACCGTACAGTTCCTCATTTCTACTGCCCAGAAGGGTGCCCAGAAGGGTGCCCCCTCCCCCATAATGATTTTTCTGAAGTACCTATTATTTCAAATGATTTGAGTGACTGCTCGAAAACTCCTCCACGATCTGTGAGGTTCTCATTACGTTGCCTACACGGTACACAGAGAGAATGGGAAGATTTGCGAGGTCACCGAGTACGAACTCAAGGTATGTTGCAAGTTATCCGATTCTTTAATAACACTATCAGTTTCCAGAACGACGCAGATCTTCTCAACAAGTACCGCAAAGAGCTGACTGTGCTGAACGACATGGACCTCGAAGATCATGAAATCACGATTGAGGATGTCATCCCGCTGCAGAACGTCGACGCCGAGACCTTGGAGAAAGTCATCACATGGTGCAAGCACCACATCGAGAATCCGGTTCCAGTGGAGGGAGAAGGCGAGAACAATGTGCTCTCCGACTACGCCATCGACTTCTTCAAGATCGCGCAAACCGAGATCTTCGAGATCATCCTCGACATCCAGGCTAGCTGCAAGAGTATCGTAGAGGCGATGAAGAGAAAAGCCATCGAGCAACTTCGTGCTCAATTCGGAATCGTCAACGACTTCAACGCCGGAAGAGGAGGGAGAATGCGTGGTGTGAGGACTGAATGGACAAGGGCAAAATGGACATATGATAACTGATAATGATTCCCATTTTGATTTTATTGTTTTTTGTGAGATTGACTGAAAATAAACATTGTGGCTTCAAATCTTCTTCATCTCTGCTCCCGCTCAGCCTTGTGAAGCTAGAATGATCTAGAGATTTTGAAACTAAGGGTTTCTGTATAGGCTTGAGGATTGGAAAGGTTCATATCAGTGGCTGGACACCAATACAAATTTATACGTTCTGAACTTGAAACTGTGTGATATTTGGCTCAATCAATCAAATTTCGGATGTCTTTCACAATATGGTATTGAGAAGCTTCAAAGGTTCTACCTGTTCCAATGAGCACTTCAATATGTCAGTTTGCCCCCATCCTCACCAGCTAGGATAAAATCGGCGTTCGAAAAGTTCACATATCACATTCTTAGAGAGAGAAGCCGACAGTTTCGCGTGGAACCTGTTGTATTTGGACCGCTTAATGAATTTCCTAAACGATACTCCGCTTTTGCAACGTAATTTCGGGAAGATTTGGAATATTTTCGAAACTAGGCTCTTTCTGGTTCAAGCCGCTGGATCTTCGGAATGTCAGTGTTGGTTTTTGAATTTGTCAGTCAGTTCACTGCTACCATGCGGACTACGGCGTCGGAGCAGACATGCACGCCGCCCTCCGACAAGCGGCCTCTTTAGATGATTAGGGCCGTCTGGCCGAGGACTCCCGAGGACGTTTGGGCCAGACAAAACACCATTTCTGGGAGATGAATTTTTCAAAAACAGCTTGAGATGAGCCAGGTTCCATTTTGCCGGGGTAGAAGTCAACTGAAGGTTGAAGATCCTTCGGTCAACAATGTCAAAACAGGCTGAAAGATCCGTGACAACCCCATGACTGACAAATGTGTTTGGTTCCACCACCAGGCTGATCAATGCTCTTCGAAAAGGATATCGAAGTTCAGAGACATTGAAGTTGAAAACAGATACACACAAGACAAACAGCGGCATCGAAAGTGTCACAAAGATCATGACGCAGCGGGTTCCATGCGGACTACGACGTCTGAGCGGACATGCATGCCGCCCTCCGACAAGCGGTCTCTTTAGATGGGCCGTCGGGCCGTGGACTCCGCCCTTTCGAACCGGTATATAAGGTGGCCTTACCGTACAGTTCCTCATTTCTACTGCCCAGAAGGGTGCCCAGAAGGGTGCCCCCTCCCCCATAATGATTTTTCTGAAGTACCTATTATTTCAAATGATTTGAGTGACTGCTCGAAAACTCCTCCACGATCTGTGAGGTTCTCATTACGTTGCCTACACGGTACACAGAGAGAATGGGAAGATTTGCGAGGTCACCGAGTACGAACTCAAGGTATGTTGCAAGTTATCCAAGTAGTCAATAGCACTATCAGTTTCCAGAACCACGCAGATCTTCTCAACAAGTACCGCAAAGAGCTGACTGAACCCGATGATGTCTGTAAAACGTGCACGGTTCGTTTTTTGACATTTTTCGCTCTACATTGGTATATCCATCTTCTTTCAGAAGTTCTACTCGTGCTACCACAAAGACGGCTTCCCAACGACATGCAGATTCAAGAACGACTGTCCAAAAGTGTGGATCGTGTCGATTCGATCTTTGTGTGCTGGCTGGATTGAAGGATGAAGCAGACGAGAGAGCACAGAAGCATTTGAGGTGAGCTTTCGAACGGAAGTGCGCTCTAATGAGAATGTTGGGCGTTTTCGGGTTCTTCTTTTCGGCATGCACTGGCTCCCTAGGCATAAGTTACGCAAACGCGCCCTGCTAGACTAAAGTTCGGCGTTAGCAAAGTTGAGATGTCACCACCACACGCTAGCTTAGAATTACTGCACTCTAACCTCTTTCCTTCCAGAAAACCAAAACTGAAACGCACCGATCACCAGCCGATTCGCCACACATAGGACCTTCACTGGCAACGTCATCTCTCCAGACGGCTACCACCAAGACGACACTTCTCCAAATGATTTAAGAAAAATGCGCAGTCCAAGAAGTCAAAGCCCAAGATGTACCATGGACCTGTCAATTCGCTGAGCCCCCAAGGAACTGATAACACTGATAACAAAAGAAGACGTTAGAAGACAGGAAAGCTATCTGCAAGTTCTTGATAGTCTCAGAGGAACGGAACAAGAACTGCAAGCTCAATGGAACTGATAACACTCGACCTTCCGTCCTTCAAGCAAGTCGACAGCATTTTGACGGTCTCTTGAAGGAAAATGTCAACGAACCTCGAGGAAGTCAACAAGTTGTCATTCCAGCAGTAATTCAAGCTGATAACATTGTTTTTGTTTTTTAATTATTTCAAGTTTTAGTTAAGATCAATAAATATGTCAAAATGATTCGAGATTTCCAAAAATAGTAAGCGAATGATCCAAAGTCAAATGTAAGCGCTCTCCATCGCCAACACATTCGGTTCAAAAGATTTACCATCTTTCTGGTTCATCCTGCTTCTTGGATTCTCTCTCCCTCGCGACATTTCGTTCAATTCTAGCAGAGATCTCCATCGCGCACGTGTGAGTTTGAAAGAAACGCAAACGAGAACTCAACACCTTTCAAGGCTGGTATTAGAGGCGAAATCACTGTTATCTCTGTTCCCTCTCTTACTATCACGGCTAGAGCAACTAGCAATCATAAAGTCCTGAAGACACCCTTCCCCACACACTCCCATCTCTATTTCTGATCAAATTCTTTCATTTGAAGTTCCTAGTCACATGAGTGTCTTATCAATATCTGACTAATCAGTGACGCCCGGAATTTTTTTTTGGCGGATGATTAGGAGAGGGCCTCCGGGGAGCGCGTAGTCATGAGCCGCCCTCCAGAAGTTTTCTATTTAGATTCCTTCCAATGCTTCCCACTTTTAGGCGTTTTCTTTCCTTCGAATCATTCCAGTACATATTCTGACAACTTTCCAACTCTCTCCTGTCGTCCTGATCTTTCATCTTCCTTTTCTCAGCTCAACTTGGTCGAAAATGCCACCCGACAAACTGACTTGCATTGATGACGGCGTCCTCACCAAATGGGACATTATCTTCACACTATGTCAGCTACTCGGAATACCGTTTGTCATTCTCATTGTGTACTTGCTCATCAGACTCTGGCCCAGGAACAATGAAAGATTTGGAAACACCTATTATTCCCTAATAAAGATGGATCTGAGCATGGTAGGGAATTATGTAATTTCCAAACAATAACGCTCTTTTTGTTTTCCAGAACCTAATTGTTTATGGCAACACCTGGCTTGGGAATCGAATGAAGAAGTTCTTATTCTTCACTGGTTTCTTGAATTGGCTTGAGAACTTGTGTCCGGGATTTCTGACCGGTTCAAACTTCTTATTCAACGTGTTTTTACCAGCACAGTTAATCTCCTCAATTATCCAAAATCTGTATCGTTCGATATTTTTCAAATGGGAATCGGTCGAGAAAGTGAGTTATTACAATGTCACGCTGGTGACACACATTTCAGAACAAGTGGTGGTGGAAAGTGTGTTACTGTGTTTTGGGCATTTTTCTTGGAATCTACTATTACTTCTTATCACACAAGTGGGGATACACTTCCGAAACCTTCACTTTCAACAATATGTTGTGCACGATCACTCATATGGATACGGTCCTCACTTACGCCCTGATAACCGCTGCAGAATCCACATTTTTCCTGATCGCGTACTTAGTGACTTGGGTAGCATTTGGAATCGAATTATGGTCAAGTGAGTGTACGTTGTCCATGAAAAACAAATCAATTGTTTTCAGAAGTTAAGTCATCACAATTATCATCAAACAGCAGAAAGATAATTCGACATTATACTATCACTGCATTGTGTAATGCTTCAAGCTATCTTCCAATTATGGCATGGAGCATTGCATGTCTAATTCTCGGAGAAAACTTTGACGAAAAACTGCGATCGGATCTACTCTTAATCGCGTCTGATATAGTAAGTTGACAATCGGGGGAATGCCGTAAAGCGACCTTTTCTTGTAGAAGACATTCTCCACCGCTATCACTCTGCTCTTGGCAGACCAAAACGTCAAGGATCTCATATATTTCAAGAAACCATCAACAGCTAGCACGAATAACCAGAGTAACTCAATCGAGTTTGTAAAATTTGTCTGTCAGAGTGCTTCAACCGCAATCACCCATCAACTTGAGCGTATGCGCATTTGATGCCAAATGGTCCATTTCCTTTAGCGAACTTTGATATGTTGTTTTAAGAATCGTAGTTCACTGGAGGAAATTGACCAATTCAAATGAAATGCACATATCTTCTTTTCAATTCAACATATTTTACATCAGCATCCAATGAACCAGAGTCGATGAATTCGTGCACCCATAGAATTTTAAGATGCTAAGAAGATCAGTTTAGTCATCTTTCTGATCCTCGCGATAGCCTGATATCGAATCTAATCCCGGAAAAAGCAATATGTCTCACAGTCTAATTATCAGAACGCTATCCTGGCGAAGATCAGTTTAGTCATCTTTCCGATGCGAACCTGCTATCGAACTATTTCCGGAATAAGCAAGATGCCTCACAGCCTAATTATCAAAGCGCTATCATTATTCGGGAAGCGACACGTGTTGTGCTAAGTCGATAATTATCATTATGGGCTGCTGACGCAAACGCACTTTTTCCTGAACTTTGCGAAGGGCTCTGGTGATCAACAACATTCAGAACCTGGAGACGTGAATGTCTGGACTT
>LR539128.1:174120-263059 GCA_900536315.3 Caenorhabditis becei
GGGGGTTGATCCTCGCTTGAAAGTAATATGCTACTGATTTGGGGCTCTGAACATGGCCCAAATTATTATCGGATCCTCTCTAAACTAGACTCTCTCTCTCAATCAAGCTGAGTCACCGGAGATCTCTAGAATGTCAGGCTCTGTTCAGGTTGAGCGGTCCAAACGGGAAATAAAGGTCCCATGGGGAAAAGTAGAAGTCCCAAGATAGAAAAAGGTCCCATCATAGAGGAAAAGGTTCCAAAAATGGAGCAGGTCCCAACCGGATTTTAAAAAACGATTGAGACCTGCTTAATTTTTGGGACCTTTTTTTCTATGATGGGACGTTTAAACTTTTCATGGGACCTTTATTTTCGCTTGAGACTTGACCCTCTTTTTGGGACCTTTTTTCCGGTTGGGACCGCTCAACCCGAACAGAGCCGAATGTCACTGCTGGTTCCTTGAATCCGTCTGCCAGTTCACAAGACCAAGGACAGAAGAATGTTTGACATATTCGCAATCTGAAATTATATGGCATAATTGTCATTCCGTGGAGCACATTCTTCGTACTCACGGTATACGAAAAAAGTTCCGTGTTCAAGCCCAGAGCTCAGACTCTTCCTGATAACATGAAGCCACGCCCCCTGTACTATAGAATCATCTAGGCGTGACGTTTCTTACTCTAGATGTAATTTCCTCCAACTCATCTTGTCACGAAACGGACCGTCTGGAAAATATTTGTGATAAGCGCCTGATTGCTGACGTCGAAAAGATTCCTTACCGGAAAGTCCCAGAGGCACAGAGGGACGTGGTGTACGTGCAACATGCAAAGGGATCGTTTGAGATCAGATCACTCATCACTTCGGAAGCTTGGAAAACAACCTTAAATAAGATATATTTGGAATCGGTGATGAACCTGGGCCTACGCAAGCATATTAGCCAACTCTACACTGGAATCAGGAGATGAAAGCTTGCAAAGAGCGGAAAGGCTCTCGAGAATAAGATTATTGCGCCAGCGGAGGGGGTCTTCAACGTAGGCGCCTCAAGTTCAGCGTCGTCATCCGTTCGTCGGATTACATGTCAGTCTTCTGAACGACGGGTGATAAGGCTCAGGGACGCTTGGGAAAGGCAAAGCTATTGCGAAATCCAAAAAAATAAAGGTGACGAATTGAAGGAAAAGTGCAATATGTCTCTTCTCCTTATCTCCAAGGTGATGGATTCATTCGGGAAGAAGCGCGTGTTTGGCTCTGAAGATAATTAGCGTCCTAGACTCCACCTGTCCATCTTTTCCTCAACTTTAGGAAGGACACTGGCGATCAACAACATCGCATTTAGACGGGAAATACGGGTGTCTGAAGGATATACGGAGGGAATCAGGGTCTGGGAGCACTTGTCCGAGTGGATCAAACTGTACCGCTTGAACGGTGCTCTACTCTCTCATCAAGCCTCGTAAGTTTAATCCTGCAGAACACATTATTGAGAAATACGTTCATGCCCGGAGCCACGAATTTCGGCCACGAATTCATACAAACAACAAAACAAGATAAGAAGAGGGGCAGTGATTGCGTTTGATAATGGTTTCAGTTGTCTCGTTATCATCGCTTGGAGCCTCGCCTCTTACTTCATGGAGAGCACCTCATGGTTTGACAGTAAATGGCGTCTCGACATCTTGATGTTCTGCTCGGATTTTGTAAGTGAAAAGCATCTGGAATTTTGAAAAATCACTTTCATATTCCAGAGAACCTTTGCAACGCCGATCTGCATGACTTTTGACATGAACGTCAAGAGAGATTTTGAAGCAAAACGGAAATACCTCAAGAACCTCTTCAAGAAACAGACACCGCCAGAGAACCCAGTCGTTCCAAATACCCTCACATTGTTCTGAATATGATTTCACGCAATTAAAACAGTAATCTAGTCTTCTTTTGTTTTTTCTTCATCAGCTCTTACTCTCCGCATGAATAGTGCAACTTTCACACTACGCAAAATACGCAAATTTCGACTTATTTTGGAGAAAGTGCAGTTGGCTCATCGTCTGACATCAGATACGGTGGACTTTGTCTGGACAGATTCAACACACGTGTTGCTCGAATAATTATCATCCGAGACTAGTGACTCACGCAGAACTTTTCCTGATATTTCAGGAGAGAAGTGATGACAAACATTAAGCGTGAACAATGAGTGTCTTAAGGCATCTCAGGACAGTTTGTGTTTAAGGGTGGGTGTTAGTCAGCGCCTAAACGGTACTCCGCTCTTGGAACGAAATTTTGGGATGGTTTCAAATCTTTTTGAGACGAGGTTCTCCCTGAGCCAAGCCGCTGGAATGTCAGTGTTGGTTGCTTGAATTCGTCAGTCAGTTAACAAGACCAAAAACAGAAGAGTATAACTGGGACACTGGACATGGCGGGTTGGCAACAGGTGAACAGATACACACAAGGCGAACAGCGGCATTAAAGGTGTCACAAAGATTATGACGCAGCGGGATCCTACCATACTACGACGTCGGAGCCGACATGCATGCCGCCCTCCGACAAGCGGCCTCTTTAGATGGGCCGTCGGGCCGTGGACTCCGCCCATTCGGACCAGTATATAAGGTGGTCTTACCATACAGTTTCGTTGTCTTTTCAGAAATTCTCAATTTCATTCATTTTCCCCCATTTTTCGAGAAGAAAATTTCAATAGATCTGAAACTCCCTTTTGATTCTGAAAAAAATTCCAGAAAATTCCAGATTTTCAAAAAAATTCCTAATTTATCTTTTTTTTCAGAAAATGGAATTTTTTGAAAATTAGTTTCAGTAGATTTTTAGAGATTTTCTTGCTTCTTATGAGTTTTTGTTTGAATTATTATTTTTTTTCAATTTTGTTTTTTTCAAACACCTCTGAAAAAAAAATCGATTCCCATCAGCAAATTCACCAGAATCTTCTCATCATCAGCACTGATTTTCGCCGAGTTCGTATAATCGATTTTTTGCAAATTATTATCCAAAGCGATTTTTTGAAATCGGTAGATGTAGGCTGAAATTTTGAGATTGAAAAATTCGAATTTTTCGAATTTTTCGAGGAAAATTTTGATTTTTGTAATTTAGGAAAAAAACATTTCTTTATTAGTGGAGCGCTTTTGCATATAGCTAGATTTTTCGAATTTGTAAAAAATTGAAACTTTTTAAAGTTAAAATGAAAATTTTGAAAAAATTTTTTTCCCAAATTTTCACAGAAAATAGGTTTTTGAGATTTTTTGAAAATGTTATCAGTAGAGCGCTTTTTCAAAATTTTTTTCAAATTTGAAAATTAATATTTTTTCAAAATTTCAAAAAATTAAAAAAAATTATCTTTCTCAAATTGTGATTATTCGCTAAATGCATATAAATTTGCTATAATCCCAAGACTCCAGTTGGTTTTTTCTTTCATTTTTTCTTCAAACAAACCTGTAAAATTCATTGAAAACCATTTGTTTCCAATCTTTTGCTGAGTCTGACGACTCGCCTCCCGCGGCCGTGGCCGTGGCCGCGGCCGCGCTTCTCTGGCCGAACTTTTCTTTTGTGCGTACACTCGTGTACTCGGCGTTTGGAAAAAGCTTCTAACTGCGTTTTTTTGATTTTCGCAAGCGATTTTGACGATTTTTTGAAGGAAAAATGTTGAATTTTCAGATGGGTCTGCTATCATCCGATTCCGAAGACGAAATTGACGAGGTTGCCCTGGAAGCGAAACGAAAAGCAGCTTTGGAGAAGAAAACACAGGAACGGAAGCGCAGAGAAGATGAAAGGATGAAGAACGAAGCGAAATGGTACTCGGGAGCCAAGGAAGCCAGTATGTTATTGATTTATTGAAAAATTTTTATCTCGATTGATTTTTCAGGGATTGAAAAGCTCAGTTTTGAAGATCAACTCAGCAGAAAGTTGTTTTCTCTAACCGCCGACGAAAAATCCGAGTTCACCGACGAAGTGAGAGCCGAAGTCATTGACCACTTTGAGAGAAACGTCCCCAATTTCCAAGAGCAAATCTCCAGAATCACAAAGAAAGACCAACTCCTTGACTTGATCTACAAAGCTCACAAATCCATCACCACCGGCCAAATGGAACCCGCGGAGCACATGAGGATCCATCAGATTCTGGCCGATTTCCAGACGCCCATCATTAGCGCATTGAAGGAGATGACAGAGATCCCGAAGGACAAGAAGCTCGTCGAGTTGGAGACGGGAAATGTGTTTTTCGAGGCGAGGGAGAGGATTTTGAAGGAGATCAATGACGAGATCGATATCAACTTTGAGGATTTGGTGAAGAAATATAATGAGGCGTAAGCAAGATTTTATTGGATTTGAAAAAAGTGCAAATTTTTTTACAGGAGCCAGAAGCAAATTGAAGAGGAAGTCGGAAAGCTCACCGAGGCATTGGCCAATCTGTTGCCTGGTGACATGACGAGTAACAGAAGGGTTCTTGAGGAGTTTTCGGTGGGTTTTTGGGGAAAATAACATAAAAAATACGATTTTCCAGGCCATATCCATCGCCCAATTGACAAATCCCGTCCGCGACACAAGTCCCGAACGATTGCAATTCTCCGCTGAAGCCCTGCGGGACTTGGATGCTGCTCTCAGCGTTTACACAATCGATCCGGCAGTTCGCGACCTTCCGGGAGGCCCAGATGAAGAGTTCAAAATGGAGAGTAGCGATTCGGATGAGGACATCGATTCAATTATGATGGCCCCTCTGAAACGACCGGAAAGATACGCGAAACCGCTAGACGAGATTGGAGGGAGAAAGAGCATGGCACCGAAACAGGAGAGGGATGACTCGGACGAATATGACAACTGTCTTCCTACTGAAAAAGCGGACCCAAGCGAATACCGTTTGGAACACGACACAACGGAACATAACGAGAAGAGCATGATCCAAGGCGTCAAACAACAACGACGTTCCAGACGTCGGTTGCCAAGCCCGGAAACTGCTAGGAAGATCAAGAAGATTGTTGACAAGTTGAAGGCGATCAATCGGAAAGTGGAAGTTCAGAGGGAGGAAGCGGAGACTGACGAGCACATGGCGATGATTGATGATTGGCTGAAGAGAAGGAGTTCCGATGTGGTCAAGGCCGAGATGGAGAGGAAGGTCCGGTTTCAACGTGAGTGCTCCTGGAATTTCTAAATTCTGCAATTTCGAAAAAATTGCAGCCTTCGACAACCCAGAGAACCGCTTCCGAGTGTTTGTGAAGCCCGGTGGCATGATTCGACGCCAGACCAACTACGATCCCGACGAGGGACCTGGTTACGAGTGGAAAGAAATGGGGCTGAAAGAGGGATGGGATCTGTTGAAGGAGAAGAAGACGAAGCATCCGATGACGATCAAGGGACAAAAGTTCCAGTTGGCGAAGAAAGATCGGAAGACAAAATGCGTTCAGCGGCTGGTCAAGAATAATGAGTTGGAGGATTGTGAGTAGAACGGGGCTGCAGGCATCAGAATATCCAGGCCGAACATTAGGCCAATCTAACTTCACTTATTGTTAGGCTTACAAGGAATGGTCCCAACATGAAACGCGGGGATTTGAGTGGGACCAGGGGGGATCGGTAGTACTGTGGGAGGTATAAATGCCCATGAAGGGAAAATGCTGCCTGGCCCTTCCTTCCAGAGTTATAAAAAAATTTCTAAATTTCTGAAAAATTGTTACCGAAAACTTCAAAAAATTGTAACTTTTTTCAAAAGTGACGAAACATTTCAGTAAAAAAACAAAAATATAGGGAATTTATTCCCGTTTGTGATAAAAATATGAGTTTATTGAAAAACTCTGTTTGAGTGAGTGAAAAATTAGAATTTATCAACATACTCAAAAGCTAAAAAGAAATTCAGCCATTTTGAACTTTTGGGACTATGCGCATTCGATCCGCCACCATTTTTTTATACCTCCCACAGTACTACTGATTCCCCCTGGTCCCACTCAAATCCCCGCGTTTCATGTTGGGACCATTCCTTGTTAGACTGGGCTAGGAGAAGCCAGCCCATTGTAGGCCTATCTATCCTGAATCAAGGCGAATCTAGGCCAATCTTCAAAATTTTCCAGGGATGACTGCACCCGGCTTGATGGGGAACTTGTTGGGTCGCTTCTGGTTCCGCCCCCTGCAAGAATACATCGATTTCCGAAACACAGATGCATTGCCAAAGGACGAAGACGTAGAAAATCTAGAGTATTGGCATTATTTCCGCAATCGTTGCGGACTCAACTTGATCTATGAACCTAAAGATGTGAGTTGGGTCTCGCCACGAAAACTTATTTATTCGGTTTTGCAGTTGGTCGAATTGTATTGCGAATCTTGGGGCGACGTCAAAGAGAACTTGAAGCGGTCGATCGATCGATACTGCAAGGTGAAGTTTGATCATAAAAGGTGGGTTTATCGAACGAGTGCTATCTTCTTATTACTGATTTTAGAAGCAAAGTGGCAACTGTTCTCGTTATCACTGATTGGCGATTGGCCTTCCTCGACCAGAGAGCTCTGATGAACGCCGTCGTCCAATACGTACCTTCGGAGACTGGAAGCACTTGCTTGTAAGTTTTGTTATCAGTGATAAAAAACGATTGATTGTCTTCAGCGATTCCCTCCTAACCTATCTCGAGGTGATGCTCACAAATCCGCGGATCGAAATCAATACGCTCATTTTTGCGATGGGCGGTTCGCCGAGTTACGAGACAGCTTACTTCAAAAAGTTCATCACAGAGCTCAAATATCTCTGCGTGCGCCATGTCAAAGTTCACTGGTACGCCCAGGATTGGCTCGACGGAATGGTTGGTTTTTTCTGGAACTCAAATATCGATTGATTCTTCCAGAAATTCACCGAAGAGGAGAAGCAACACTATCTCCGTTGGAACCAGTGCATCGAGAAAACCATTCAGCTCATGAGAGAAAAGGGATTCTTGTGAGTTTGGGATTCCGCGGGAACTTGAATTTAAATTTCCTCTGGTGTTTTTCAGGAACTACTACTTTCATAATGTCCGGCTACAAGCTGGTCTGACAATAGAGCCGCCATTCTGCCCTGATCAACCAAAGCTGGAGCGATTGGAGAGAATGTGAGGGAAATGTGATTTGTTGTTTCAAAAATTTCCTATTTTCTAGCTACAACCTCTACGTGCGCCACTTTGGCAACAACGCCGGCGTCACCGTCCATCGCAACTTCTTCGTCACGCACAGCCGCGAGTTCACGGATCATCCCGAGAACTCGTCGCTCAACCCTCGCTGTGCCATCGTCCACAAACACAACGAGAAGGATCCAGACAAGGGTGAAGAATACAGCGAGGAATATGGATATTGACTTTTTTTTTGTATTTTTTTGTATTGGTGGCTCTTATATTCCCGGAATTGTTTTCGTAAAAATTTTAATGCTAATAAATACTTTCACGAGCTAGGACTTGACAAATCTTTAGTTGGGCATTCAAATATTAGTTTCTGACTTATTTCACCATCCTTAAAATTTTTTTGAGTCAGATCCAATCTAATAACTACCATTGGAGCTGTCCGTCATGACACGCAGATATGGTGATGGGCGTAGTACCAGATTTCAGGCTATCCCTGATAATCAAATTTCATCTTCACAACAGTGGGGATTGTGAATGATGATTTTTTGAAGGTTTCCGCCATACTTTCGATGTTATATCCCTGTGACCGCGTCAAAACTGCTGCTATCCCCTGAACAGCAAGATAAGCAGTTTTTGTGGTAGTAACAGGATGGATTCCTTTGAAAAGACCCCAGTATGTTCAGAAAATACTAGAAACAATACTCAAGAACATCATTGCTAATAATCTGGTAAACTTCGTCGAAAACAAAAGCAGCCGTGAAGCTATCGAGTTCATGGGATAACTATTCCGGGAATATAAGAGTCACCCTGTACATGTGTAATTGCCGATGGCTTCTTTTCACAGGGATTCGTTTTTTTGTGTGTGTGTAAATTTGAAAGAAACGACATTATGATTTGAACGGCAGAGGAGCAATAAAGGAGCAATAAATTAATTACATAGTCATTGAGACCCGGAATTTTCTAGTTTCGGGAATAAGATCATTGCGCTGGGGGTCTTCAACGTAACCGCCTCTAGTTTAGCGTCGTCGGCCGTTGAGAGGGACGTGGCGGAAGTGGCATCTCGCCCACTCATTATCCACTCGATTTCCGTTTAGACAATCGTTTTCTCTTTTTTTCCAGTTTTTTTTTCCTTTACCTCGATTTTTCTCAACATTTGTTTATCAGATCACTGTCATCAAACTCCGTCCATCGGAAGCTCATTCGGTTCAAGATACCCAGCAGTCCTACGGAACTTTCAAACATCAATCTTCACAACACCACAGGTACGTGCAGCATGCAAAGGACTCGTTCGAGACCAGATCACTCATCACCTCGGAAACTTGGAAAACAGCCTAGAAGAAGAAATTTTCGGAATCGGTGTTAGTCATAGGTCTCTGCAAGCGCATCAGTCATGCTAATTTACTAGAATCGAAAGATGAAATGATTGGGATAAGGGTGAGGGAGCTTCAGTGAAAAAGGAAGATGGGAACACTAGGGTATCTAACGAGGTGGCTCCTAGTTCAGCGTCTTTGTACTTTCCTTCGATTACATGTCGTGTTCAAAAATTCTATGTGCTGGAGGGAGTTGAGGACGTTCTTTGAAAGTATCTGACAAAGATCCCATACCTCGTTTCTCTCGGGTATCGGAGTGATATCGAGACCGGAGGATGGTGAATGAACGAAGGGATTATTGTTTTCCTGCAAATGAAGTGGAATGACATCTTTTGCAGGAATATCGGCGATTGTTTTCCGTCCGAAGGAGAACCATCCGTCGACACCGTGTGTCGGCTAGAGTCTTCACAGTTCAGTGTTCCTTTCCGGATGTCACGATTTCTAATCCGTCGGTGATTCCTGACACTACGGTTGAAACTCATGTCTAGCACGGCGGTCAGTCATCTGATAATGTCACTCCTTCTAGTCATGTCGGTGAAAGGATTCCATTTTGCCTGCCGTCTTCTATGATTATCGGGATTCAATTCGTTTTTTGGGCTTGTGATAACTCTACGTTTGACCTGCCGGTGAACACGGGAGACCTTCTTCTGTGCCTGCTGGTCTTCTTCTGTGCCTGCTCCCTTCTGATCTCACGGAACTCGCACACGCACGTCAATCTTCAGAACACCCGAACATGGGAGGATACATTTCCAGGTACGCTAGCATGCGATGGGCTTACCGTAAACCTCTTTTCCAAAGGCCCTTCTAGTAGAAGGGCCCTTGGAGAAGCCTTACGGAAAATAGAAGGGCAGCCTTAAATAGAAAAGCGTTTCCATGGTACTCATTTCTTTTGAAATTTTAGGTAGGATTATAATATGTGTATGAACCGAAATGGCAGAACACTTACCGAAATCAAAAAACATATATTTGAAAGTTATTCACTTGTAAATGTGAACATTTTCAGAGAAATGGAGTTTCTAAAAGGCCTCCAGAGTTGTTCTGGAAACTGGAACTCCACTGACCCCGTTTCTCTGGAGCCTGTTACTCCCGACCCCCTTCTAAGAGCAATCCTTTTCCAGGAACTCTTTCTTCTCTTCGCGACATGTCTTTTCCTGGTTTATGTGTTCAGATGTAGACACAGCGGACCTGCGATGCACTGTATCCGTTCTCTGATGTCTACAGTAATAAGAACAAAATGAAATTTTTTCAAAAATGTAATTATTCAGAACGTTCTGGTCTATTTGAACACATGGATCAGCTACAGATTTTCCAAATTCGAGAGTACTATCTGGATTCCGAAAAAACTGGCTGAATGGTGTCCAATCTTTCTGGCGTTGTCTCGAACCGGTTTCACATTCTTTTTTCATTTACAATTCTGCCAAGTCCTCATCCTGAGCCTCCACCACGTTTCCACCATTTCATTCCTAGATGGTTCAAAGAGAGTGGGTTTTTTTTCAGAAATTTTCCGGATTCAAACGCGGTTTTAGTTCTGGAAATACTCGATCTTCTATCATTTGGGAGCGGTTGTGTACAGTGGGCTAATGTGCTATTGTTTCGTGGGAAAGTTCTCGGTCGAATACTCGGTGCAAAATGATACACTTTATGTTTTTCATCATTGGGACGTCATTTCGCAGTCCCTGTACACAGGCGCAATTATTGCTTCCATCTATGTTGGTGTCTTAATTGTGATTTTGGTTCTGATCTGTTGTCTCAAAAGCGAGTACACAACTGGTGAAACTAGTTTTATCATTTCTCACCTCAAAAATTTTTTCCAGAGAGCAAGGTTCTTCAAGACGGAAAAATAGTCGCAGGCGCTATTACAGTTGTGTACATCATATTTTATCGCGCTTCTCTGGTACATTGGGAGTATTTTAAACTGGAGTTTCTACGACATGAGTTGCCAATTCCGTTTTGATATGCTAATGATTGCTTCTGATCTGGTGAGCAGACCAAAATCATTTGGAACTTTTGTGTAAAATTCCAGCTCACTCTCTCTGGGAACATTATATTCAGCGTGTTAAACGGAAACATTCGTTCTGACATTGCCAAATTTTGGGGAAAATTCGGGAGAACTAGAGTAACAGATCTACCTCTCGGCCAACTGAATGCGTCCACAATTCATACGATCACCAACTGATCAGTTACTTTGTGATCGTTTCCACGCAGTGATTGTATTATTATTCTTTTCGAAACGGGTTTCAGGTGAGTACAGGTCAAGTTTTATGTAAGGAAAGCTTTTTGCAGTATTTTTATCAGTTCTGTCAATCGCTCTGGTCCCTCTGACCCGAAGAAAACTTCCGAGCATTATGAGCTTCTTATCCGCTCCAATTGGAAAGATCTGAACCATTTTCTCATATGCTTCCAATATCTCTCTGTCTCAGAACAAGGTGGCCTCAGATGACTGATGACATTAGTTCTGGTCAGTTCTCAGTTTCCGTCTCACTGATCACTGATACTAGATGATGTGCACTGGGGGACGTGCGCATTTGAATGTTGGAACATTCTTGTGCGTCAGTTAGATCTCTGAGTTATTTCGGTTGACGGACACTCATACACTCATTTGCAGTATCTCTCTTTCTTGATACTCAGTTCCCAGTTTCAAATTAAATATGGCGATGCACAACTCAGTGCATTCTATGGAGCGTGTAGCTCCTAGTACGGGTGATAAGGTTATAGCAGCTATCCAACTATTCTATGGAGTTCCATCTTTCACTCTAATGATTGCCCTTTTCTTTTTCCTCGGGGTCTCCAAAAGTTATCGACACTCGTTCTACCGACTTGTTCAACTGGACCTTCTAACGGTAAGATAGTAGTTCTTCCTGATCCGGAAACTCTGTTCAGAACATGCTGTGCTATCTAAATACTTGGTTAGCAGTACGACTTGAAAAACACGTATTCGGTGTTATGTTTCTCAAATCCCTGGAAAACATGATTCCTGGCACTTTGAGTGTTTTGAAAATGATGCTCAACTTTTTCCTGCACATGCAGTTCGGCTCCTCCGCGGTCCTGAACCTCCATCGCAGCTCGTCAGTGAGGTTTTATGCAACTTTTGAAAAGGTGAGTGCTAAATCGTTTGAGAATTCGGGTGAGGCGTGGGCGGGCAATAAGGAAGTTGGTAGCTGTGTCATTTCTAGCTTTCGCTACCGTACTCTATCATAACACACTTCCTCCCGAGCGCTGCCTTCACACAGAAAACTCTCGCTTCTCTAGTTTTTCGTATTTTCCAATTTTTGGGAGCGATCTTTCGTTTTGGTCGGCTGCAGCTTACTCATGCCTAATTTTCGAATTAACCTTATCATGTTTAGTTCTGGTCTCGGTATTACATCCTCTACGGTCTCATTTGTGTTGCCTACAGTACCCTTCCACTTTTTTACATACATGGTTACGCTCTGGAAGCGTCAATCATCAATGGTACTCTCATGAGTAGTTTCCATTCGGAAGTTATCGGAGAGCTACTATTTCTCAACGCGGTTTGCTCTATCGTATACTTCTTGCTGATGCTGATCCTAGGACTATACACAGCTGTACTGGTTTCGAAAACTGTCAGAAGTAAGCTATAACTTTTCCGGTTTGTTTCAAAAGTAAAACATGCTTCAGCCTATAACAGCGATGATCATGGGACCAGCAAGAAACTGACAAAAGTGTCATTCACCTACAGCGCATTATACATTGGCATCTTGCTCTGGAGCATTGTCAGTGCAATGGATTCCTATTTCCCTTTCCTTCCCGGTGTTTTCGAAACTTATATGATGGATATCCTTATGTTTTCTTCTGATATGGTGAGTGAAATGCCTTCAAGTTCACTGTACTAAAAGTTGACTTCAGATGACCTTGTCTCTACCTTATATCCTTCTACTCAATGACTCCAATATCAAGAGAAACCTCTTGCCATTGCTCTCAAAACGAGAGGTGTCCCGGACGAACAACACTGTCTTCATATCGCCTACTGGTTAATCAGAAATGATGACGGATCGCATTTCGAAATCTCAGTTCGCAGACTTCCGTGAGTGATTCAGGCTCTTCTTTTTGGGCTGTTACAAAATGATCAAACTACTTACACGCTACGTGTTTTTTCAGAGAATGAAGAAGTTCTGTGCTCACTGGCTGTGTCGAGAAGCGATCCGCATCATGGAACTCGTCGAAGGTGTCGTCAAGAAGTACGCTCAGAAAGTCACCAGGGAGCTCGCCTTTGCCGGTCGGGTCGCCTTCAGCAATTCCATAATTATCCTTTTTTTATTTGGTCATTGTATTTTTTTCAAACGTTTTCTACCTTTTCAATGCTTTTCCTCAATATTTTGATTTGAACTATCTCTAATAGAATTATTCTCACTATTTCCTTTTTTCGAATTTCAAAAAAACACGTCGATCTTGCATTTTTTGACTGTGAACTCAAACGCGTCTCCAGAACTAATAATCCGAAGTCTTAGGAATACGTTCAACAGCATTAGTGAATTCAATACTTTTTTCCCTTTGTTTCTTTGTCCCTTGTTTGTGATAGTTCAAATGTTGAGCTTTCTCTTGCCCCGTATGATGGCGGGAGGGAGCGAAATCGTTCAGATCATAAAACTCTTTTCTCTCTTGCGGGCTATAAAAGCTAGCCCTCGCCACGGTATTTTGTGCTTTCCGTCATGTCTTCTACCCCAGTAAAAAGATAGAAAGCTGCGAATGCGAAGAGAAAAGTCAAAATTTGGGCGCACAAGCTCTTTTTTCGTATTTTTCGAACTCCGCATTTTAGACATGCAGAGCGCGTTTGCCCTTGAACCCCCTGGGAGCCGTATGGGCGTACCAGAAAGTAATCCGTTTTTTGAAGCTCGTTCATCATTTTGTAAAGTTCTCTAGCTTGAAAACCACCGAGAAACTTGTCCTTTTTGTTCTGGTTTCCTATAACCCACAGCTCCGGGACATTTCGCAGCCAGACGTTTCTCAGCCTAACAAACTGTATTTTCGCTGTTTTTTCGGCTTTTTTGGGTCAAAAAGTATGAAGTTCACTTTTAGAAACGTTTTAGTGATCTTTTTATTCACTTTTTCATACTTTTCGACCCAGAAAACCCGAAAAACAGCAAAAATGCAGTTTGTTTGGCTGTGGAACGTCTCGCTACGAAATGTCCCGGAGCCTAACCCACTACCTTTTCCGTTTGCTGGTTCATTAGTAAAGTTTTTTTGTTGAAGTACCCGTCGATCTTGCACTTTTCGACTGTTAACTCAAACGCGTCTCCAGAACTAATAATCCCCAGTATTAGAAAGACGTTCAACAGGATTAGCGAATTTACTATTTTTTTTCCTTTTGTTTCTTTGTCCCCTGTTGACAATAGTTCAAATGTTGAGCATTCTTTCGCCCACGTATGATGGGCAAAACCTTTCAGATTATAAAATTTCTTTCTCTCATGCGGGCTATAAAAGCTAGCCCTCGCGACAGTATGCTGTGCTTTCCGTCATGTCTTCTACCCCAGTAAAAAGATGGAAAGCGGCGATCGGAAGAAGAAAAATCTTTTTTTCTGGTGGGAAACAGCCGAGGAAAATTTGGGCGCGCGACCATTTTTTTTTCGTTTTTTCGAACTCCGAACTTTAGACATGCAGAGCGCGTTTGCCCTTGAACCCCTGGGACCTGTATGGGCGTACCAGAAAGTGGCCCGCTTCTCGAAGCTCGTTCATCATTTTGTAAAGTTCTCCGGCTTGAAAACCACCAAGAAACTCGTCCTTTTGTTCTGGTTACCTTGAGCTCGATAGCCCACTACCTTCCGACCACCTTCTGTCGGTTCATTAGTAGAATTTCACACGAATTCGCCAGCTTACCTAATCCCGTACGTTGTTCCCACCAATTATAGTTGTTCCTCTAATTGAAGAGGCGGCAGTGGGAGAAATTAAACGCACGCCCTTCTAACAGAGTAAACACCTTGTTTTCTCACCACGTCGTTTTCCCCCTTCAAATGCAAATCACAAAAAATTTTTCGTGTTTTCTCACTTACACGTCAAGGTGTTTTAGTTGCGGTCTGACTTTGACCAGAGACCTAGTCCATTCGGAAGAGCGTGGTCGATTTTCTATAGTGAACTAGGCTCACTATTTCTCAAGAAATCCTTGTTTTCGAGAACGGAGCCTCCAAAGTCAATAACAGACGAATTAGCACTAGGGCCCCCTTTTTTTCTCGGTAGCTCAATAAATGCACAGGAAAACCAGCACTACAGTCTGTTCCAAAATTATAGGACCCCCCTATATTTTGTGAGTCTGGAACTTTTCAGAAGAGATAGAAAAAATGTGTGAGTGCAGTTATTCATCACTTGTCCTGAAACTAATACACCCGAGTTTTCTTGGTGATCGGTCCCGGCTCCAGGGCTCACACCACCCGTTTCTGCAGCTGTTCCATAATTATAGGACCCCCTACTTTTGAAAATTTTTTTATTTTTTTTCGGAACCAAAAATGGTTTAATTTGTTGCCCGGGTGGGTTTTATAACGTTTATGTTAAAATGAGCTCCAGAAAATATTTCTAACCACCATTTCTAACACTCCAAAGTTGGAAAAAACGGCGTTTTTCGTCATTTTTTACGTTTTCTCAAAATTTCGAGCGGGAGAAGTTCTGAACAAAACCTGACTGTTGTCGGGCATTGTTTTCACATCACTTCACATTGATTTTGATAAAGAACATTTACAAAAACACCGATTTTTCGATCAGCCAAAAAAGGTTAAAAAATCCGAAATTTTTTTGATTTTTGTTTGAGCTGAAACAAGTTCAAAGTGTTGATTCTATATGTTTTATGACGTATTCGTAACAATCCGCGTCAGATTAAATTTTTAGAAAATGGTGATAACACGATCAAGGGCAAAAAACGGAGCATTTTAGCACTGTCTCGAGATTTTGTCGAAAAATCAGTGTTTTTGTAGATGTTCTTTATCAAAATCAATGTGAAGTGATGTGAAAACAATGCCCAACAACAGTCAGGTTTAGTTCAGAACTTCTCCTGCTCGAAATTTTGAGAAAACGTAAAAAATGACGAAAAACGCCGTTTTTTCCAACTTTGGAGTGTTAGAAATGGTGGTTAGAAATATTTTCTGGAGCTCATTTTAACATAAACGTTATAAAACCCACCCGGGCAACAAATTAAACCATTTTTGGTTCCGAAAAAAAATAAAAAAATTTTCAAAAGTAGGGGGTCCTATAATTATGGAACAGCTGCAGAAACGGGTGGTGTGAGCCCTGGAGCCGGGACCGATCACCAAGAAAACTCGGGTGTATTAGTTGCAGAACAAGTGATGAATAACTGCACTCACACATTTTTTCTATCTCTCCTGAAAAGTTCCAGACTCACAAAATATAGGGGGGTCCTATAATTTTGGAACAGACTGTATTTCGGATTTTGGAGAGAGTCCGAAATAGTGCTAATGTTCCAGTGCATCTATGAGCTACCGAGAAAAAAGAGGGGACAGTGCCATTATGAGTTCGCGGTACGTAGTCAATCGGCGGTGTTGCTCTCTTTACGTCTGCCTCTCTCTAGGCGCACACACTATTTCTCCGATTTCGTGGCGAGACCTTTTTTGAATGTTCACCGTCGACTGACAACGTACTGCGAACCCATAATATTTTGCCCTGGATTTTTGCACAGTTTTAGACTTTGAAAGCTCCGTTACCAAAAACAAAAGCATTTTGAAAAATATTCAGCCCAGTTCACCGGTAGAAAATCGACTATGCTCTTTCGAATGAACTAGGGAGTGAAAGTCAGACCACGACTATTTGTTTCTCGGGTTTTATGCTCAATATTATTGTTTTCCTCATTTTTCATTTCCCTCTTCATGCGTTTTCCCCTTTTTCTTCTTGTTTATCACCTATCCTCCTCATTTTCCTAAAGCATCAACATGCTAACGACCGCATGAGTGCACCTGTGTTGATCACGGGTTGTGAGATCACTCGTGGCAGTCAGACCCAATTTTCCGCGACTCCTCCATCTTCTGAAGTTCCCACCAGCCTTGCCATTTTTCAGATTGCCATTTCATCCACGTGCACGACCATGGCGAAAAAGTTCACCTATCCATCCGAGCAAGCACTTCTTAGGCAACTACCCACTCCGCAAAGGTCAGCTGTTTTCTCATAATGCTTCTAGAACCATGTCTCTTTCAGAGAACAACTGGTGAAAAGTGTGAAGAGTCTGAGAAAGACCAACAAAGCCACATCACGTTTCATTAATAAAATTGAAACTGTTGAATATGGCAGAGACTTCGAATTTTTGTTGAATTCGGACGGTCGTTACCATGGCGTTGGTAGCAGACCATTTCTTCAAGGTCCAGAAGATCGCGGACATCTCGAGAGATACTTTGCCTATTATCTGGGCAATAAAGACAGCTACGTCCACCACATGAAGCTTGTGAGTTTCGAGAAGGGAAATAAAACCGCGAGACGAACAGGGTTTCAGCATATCTTCCCGTGGTTCGGATTGAAGTGTGTGGCAAAAATTGGTACAGTGGAAGTTCACTGGCCGTATTGTACCAATGCCGAAATGTTATCGCCTTTTCGCTACTCGGAAAAAATCGACAAATTCGTTCTTTTCACTGGTGTTTTCACCTCACCGGAAAGCCTAAGAGCGCTCTCGGTAAGGTCATGTCATGAAATTCATCAGCAAACCACGTTTTCCAGGAAATAAATACCGATCATGTGGAAATCGACCTCGACTTTTTTTGTTCTTGGGAATTGTACGGCCAATTGACGTTCCGTCGTCTGGACATCTGCTGCGCCCATTGTGATGAGGAGTCCTGCATTGAAATGGGGTTCAAGTTCCAACAAGAGCCGTACGACATCAAGTCCAAGTTCTTTCTCAGTTTTTACACGCATGAGTCCGACTTCTGGGAGTCTCTGCAAGAGGCGCTGCAACCGGAAGTGAAGGCTGAGTGAGTGTAAAGAGTAGAAAACAAAAATATCAAATAATCTTTTAGGAACGGGTTCTACACTCCTGTTCTCAATCCCCTGCATGAACTCCTCGTTGTGCGCCGCATCGACACGTCGGTAGAACGTGTTTTTTCCATTCGCATGGAGATCGTCAACCGCGGCGACTCGGTAAGTACTCTGCGAGCTGTTATGCTCAGAAAAACGAACTTAAAATGTAAGAGAGTGTTTCAGATTCTGGAAATGGAGAAGAACGCCGAAGAGAATGAGAAGATCGTCAGAAACAATGAGAGGATCGCCAAAGAAAATGCGGAAGCCGAAGAGGAAGAGAGGATCCGCGACGAGAATGAGAATATCGCCAAAGAGAATGAGAAGATCGCCAAAGAGAACGAGAAGATCGCCAAAGAGAACGAGGAGGCCGAAGAGAATGAGAAGATCGCAGAAGAAATCGAGAAGATCGCCATAGAGAATGAGAATGCCGAAGAGCATCAGGATGATGAGTTGAGTGACACAGAAGACAAGGAGTAATCCGTGTGTGTACCTACTCATTAATTTCTGCCTATTTTTCATTACTTTAATCTGCTATTTTTTCCCTTCTTCTTCACATCTCTCATCTTATCCCTACCAACTGAACATTTACCTTATTTATGCTTTTTTCAAAGTTCAGCATCCAGATATTTTTCTTCAATAACTAACGTATGTTGCTTTCACCTATAAGATTATTGCATATGCTCCTTTTTCCATTCTACTTCTAATATTTTGTGAGCCTTGTTCTAACAGCACTACTTCAATTATATAAAAATATTCCCAATAAAAGTATAATCGAAGTTCCATCCTGTTTTTGCTTTGATGTGTGATCAGTTCAAACTGAAATCGGCTCGCCATCCCGAGTCTCACCTCCCAATTTCCCTTCTCACTTTCAAATGCCCTTTTGAGTACTCTCCCCAGTTTCAAATGCAAATAACTTTCCCATCGTCGTTTGGGTTGCACCTGGGGTGATTGAATGCCGTAGAGTTGGGGCTATCATATGGCTATTGCTCTCTGACGCGATCCCCGCAACGCCTCCCCGCAACTCCTCCCCAACTCGCTGCACAGTGTCATAGACTGTTGTTATTCACACGTGCACATCCGCGCAACCACTCACACTCTTCTCTCCTCCGGACTCTCTCTCTTCTCTCTCCTTTTGCCTATTCACTCACGACTATGGCTCAACATCAGGATCCTCGTTCGGAAATTGCCTACCCGATTTTGAGATCCGTTTCTAAGTATCTGCAGGTTGAAAGAAGGAGCGAACTTGTGAGAGCAGTGAAGTCATTGAGAAACGCAAACAAGAAGATACCGCGTTACATAAAAGATCTTGAGATCATTCAGTATGCATATCAGCTTAGCATTACTCTTGACGGTACTTGGTGGTCGAAGGAAGGAAGTATCGATGATGATCCAGTCGTTCGTGAGGAATTCGAACGATTCTTTGCCCATTATCTGGACAACAAAGAAACCTGTGTGGAGAACATGTTCGTCGTAAGTCTATTGGAGAAAAACACGGGAAAACGAACACAATTTCAGAATGCGATACTGTTTCGCGGATTGAGGTGTGCTGCAAGAATCAAACGTCTTGAGTTGCCCTGGCAATTCGACAAGCTCACCGCAAACATGTTGATACCTTTCCTCTCATCGGAACACATTGGCGAACTCTATCTTGAAGCCGAATCGGTAGAAGGAACCGAATGGATTTCCAAGCTTTCGGTCAGTTCCTGTTGCAAGAAATAACACAAAACGTTAGTTTTTTAAGGAGATCAAAGCTGACGTCGTGAAAATTCGTCTCGAGAACGCTCAAGAACGACTGGACTTGCTCGGAAAGTTGCCGTTTCGATGCCTGCGAATCACTCTTGTCACAGGCTTGTGGCAGACCTGTGTTGATATGGGACGCAAGTTCCAAAACGAGTCATACGACATAGAGTCCAGGTTCCACCTTTGTTGGGGAAACCACGACGAAATCGTGTGGGACCGTTTGATCAAAACGCTGCAACCGGAAATGAAAACTGAGTGAGTTCAACGGAAAGATAATGTATATACATAAACAACAAGGTTTTCAGTAACGTACTCTGCGCTCGAGTTCCGAACCCAAAACACGAACTGCTTGTGAAGAGGGATATTTTCGATGGCGGTTTCAACATTCATATGGAAATTGTGGAACGCGGAAGCTCGGTCAGTAGTCGTTAATTGAGCTGTTATGTTCAGGAAGATAATAAGTATTTTTTCCAGGTGTTCGAATTGGTGACGGATCACTGGGCCTACAGGAAAGCAATCAGCGTCTTGAAACCTGTTCATGAATACTTCGAGTTCTACCGCGCCAACACAACCAAGGAAATTGTCCTTACCTTTTTGATTTACTTCGTTTTTGCGATCAGCCACATTTCTCTCATTTTCTATTTTCACTTTTTCACTTGAACTTGCGATTCCTCGTTACTCACATTCACCGTGTACTATTTCGTTATTACTCACCCTATCCTATAACTCACTTTTGTTCTACTAACTTTACCTCAAATTTCAAAACGTTTTTATTGTTATTGCTTACACGGCCCAATAACCTTATTTTTGTTCATTGTTTCGTTTATTCGTTATTCCTGTTTTTTTGAAAGGTCATTTGAACCAGTAAAGAAGTGAAATGTATTTCAATCTGGGTTTCTCTTTAGGAAGTGTTCGATGAGGGTCCGTCGGCCATTTAGTCCATCCTTGTTCAATATGCGATCAGTTGACCGCTGTTCCTTGTCGTCTCGGAGTTGACCTTTATAACATAAACATATCCAAGTCGGATAATGTTGCAGCTGTTATGGTTCGGTAAGACGAAAGTGGCAAATCACAAGATCACTTGCCGTCAAACATCGCCGCCCCGAGCATCTGTTCATATCCGTTACCTTTTCTCTCTCGTCAACAAGACGCAGTGCGCCGCAATCTTACGCAACTTCTTCTCTTCCGACTGTATACAAGCCAGCGGACCGATACTCTTCACCCCCAAGCGGTCACAAACACCTGCTTCTTCTAATTTCATCATCCATTTACTCATTCGTTTCTGAATTCCAATGAGTGACGTCAATCTCGAGATGGTTCCCGTTAATGGGAGCCCTCTTCCCGAGAAAGCCCCCACATACCCTTCTCAGACGGTTGTTCTCAAATACCTCCCCTTAATGAAGAGGTCAGTTTCTGTTTTCATGTTAACTTCCAACAACTGTAAATTTCAGAAGTGAACTCACTAAAGGGGTAAAAGCATTGAGATGTCTGAACTCCAAGATTCCATTTCATTTCTCTAAGGCAATCATATTGCACCTCAACAACCATTATGTGGTTTACTTTGACAATTGTTCTTACGCGATCTACAGATCACCTGAAGTTGATGAGCCTACCACTGAAATTTTTCGAGTTCGTGAAAAATTGGGAAAATGTTTAGCCTATTATCTCGGCCATCCAGACACCATTGTCGAGAACATGAAAATTGTGAGTCTAACGGAAAAACAACAAAATGTCAAAAAGATATTCTAGTCTATTCTGCTCTGGAAAGGATGGGTGTTGAATGCAAAGATTAGGAACTTGTGGTTGGATTGGAAGCATTGGAAATTCAGTGGCGAAATGCTTCGGAAGTTTCGGCCGTCCATCAGAACCCTGAGACTCAATGCTCTCGAGTCAATTGATTCTGATTGGGTTTCGGCGATTTCGGTTTGTTTTTTCTCCAAAATTTCTATCAAGAAGAACATTTTTCAGGATATGGAAGCGAAGAAAGTGCACATCAATTGTGACATCTTGATTTTCCCTCAAGATCTGTCCAAGCTGACGTTCGACGTCTTGAAACTCAGCCATGGGAACTTTGATCGACGAGTCGCATGTGAAATGATTGAGAAGTTCAAATACGGAACTTACGGCAGAGGGTCTGCATACCGTGTCCGCTGGGAGAGAGATGCTGCTTTCTGGGGATTCCTGAAGGGAATGTTCGAACTCGAAGTGGAAAGCCAGTGAGTGGAGTAATTAGTAATACGTGCACAATGAACAACCGTTCAGAAGCTTTTTCTCGACGGCAGTGCAGAACCATACCCTCGAGTTGTTGGTGAAGCACACGGAAGTCAGCGAAGAACACTTTTTGGTTTTTACGATTGTCGACCGAGGAACGGCGGTGAGTACTTATCAAGATGCTGTAACAGGTTTTAATTGTTTCTTTACAGGAAAAAGAGAAGACTTTGGAGCATTGGAAGTACCGCTCCTTGAGAGCCGTCCGCACCTTCTACTCGGATACGAAGGAACGCATGAGGGACCGGATCTGGGGGTATCTATTTGTTTTTGTCGTTATTATGGTGACCCTTACATTTATTGCCAATTTTTCTCTAGCTGGCAAGCCACATATGTTATCTTCATCCTCTTTTCTGAAATCCGAAAGAAATACATCTCTCTCTATCATTAATCTTGAAATTTAAGATATTTTTCAGTGATTTTTACATGTTTTTCGACCTCCTAGACTGTTAGAAAGTATCCCATTCACTTTGTTTCCACCAATAAAAATTTTGTCAAAAATCCATTTTGTTCGTTTTGTTATTATCCCAAACTGCGCCCAGTTGCGTAATCGCCACTCGTGTTAAAGGCGTCCTCTCTGACATAAACAAATTCACGGTCGGATGATGCTATGTTTGTTTTGATTAGAAACAAGAAGCTAAGAGATTATTCGGTACTGAAAGGTCAATTAGAATTTCCACTGCTGATTGTTGATTTCATTCTTCAAATGTTTTAAGCAGATTTCTTTCTGATGGCGATGGAAAGATTTCGTCATCTTCTCTTTTTCCCTCTTACATTTAGCTCCAAGGTCAACCGAGGCTGCCACAACTTCTTCTCCTCCGCCTGTCTACAAGGAAGCATGCATATGTTTCTAACACTCACAAACACTCACGCACACTCACGCGCTCACGGTGTTTTCTCTGGACTGTATCATTCATTGACTCATTCAAATGGCAGCGCCAAGCGGTGACTCCCATACCGCCGAGATGGTTCCCAATCGTTGGAGATATGTCGACCCTCTTGTCGAGAAACCTCTCACCTACCCGTCTCTGACAACTCTTACCAAATTCCTTCCCTTCTCGAAGAGGTTAGTTTCTCTCAGAATTAGTAAGTTGCAAAAAATCAATGTGTTCAGACGGGAACTGGTCAGAGGAGCAGACGCGTTGAGGACTCTGAACTCAAAAATGCCGTTCTTCTTCCATAAGGTGGTTGTCTCGTACCAAAAATGTTCTATTCTCGTGAACTTCGATGGCTACTCGCACACATTCCACATGCCAGGTGTCGTGAATGCCCGCACCACTCAAACTCCCTCGGCTCGTGCAAAACTAGAGAGATGCTTTGCGTACTACTTGGGACATCCAGACACTTTTGTCGAGAACATGAAAATCGTGAGTCTCCGGAAGAAAAACACAGATTCATGAAGACATTTCAGTCAATTCTGACCTGGCCCGGACTGTCGGTGAATGCCAAAATCGGACACTTGTGGTTGAATTGGGAGCGTTTGCACTTCTGTGGAGAGATGCTTCAAACGTTCTGGCATGCAACTCACATAAACCACATCAGACTTGTTGCTCTCGAATCAATCGGTTCTGATTGGGTCCCGGCGATTTCGGTCAGTTTTTTCCTCTCCACAACTCTTCAAGTGCATTTTTTTCAGAAAATCACCGCAAAGAAACTGACTCTGAATAGCAGAGTCCTTGAATTTCCTCACGAATTGCTCGAACAGTTGCCATTCCCTGTTTTGAGTGTTGTCCACCGCAACTTCGATCCCCTTTTGGCAATTAGGGTGATCAACAAGTTGGCGTATGAATCATACGACAAAGAGTCTTTGTACTGTGTCTCATTCCCGAATGAAGAGGACGCCTTCTGGGACTTTTTGAAGACAAAGTTTGAAGGCGAAATCGAACACGAGTGAGTTTCAATAAGAGAGATGTGTACAGTTAACAACTTTTCAGAAACTTTTTCTCGACTCCTGTGGCTAATCCGGAGCACGAGTTGTTGGTCTTGCGTAAGGAGTACGACTCAAACCGCTACCTCATTGGTGTAATTGTCGACAGAGGAACTGCGGTTAGTGCCATTTGATGCGTTGTTACAAGCTTTATGTTTCGAATTCAGAAAGGCATGTTGATTTTTGAGCACTGGTTCTACGGAAGACAGATCCGTTTCCTGAGTACATCTATGAATGACATCGAGACGTTCTTCACGAATCTTGTAATGGGATTTATCATCGCCTTTTTCGTTGCATTCTTTTTGATTCTTCTTCCTAGAAGTCTGGCCTAAACGTCTTCATTACATACATTCTCTGTCGTATCATCCATAACTGCCAACGTCATCCCCCACTCATTCATTTTATTCTGTTCCATACGTCCTGTTCTTCCTTTTTTCCAAATAAGGTTTTTCTTTTGTTTTTTCCCATTACTCTCCCATTATCAATCTTTTAGTACGAATAAATATAAAAAGTTCATTACGAGTGCCCGATTCCATTTGTAAATGCAGAAAGATGACCCTCCCAGATTGTTTATAGACAGGTGGAGGCCGAAACATTTGATCGCGTAATGCGCTAAAATGTTTGAAAACGGAGAGAACCAGGGCTCCAAATACTGCTCAACTGGCAGAGTGATTTGGTCGCAATCACTATTCGATAAAAGAATAGGTGCATTTGAACCGGAATGATCGATTTCCTATACTGAATTTCAATCCATTTTTGCCCTAAACTCCCATTTTTTGAAAAATTGACTCCTCAAAGTACGCGACGGTGCGGCGACCGTTGTACGCCAGCACTTCGAGGATCAATTCCTCAAAAACTGGCAGTATAGGGCAAAAAAGGATTGAAGTTTACTGTAGGAAATTGACTATTCCGGTTCGAATGCACCTATCCACATATCAATTGGTGATTACGACCAGAGCACTCTGACAGGACAAAACTCCGTTCCGGAACTTTTTGAAGCTTCCTCTCCTCTTAGAAAGCCCAGCAATTGCATAGTTTTTCTATTTTGCACCCACGGCCGTCACCCGTCCTCCCGGCTACCCCATGCCAAAAACTGTCGGCAACTGTTCTCGAGTTCTTTCTCTCACGTCACAATCCGAATGTTAATTTCATTTGTTTTCGAATTCTTCTTGTTTCTCTCAAATCACCCTAGCAACAACGCGCTTACTCTGATAATTAGGGGTTTCTGCTCTAACGAAGCGGAGAATTCGTCAGCTTATTCGAAACGCGAAGTGAATATAAGGGGTGGGAAGATTTGAGGGATCTCGAGTTAGTAAGCATAAGAAATTGATATCGGGTCACTCGTTTACATGTATTTCAACATGACTTGCACCCAATTACTTCCCTTTTCCCCCTCTTATTGCGTTCCCATGTACTTTCTGTTTTTCATTACACTCCATGTGCACAGTACAGTCAAATTGGCTGTCTGGACCTTATTTCCTAAACAAAACCGTTTGCAAGAGGCGAAGGCGAGTCCTGTTTTTTGGCTGAGCTCCCAACGCCACTGGCATTTCGCAACTATTCTAATTACCACTTTTTTGATTTCGCAACCTGCCCGTGCTCCCAGCCATTTCGGTACTGTACCGTTTCACAACTACTCAATTTCGCTCCTAAACAAGTTGCCACTGTTACGTTTCAGAGTCAAAATGGGTCAAATTTGATGATTTTTGGCTCATCTTGCACTGTTTTGACTGATTTTTGCTGTCAATTGACTGAGAAAATAGTATTTTGAAGGAAAATCAGAAATTTTCCAGTGTTTTCATGTTTTTTTGCGACAAAACCAGTAAATATCATTTGTGGCCGGTGGCGAAACCTCACCCCTCTCCGTAATTGCCAAAGGGCAGGGAGCGAGCGAAGAGGCGCAGTGGCCGGAGTGGCAGATTGCCAAAATCGGAGAATTGGCGAAATTGGCGAGATGGTTGGCTGCAATCGGGCGCAGAGCCTTTTCCCCGTTCTCCCACGCGTTTCTCGGTGACCGTATCCTACACGCTCATCTCATCCCAATTCAAACTCCGGCCATCGGTCCTTTTCCCGGTCATTTTGGCCGTCTTGGTGATGACCTCAATAACATAAACAGATTCATGCTCGGATCATATTACACTGGTTCTGGCTCAGTGACATGGATCTGTCCGATCAAGAGATCAGCCACGCCCCCCTCCGGTTGGACAGGTCAACTCGGGCCGTGCTCATTCGTACGGTCCGTGTCCCTCCGACCCGACCACTCTTCCCCCTCTCTTCCGTCCTAAGAGCCCTCTCCGAACTCCCACCCAAAATTACGTCATTTCAGAACTCAACAACTTCCCTCCCACGCCCAACAATGTACTTCTTCTTCTCCTCCAGAAAGAACAAGCAGTTCGAGATGACCGGCGCCGAGCTTGCTGACAACCTTGGCCTGCTCTCCCAGATGAGACGCATGAAGACCTCTTGCGTAAGTCAGGACCCCGAAAGAGTGATGTAATCCGTTCCGTTTCCAGCTCGCCATGTGGTACATGACCAATGAGATCTTCTACCAGGAGGCGCTCGTCGTCGTCTTGAAGGCCATGAAGAAGCTCAAGAAGATCCTGAAGCGCGGACAGTGCCGTTACAGCAAGGTATACCAAAAATCAAACCAAACATCCTCTCATTCTCCAAACTTTCAGGGAGGCAACCTTCACCAAGCTATCCTCGACTTCGAGAACATCCTCCCGAACTACAAGATGACGAAGCTGCAGATCGAGCTCCAGATGCACCCGAGCCGCGCCGACGACATCATCGACAAGATGCTGGACCTCATCACCGCCCAGGAGCCGGTCAACATGAAGTACATCACCGTCCGCAACAACTAGCCGATCGCCAGGCCCCAGATAATCTAATTCTCCCAATTTTATTGTAATGTCATTCTTTCGTCATTTTGTTAATTTCGTCATTAATTTCATCATCAATTTTGCAAATAAATCTTCCAAACTTCAAAAACCGAGTTCCTCTTCCCTCTCCTCATTTTTCCGCGAGCCATACAGGCGAGATGCCACGCAATAGCTGTTACACCCCATACACACGGCTGGTGATATTCCGTTCGATTCCGTCCGAGACACCCGTCTCTTTTTCGAATATGTCGAAGGCTGGGTCGAATTTTCAAATTCAAATGGGACTAAGAATGTTTTGGCAGCGCGCAACTGGATGTTTTCAAAACATATTGCGAGTGTGGCAGTCTCCGTCAGTCGCAGAGAAAGAATTGGAATTTGAATTCGAAAAGGCCTCTGGTACATGTTCAGTCGCTTGTAACTGAAAACCATGGTGAACGGTACCGAGAAGTGATGCCCCCTAAACGCGAACGCGCCCTCTCCAGGGTCCGCGACAAATGGTACCGCGACATTTCGCAGCCACGCTTTGGTTCGCAACTTTTCACGTTTCGCGATTACGACGTTTTGAAACCGTGTCGTTTCGAAACCAGACTTTTCGCAACCGTGACCCTTGGAAACCAGACAATTCGCTACTGGTAAACGTCTCAATCATTTTTTTGCTGAAAAACGTAGCTTTTCGCCACTTTTTTGGTTGCGACGTGTACCAGTATTATCGTTGTATTTAAAAATCGGAGTGGGTGGATTTACGGAGTCGAAACTTCCGAAAAGAGCGAAAGTTTTCGCGGCAAAACGTGCTGCGCCTTGAAGGCGGTGTACGGTAGTCGCGCGGAAGTTAGTTTCGTCTTTTTCGACTAATTTTCCTCATTTTCATCAGTTTTTGAACTGATTTTAGCACTTTTTACACGGAAAATACACTTTTGTGGTTTTTTCGACGTGAAAAGTGCGAAAACCGGTTGAAAAACCGATGAAAATGTGGAAAATTAGTCGAAAAAGACGAAATTAATTCTCGCGCGTTTACCGTACACCGCCTCAAAGGCGCAGCACATTTGCCTCAAAAACGTTCGCTCTTTGCGGGAGCCTCAACTCCGTAAATCTACCCACTCCGATTTTGAGATACAACGATAATACTGATACACGTCGCAGCCAAAAAAGTGGCAAAAAGCTACCTTTTTCAGCAAAAAAACTGTTGCGACGTTTGCCAGCAGCGAAATGTCTGGTTTCGAAGGGTCACGGTTTCAAAACAACGTGGTAGCAAGAGAAAAAGTTGGGAATCGTCTGGTTGCCCGGTTGCCATTTGTCGCGGAGCTCCTCTTTATCATCATTCCCTTCCGCACTCGATGCTCTCTCAAAAACAGCGATTTCAATGAGTGATAATGAACCAATTCCTGTCTCTCAATCTCGTAAGTCAAAGAGCTCCATATCACACCTTGACCCATTTGAAAATGGAGCTATTGACAATTCAAATGCACTAACAAGTCAAACCTGGCTCGTATCATTCGAAGCGCGTATCACTTTCGCCTTTCATGTCTGTCAGAGCCCAGACTTCCCCTTTCTCGTTTATCAGGCTGCCTCCCAGAAAAAACCGGACATTCTCGTCTCTTCCCCGGGAGGCATGGCGACCTGCAAGTTTTTTTTATTCAAATAGAATATTCTAGAAGCCCTCCCCCTTTCACCACGCCTTGTGCCCTTTCGATGTTTGATCACCCGCCCTCTGCTTTCCCATTTTTAATTATCACTCGCCACTATACCCCAGTACTACACGAACACTTCTCTATTTGTCCATGGGTTTTCTCTCTCGCTGGCCCTCCCACTTCTCTTTCTGTGTTCATCACACAACCACGTATGGCGCCCTTACCTCCACTTCTTTTTTGAATTCTGCACTCTGCACGACCTCAGATATCATCGGGTTTTTGAAATTTATCAGTGAGCGATAACAGGGTGTATATGTGTCACTGTTGCCGCCGGTAGAGGCCGGCCATCGGTTTTTTGAGTGATTCATTTCCTGAGACGAGCCGCCGTACGTGAGATTCGTCATGCCCAAACACTGTGTTTTTGAATGTTTCGGGGCGCCCCGCCCCCTTTCACTCATTTCCACAGGCCCTCTCGCCTACAGATCGAAGCGATTTTCACTTGTACCCCATTCCGTTAGCCGTAGCTTGCCTTTTCCGAGACAGTCGAGACGGCCATCCAATCACCCCTCCGCAGAGTTGGTCTCTGGCGAGTTGACCTCTACAGGAGTCTTGACAGTTGCGACCTGTGGGACATATCTGGGGTATATTAGATTTCGTGTTTATTACGCAACATATCAGGGTGTCTCGCGCGGGTCGGATTTCACCCACACCTGCGTGCTAAACGGGGGATGCGGAGGGAACGGGACCATCCGAGCGAGTGAGGGGTCGGGGGGTCACTCACGAAAGACTTTCTAGTTTCCTGTACAAAAGTTGGATTTTTGCAACCTGGGCACTTTTCATCCAGACACCAACGCTAAATTCGAAAAATTCTTTGTCTGGTGACCCTAAAGACAGTGAACACTCTTTTTCTTTCTCTTCTCTTTTCTTATTGTTCTTCCATTGTGAAATATCTTTCACTTTTCTTTCTTCAGAAAACACACCCTCTGTCACCATGCATATCCCATGCTACCCGAGCCAGCCAAAAGAGCACACTCTCACTGCTGAGGACATCAAGGAATTCCGCTCGAAACTCGCCATCATGAAAGGCAAGCAGACGATCTGTGTACGTTCTCACCAACTTTTTGTGTTTCCTCACTTATTCCATTGTTTTCCAGATCGCCATGTACGACATCACAAAGGAAACCATCTACAAGGTCTCCTTCGACACCATCAAGATATGCATGGCTGCCTTGGAGCAAGTCATCGCTGTAGGACCGAAAAGATACAGCTCGGTTAGTTTGGCACAGCCCAGTACCCAACGAATTGCTCTCTTTTTAGACCGGCAAGACCTACCGCATCGTTTCCCAAGGCGAAAACGCTAAGAACGTCTACGACTTCACTGCTCTGCAGATCAAAATCAAGATGCATCCATCGAAGGAAGAGGAAACCCTCTTCGAGATGATCCAAGTCTCGGAAGAGCAGGAGGAGAAAGCGGCCCTCAGAAAGCAGCATTCTGATGAGGAGTCATCTAGAGACGAAGCCAAGAAGAACGGCGTCAAGAAAGCCATCAAGAAGGCGGTTTCCAAGGAGAAGAACCCAAAGAAGAAGGAGGCTGTCACTGACCGAAAGGCTACTGGAACAGGACTCGAGAAGACGACCATTAAGGAGGGAGACGTCGAGCAGGCTGTCGAGAAAGCCGCCAAGAAGGCTGCCAAGAAGGCCGCCAAGAAGGCCGCGAAGAAGGCCGCCAAGAAGACTGCCGAGAAGACGGTCGAGAAGACGGTCGAGAAGACGGTCGAGAAGGCCGTTGAGAAGACCACCGAGCAGGCCGTCAAGAAGACTGCCGAGAAGGCCGCCGAGCAGGTTACCGAGAAAGCCGCCGAGCAGGTTACCGAGAAGGCCGTTGAGAAGACCACCGAGCAGGCCGTCGGGGAGGCCACCGAGCAGGCCGTCGAGAAGGCCGCCGAGCAGGTCACCAAGAAGACAGCCAAGAACGCCGCCGAGAAGACTGCCGAGAAGGCCGTCGAGAAGGCCGTCGAGAAGAAGACCGCTCAATTCGAGACCGGAGTCCAAATCTCCTCAGAGATTGTCGTGTAATCCGTATTGTTTTCTTTCAACAAACACATTTGTTATCTTTTTGAATCTCCCGAATTTCCGAAAATCTCATTTTTTTTAAAAACTCAACTCCCTTTTCTAATGTTTCAAACTCTTTCCTTGTTCTCTCTTTCTCTGCACCTTTTTCGTTGTGTTTTCCTTACCTCTTTTCAAGTTTTCTGTTATTGTAACACTTTTGTGTTTAGAATGTTCAGATAAACCGGTAAATGTGGAATCTTTTTTCTCGAAAATTCGCTCAAGCTTCCAAGCGTCAGGTTATTTCTCACTACACTCAACAAAACGCTTTCCAAACCAAGTTTATGTAGCTTTAAATTCAAAAATGGGGATATAATAAAGAAGGAAGAAATGGGGGAGAAGGCACATATCATGTAAAGAGGGAGTTAGTGGGGAATGGTGAGAGAGGGAGATTGAGAGAGACCTCGGTGGCTCGGAATGAAGAATTGCATATTTTAGTTCACTATTTACATCAGAAAATACTTATTTAGGCAAGGAGAATCGGAAAAGTTTGGTAAAATGGAACGGGGGCAGAGGGGGAAATTGAAGAAATTCAACCGTTGGCTAAGAAACCGAGGGGAGACCCAGAGACAAGAAGGACGGGGGAAAAAGAACGGGAAAAGGAGTATGACGTGTACATATCTAAAGTCTAAGCGCGGAAGAGTTTGGGAAGGCAGCCGTGTGCCAGTTGAAAGGGAAACGATAGGAAACGCTATGGAAGACGTCCGTCGATAGGAATTTGATATTCTAGAAGATTTTTTACAATCGGAAAACCTAGAAAGTGAAGAGAAAATAAAAGCTTAAAAGATTGGGAAAAGGAAAGAGGGGACTTCGCAATATACAGCTAAAAAGAGAGAAAGGAAAAGGGGGTGAGTGGGAAGATTTAGGAAAACGATTTCTCATGAAGATCTCTTCGGTCACACATGGTGGAGGTATAGAAATGAGAAAACACAAGAGCCTTATGCGTTTCACCCAAAAATAGAGAGCGGGAGTGTCGATGCGAAACGCTAGGGGGGGGGGGTCAATGAGTAAAAATTGCATATAATTTCTAATGATTACACTTGGAAAACCTAAAAAGATGAAGAAATGGAGTTTGGGAGAAGGAGACGAACGATCATTTTCAGATGTACACAGTTATTTGGTTGGAAAATGTGTAGCGTTTCACTTCTATTGAAAGGGTACTTCTACATTTGAGTAATAAATAGGTGCCTTCAATAAAAAGCCCGTTTTTCCCGGTTTTTAACGCATTTTGGCTCATTTTTAAGCAAATTTTCTCAAAAATACGGGTTGAAGTGATACCAGGCGCGTCTAATAAAAGAGCAGAAAGGGGGTCGAGAACTAAAAAGGACATGTCCATTCAAATAGAAGAAAACGGTGACTGTTGCTGTAGGGTGCACGTGTGTGAGTGAAGAGATTGAATCAGAAGATAGCTTCCAAGGGTTTTGCACCGCGTGGGCGGCGAACAAGCATATCCAAAGGCGGGAAGAAGTAGAGGCCTTTGCATGGCGGAATGCTTTGGGGCCAAATGCTTTTATACTTATCGCATCTTCCACAACTGAAAGAAAACAGTATATTCCTTCTGTTGAATGCTCGATCAAACATACCTGCATCTGATTGGTTGCTCCGGGATATTGATGGGCAGTGAGGCGGGGTAGGGATTGATCCTTTTACCCGACCACTCAGCGGGTTCGATGTAGGTGAAGTTGAATCGCGTGGGGTATGTCCAGGGCTTGGCTTTGGCTTTGACTTGGGTCTGGTCATCAGGCTGTGACTGGTTCTGGGTTTTTGTCTGGGCAAGTAGCTGATCCTGGAGCTGCTGATGGGGCTGAGCCTGTGGTCCAAAGAGCTTCTTGACCTGCGGTATGACGTGCGGCTGGACCTCCGGCTGGGCCTGCCGCGGGAACAGCGGCACGGCGTCTTCATTGACTTGGAGCCGGGTCTGGGTCTGTGCTTCGATCTGAGAGGGAGCCTCCTTTGCCTCTTCCGACGAGCCTTCAGTAGATGTCCCATTGGAAAGCGATTTCCGAACGACCTGCCGGATCTTCGCTTTCTCCGTCTTCTTCTCCTTTACCACCATGTGCTTCTAAAAAAAGTTTGAAAAAATACACAATAACTCTTATTTCTTTACCTGCGTTCTAATCGGTTCATCTGGAGGAGGGATTCTCCAAAGACTGCTGACAACTGGAGGTTCGTTGAGATTCATTCTGGAATATTGATTGTGAGCTAAAAGAAGCCAATTTCATGTTTAC
Source organism: Caenorhabditis becei (assembly GCA_900536315.3). Classification (NCBI taxonomy): domain Eukaryota; kingdom Metazoa; phylum Nematoda; class Chromadorea; order Rhabditida; family Rhabditidae; genus Caenorhabditis; species Caenorhabditis becei. Next base: position 206,261 of record LR539128.1, read on the forward strand.
ATGTGGGAAACTAAAAACGCTAAAGAACATTTCAAACATCGACTGATACGTAGAGAGGGCGATTAGGAACTCTTTGAAATGAAAATATGACCAAAAATGGCAGCTTTACGAAAGCTGATCCCTATGTCTATTCCTAAATCCTTCATTCAGGCCTACACGATAACATAGAACGACTGGAAATGTCGTGGAAGGTCTTTCCAAGGGGGAAAACAATCTCGAAATGACAGAAGACTCGGGTTCGATGTATACAGAAGCCGCAGACAGACAACGATGATGCGCGCAGACTAAATTAATCAAACGCTTGTCAAGTAACAGATGTTCATTGTCTGGACCTTCTTCGTCGGCTTATCTTCAAGATGATTGCGTCTCGAAGTCACGTTTGCTTGGGAATTTCGAAAAATCAGAACTGTATGAAGGTTGGTCGGGAAAACGGTTAAAAGAGAAACGGAGAACGTACACAACACAGTGTTGCCCTTTTTTGAAAAGCGGGGGTGCTAATAGTGCCAATTTGTATGTCCTCAAGTACAGGAACACAGTTGTCTCACATGATACGTTTTTTGAAAGTCAAAAGTCGGGGAGAACACGCGAAAAAAGGAAAATTTGACCTGTCGAATGCGAAAAAACGGGAGAATTTGAAAAAAATCGGAAGACGGATAGTTACGATGACTGTTTACCTACTTTCTCGGTTTCTTCTGCCCTTTTCCGCAGCCCAAAAGGCAGCGAACACTTCGAGAACCCAAATTTCACAACGGGACATATTGTAGAATGTACTATCTAAACTATCGGAGTGATTTGGCCGCAATCACCAATCAATATGGGGATAGGTGCATTCAAAACGGAATGGTAAATTTCCTAGAGTAAACTTCAATTCGTTTTTGCCCTACTCTCCCAATTTTTGGGAAATTGACACTCAAAAGTACGACAACCGTTGTACGCCAGAACTTCGAGGATAGATTTCTCGAAAACTGGGAGTATAGAGCAAAAAAGGATTGAAGTGCACTATAGAAAATCGACCATTCCGGTTCGAATGCACCTATCCCCATTTTGTTTGAGGATTGCACCCAAAGCACTCCGACAGTTTAGATATTGTACATTTTTGTAAGATTCTGGGTTCCCGAAGTGTTCTCTGCCTTTTTTTGGCTGCGGAAAAAGGCAGATGAAGCCGAGAAAGTAAGTAAACAGTCATCGTAACTATCCGTCTTCCGATTTTTCAAATTTTTCACGTGTTTTAGTGTTCGTCAGGTCAAATTTTGATGATTGCGGCCAAAGCGCTCTGACAGATAACTTTCAAAGTTCCTGAAGTGGATGCCAACATCAGATGCTCAAATTTCGAGAAATGAGCTCAAATAGACGGAGTTCCGTGAAACGGGATGTAATTTCCAATGAAACTTTTGATCCTAGCTTTCGTTTTTCAACTTCTTCATCATTTTTTTTCAAATTTTTTAAATTTCCAATCGACATGACCCTATTATCTTCCCAAAACGGGCTATCTTCCCAATGTAACAGTGTTCTTTTCAAAACCATCACTCAAGATGCCACTTTTAATAGCTCTCTTTCTCTTCCATCCTCTCAATTACATCTCTCCTCAGACGTATCTCTCCTTTCTCACCGCCGCGGTCCGACAGCATTAACGCATCGGCCGAGAAGCCGCTGGCGCCCATGCACAAAGAAAAAGAGAGCGGTGAGAAGGCGGATAGGACATGTTGGCGCGCGAGAGACTTTGAGAGGCAACTCACACGTTTTCTCCAGATGAGCGGGCGCCGGACCCTGCGTCTCTGCACTTGGACCTATGTCTCATCGGCGGTTGCCCTTAGCTTATTTCAAACGTCGGCAACGTTTTCACCCTTCACCTCCTCTCTTTTTGCCTTTTCTGTCTTTTTGTTAAGTCAGAACGGATATAAATAGACTTTTATCATACCTACAGTAGGACTGATCAAAGTTCTGGGATCTAAAGTGGAAACTAATGTGAATTTCCGCATTTTTTGGCGCCGAAACGCCCGTTTTTTCAAAATTCCTCGAAATTCAAGAAATTCCACGCTCGACTGCCGACAGCTGTCAGAAATTCTAATCAAGTTCTCCTTTCCCACTAACTACATTCGGAATGTGCTAAGGAATTCGAAATTCTTCCGGAGCTTGGAATTCCTCCGGTTTTTTCGAAAAGAAGATGAATATTCAAACGTTTCCGAGTGCCTACGCATTTTGCCGTATATTCCGTTTAGTCCATTTCCTACCCTACGTCAGTGCCACTTTCCAGGATAATGGTCCGACCGGATTTCGACGCCATCCAAGGTGAGTGCTATAACCAGCACTTTGCCGAGGACTCAATTCTGGCTCGTGACGTCGACGAGGTCGCCGTTCAAAAGCTGCTCACTAAGCAGGACTTGGTAAGTGACACTCTTCCGCCTCATCAAAATCTTTGGTTTTCTAGTCGTGCCTCAAGCGGATCGTGGTCAAGTTCCGGCTGCATTTGAAGGAGAGCGTGAGTTTTTCATAAAGTTTTTTTTCTCATCAAAAGTTTCAAGCTTCCCGACACAAAACAAACAAACAAATGAGTTTTTCAGAAGGAAAATATCGAGGCGAACGGAGGAAAAGGCGACATTCTGATGGACCACGCCGTGTTCATCAGTGATCTGATGATCAAGAGAACCGAGGCGCTTCAGGCTGCCGCAAAACATGAGAAGGACAAGGTCAGTCAGTCAGTCACAAGTATAGAAAAGTGAGGAAAAGCGAGAAAACAGAGCTAATGCACCTGTCACCGAACTTGGGCACGTGTTTGCGCAACCTGGACGCATTTTGGCATAATAGGGATCTCAGAAACTTCCTTGAGAAATAAGGTTAGATAATTAGGACCATATGCCAGGTGGTGTGGTCCAGCACACCAAACTACGCAACAGGGCATGCTACGAAGTACATACATATGAGAGCCAGTGCAAGAGCGCGGTGTAAAATTGATAAGGCCCAATCATATCACGCTTCGAATAATTTGGCGCGTGCTTCCACTGAGGTCCAGCTACCGGAACGGAATGGGCCAAAGTTCAGTTGGGAAACCACCGAGAACAGCTGATGCGTGAAGCTCAAGAGAAGGACCGATCTCCTAGGTGACTTGAGAAATTATTTCAGTCATAAAATGAAATTTGAATGGGAGGAGGGCTAGATTTGTCTAGACGTGCTCCACTGGGCAAAGATTACACGCGACCTTCCTCATTCGAAGAGAAATGGCAGGGAATTGAACAAACACACTGTTTTCGATTCTGGTGTGTAAAGAGAAAACGTTTCTTTGGTGACATAGTGATGAGGTAGTGGTACGGGAAATGTCATGTTCAAGGGTGGAAGGTTACCTAATTGAACTACTCCAGAACACACTAATGAGAGGGACCATTAGGGATTGACTGGTTCACATCCCCTATCTATACATCATTTTCCAGAATGCCCGATCCGAACACTTTATGGAAACTGTCGGTCTCTTCAAGAAGGGCCTCATCGCCTTCGAGAACCAGCAGTCTCAACTTCGTCGTCACCTTGCTCGCTTGGCCTACTCAAAGTCGGAGGAAGGCGCGGCGTACTTCAAGCAGAAGGCCCGGGAGGAGCTGTCGGTCCTCGTGAAGGAGAGAATCGAGGAGTACAAGAAGCGTGAGGCCGAGCTGGAGAAGGAGAAAGAAGAAAAGAAGAAGGCAGCGTTGGCGGTCGGAGACACTCCCGGTGACGCGGCGGCTGAACAGAAGAGCGCCGCATCGTAATGGCTTTTATTGCCGTTCTCACATCATATCAGATACTCATTCTTATTTATTCTTGTAGCTCAACGCTTGATGTTCTGATTTGGTTTGTGTATTTGATTATTCCACTGATAAAGTAAAAGGATTGAGAGCGCGCGGAAAAGAAAAAGAAAGAAACAAGAAAAGGGGAATGACAGGTGCATAATGAATAGTGCGGAGAGGTTCTTCTGAGCGGGGCCGTTATTTCCTAATTCGAGAACGCAGCCAGGAAGAAGTAAGATGCCTTCCGGATACTGTGCGCACGTACTTATTTTTCATTTGACAAAAATATTCGCCATTTTCAAATGTTTCCCTCCATGGGTATCCATCCCGCCTGCCGGGGTTTGGCCAGGACCCACTCAAAAAATTTTAATAATTCTGAAACTTTGCAGGAATGTCAATGACCCTAAAACTAACACGCTTGAAAATTTTCAGTCTAATAAAACATCTTCAACCCCTCCTCGGCCGACTCAGGCCGTAGCCCGGACGTAGCCCGGCCGGCCAGACGGACAGCCCTGTTTCCCTCTCTGATGAGTGATAAGTCTATGAGAGGGGACCCGGATGCAGATGCTGAGCGTAACTTACGCGTGGGGATGTTCCGGCTGCCATAGTGTTTCCTCTTCTACGCTGACGCGGTTGCCCATATCTAAAAAAAGTAAATTGAAATGAAATTGGAGGAAATCTGAATCGATTGAGAGACAAGAGTATGATTTCTGAGTCCCCTCTATGAACGGGCCCTGCACGTGAAACTTTTTTGCTGGTTTACAGGGACTAGACATAATTTCAGTACTTTCTGATAGCTGTGGGTATGCCTATCTGCCAGCCGGTCTAACGAACTGCCTGACCCATGTCTCAAAAATTTGGAATGAGTCACCATAATGTTTTGGTGCCTTTCTCAAAGATTTGTCTGTGAAATGCCACGAAAAATGCACTGATTACGACAGTTCTGAGGCTTTGTGTTCAGAAGCTCTCTGGTTTTTAGGTCCGACAGTCCTTGGACAGAACTGGAAAACTAATAGACGAATCCATGGGGGATTGCTCACAGAAGAGGTGTTTTAGGGCACTATATTTGGCTGACACTTGGCAAGATGCATAGCAAACAAGAAGAAAACGCGGGTCTAACGTGAGGGAGGGAGTTGGCGAATCACGGGAGCGGGAGTCCTAACTGGGAAACAAAAAGAAAGTGCAGGAGGAGAGGCCACCAGTGGGAGACTCCCAATAGGAAGGAAGAGGCCTCGTGGTCGGCCGCTCCTGCCGTTCGCAGGCGCATACATTGGCCGAAACCGTTAGTCATCCCCAAAAAAAACGACGAAATGGTTTTGTTTCGTAGTGTTATGAGAGGGAAGGCCAGGAGCGAAGAGGAAGGTGGAAGATGGGAGAGAGGGCTTCCTGTATAAGAGAACTCCGAGAAAGATTAGGATTCTGTATAGGTAGGAGCCGAGCGCAAAAAATGTCTTCTCTATGACGACCAGTAGAGTTTAGGCAGAAGCCCTTCCTATTTTCAGATGCTGAAACCGAGCAGTTTTTGGTATGCAAAAGGCTTTTAGAATAGTGTCCCGTCACCAATCATAGGATCGAGAATGCGATATAGGGTCCTACGGTACTGATTTGGAAAGCTTTAGGAAGGCAGAATAGGTGCTCAGTGTGAATTCAGACTGATTGGAATCGAACCGGGCCCTCCGTCAAGCATTCACCGGGAAGAATACTGCATATGACACAGAAGCGGACAGTATTCTCTTCCCGCCCCTTAAGTCCAATCGTTGCGAAACAATCCTGCGAGCTGATTCATCTCATATGGATTTCACAACGATTTGATCAATACGTCAACTGATTACCGTCTCTCCAAATGTTTTTCTAGCAAAAAAAGAAAGGAAGGGGTCGGTCAACACCGGAAAATAGTAAAGAATGACAACACCTCGTGGTCAGGGGAAAGCAACGATGCATCGTAATGGCCCATCCGAATCGATCCATAATGCACGTATTTATCTCATTTTATGTGTTTCCCTGTCTCAATCACTGCTCAATACGGCCCAACTCGGCGTTGTCAATCAGATTGGAAACATAAGGAGAAGAAGAAAAGGAAGGTGAAAAAAAGAAGGGTCGAGGAGGAGGACCCGGTCAAATGGCATTCCGCGGGTCACGTGATGCTTTGCAACCTTGTTTCAAATCGAAAAAAGTGTGACTTGGCTTATGGTAAACACAAGGATATGGTAAACACAGACGATAGTAATCAGCTATTGATAGTCATGCTTTATTTGGCAATCCCCTCTTCTCCCAGTAACGGCAGTGAACAAACTCGATCCGTCTCTTCCATGTTGCAGCCTGGAAAACCCGAAACTTTTTCAATTATGCTCCTCCACCGAGATGTTTCCGGAGCTACCGCGGATTATACCAGTCTCCCCTCCAATCGTCACAGCTTTTCCCCTTTTCCTTGCTTCGTGTCCAAATCCAAAATTTTGCCGGAAAATCCAACAAAAAAGGAGACGAATCGCGTCATTCAACCGGGGGCGGCCATAAATCTTCCACTTCTGGTTGCCACGCAGCAACCAAGAGTGGGGAAGTGCACGGACGTTCAGTTTCTGTTTCATTTTGTATAGCGGACGGCTTCTGTTTTTTTGCCCCTTATATTCTCGGAATGCAGCCCCAACTCTACCTTGAGATTGTTCTAAAGACCTGCGGACTTCCAAACCCGAGTGACATCGCGGAGAAGTTCTTCAAAGCTCGAACTGTTGGGCTGAAGGATCTCGTCACTCTTTCCGTGCATAGCCACCTGAACAGGTTCGCGAAGGTCATCCCAATCTCTAGCCAAGAGCTCGAATTCGTTGGACAATGGGCCAGTAAGCCACCCTCCCTGTCGCAGTTCAGAATTTCACGAATTCTCAGAGGCCGGCTTCACAGAGATCAACACTCTCCCTGAACAACTAAAGTTCCGTCTCTTCCAAGTCGTTCAGCAACTTGGGCTTCGTGTCGTGGCGGTCTTCTATGGAATGCACACCATGTTCTCGATCTGCCCAAAGTACAACCACGAGAGAAGTACTCTGGTATCTCATCAAGATTACTCTCCGGAGTTTTGGAATACGCTCATAAGATGGTCGAAGAGTGGCCGTTCGCGGCAGTCAATAATGGTTAGCGTTTCAGGTGAGCCTCCCTCTGTCATTCCCAACCCTGAACACGTTTCTTGTTCAGGTAACGCACTCCAACGCCTCTCAATCCCAACGCAACGATTGAAGTTCTTTGCCAACCACCCAGAGTGGCTCATCACCATTTGCCACTCGGAGATCGCTCTCGACGACATCGACGGCTACGTTCTCTTCGCGAGGAACATCACGTTCAACACCTGCTTCTTCAAGACCCGTCGGATCCTCCGACACTTCCGCCGAATCGGAAACTGCCGCTTCTGTGACGTCATCGGCTCGCATGAACACCAGGAGTGGCTCGAGGCGAGGGATGAACACTGTGAACTCTAACGCTTCCCCTAAATCAATATGATCGGAACTATTACTATGTCACCCAACTTTTCTTGAGAATAAATGTTCTGATCTTATCAAATTTTTGTTTGGCATCTCGGGTGATAAGTTCTCTCGATGAAAACAGAAAGGAAAAAGCAAGCCACAATGTAAATTGTTGAGTATTCACTGTCCATTTCGCAAGATTATAGAATGGCCTTGAACGAGTAGAACATGATACGCAAATTTCATCCTTCTTGCGACAGGGTCCTGACACTATGTTTTGATTGGTGCCCATTTCACAATGTCAACGTGACCTAGCACTACTCGGCACAACCGACCGTTTCTCTTTTCCTGTGCATCAAAAAACCTAAATATCATCGTCTTTTCCGTCTCTCTCCTAGCAATACCGAAAAACGAAAAAAGACAGCAGGCGAGGTGCATTGGGCGACGACATCAGCCTTTCGAATGATGGAAAAGTCTAGTGGTGTTTTTGGTTGAGGTGTAATTTCTTTTTTCACTTCTTATGATAACCCTCTTTCTGTCTCTTCTCTTTTACTTTTCTACTTTTTACTGAATATACATTATTCAGTCCTGCATTACAGAATGGTCCCGACTAACCTCCTGTTTTCGAGTAACCGACAGAAGCTGATAATCGGTACATTGATCTACATGCTCACTACCAGACGCAAGCACACCGATTGTCGATCCAAGCAGAGCAGAAGAGCCCACTTGGCCGTGTTTAAGTTAGTTTATAATTTGTTTGTCTTCAATCAAAAGTTTGATGGTTGTAAAGAATGTGAGAGAAATCTTCCAATCTGCAAGTTTGCTGATTGGATAGACCTCTAAACACTTTCATTTTCAATTTGTAGAGCATGTATATGTGTGTTAAGTCAAAGATGTGGACTTTAAAATTAGCCGGCAACTTGCCGTTTGTATCACTTTTGTGACGAAACTATTCCGTCGCTGGTCTAACAGAAACAACATCTGCCACTCGCACTTGTAAACGTCGTTGCATCTTTTCTGGTTGTTCACGAGTTTTTGTCAGTTTTCCTTTTCCAATAAGAACTTAGAAAGTATCAAGGAATCAGGGTGAGAGTATCTGCGCAGTTCCTCACAAAGTTCGTTTCCGTTTCGTTAACCTCTTCACTCGGAGCGGTTTGAAATGGAAATTGCGCCCTTTTGCTCCAACTTGCCGATGACACACACACCTGGCCATCAGCTGCACTTTCGCTCCTCTCCCGTCCCGGAGTTTCATTTCCCGTTACCACCATGCCCTTATCCGGTAAAACCAGTGAGGTTTAGGGTAATCGTATCATGGCAAGCAGAAAAATTGAAATCTTCTCATTTATCTCGGATTTAAAACGTAGTGCAATTTCTTTTTGTTATGGGCATCATACATATGCATCGTTCCTTTCCCGTTCTCTCTATAGGCATTTCGATGTCTTCCCAGTCCTTGTTCTATTTTTTCGAGACTCGACTTCCCATAAACGTGTTCTATTGTTTCAGAAAGATGCTTCCCAAGGAGTTTTTGTCGTCGGCAAACTTCCACCTCATCTTTAACACAATTGCCAATACTTCTGGCTACTTCAAAGTCGTAAGTGTCCAATAGACACTATTTCCAAGAAATGCCTTTTAGAAATCGCAAGATCCACACAAAGTTGGCCTTAACATTTGCACGATTGCACAGGTCGCGGAAATGCTCGAGCAGTTCCACAACCACGTCGCGGCGCTAATGCAGGGTACTAAAAACGATTTCGGTGAGGAATTTCATTCGGAAAATAAATAAATTATGGGGATTCAGATTTCCTCGACCAAATCAAGGAAGCCGTCAATTACGCCAAGTACCTGCGCGACAAACTTGGACACCAGGTGCCCATCGGAACTGTTTTCAACTTGCTGGTGAGTGAAGAATGTGGAATCTATTGAAATTCAATTAGTTTCTTGCAGAACCCAAGCGCCCCGTCAGAGTTGCCACCGCAGACTGTCTTCGTCGAGAACCTCCCACAAAACCACCCGACATCGGTTCTCCTGAACAACGGCATGGTGCTCCAGGACGCCTTCCACCCGAAAAACCGCACACCGCCGCAGAAACTGCCGATGTCGGCCCTTCTCGCCCCATTGCAAACCGAGAAGAAAGTGTACTCCGGCTACACTCATGTCGGATTCTTTCAGTAACTTGTAAATCTTTTGTTTGTTTCTCCTCCATCCCTTCCAAAATAGTCACTTTTTATGTATTTCAATTGAATCTACTGTAGATCTTCCCAAACTCGTGTTTATTCCTTCTTTTTACTCCTCTCTTTCCACGTGTCTCCAGTTCTATCTCATCCCTTCACCTCTCAGTCTCCGAATTTTGTCCGAATCCCACTGATGTATACCTCCTTCTCCTCTCTCGTGTATCCGCTCATTTCACTCTTTTGAAAATAATGCCCGAACCGGCGTAATAAAGAAAATGTACACAGATTAATCAGAAACTTGAGTTATGTTTTTGAGAACATGACACAATGCAGGAAAACTTGACGTATGGATGATGATGTGATTGTACGAGTAAACGGTGAAGCACTCGGCTGCATTGCCAGTTGGCACTGTGCCAAGAACAAGCAAATGTGTAATAAGCGCGCTGAAGCCGAAACAGTTGCAAAAAATAGAAATTGTTTGAGTTAGATTGTTTTAGGAGATGCAAAACTGGAGCATTACAATATTTCTTGTTATGAGAATGTTCAATTCATTGCTTTTCGATCAGTCGATTCGTACGGCTTCAAAGACATTATCATTTTCACATTTTCATCATTTTCATTTTCACAAGAGCGCAATGCACTTTGCACCGGCACACACCCACCCACAAGTCGCTTTCGGAGCCATTACAACGCCGGAACTGTGACAATGTCAGCGACTGCCTGAGTACACTTCTTCACTTACAAATATCCAATCACCCATGATAATCGAAGTGAAAACCCAAAATATTCATGTATGTCACCAAAAGATAGGAAAAAAGAGAAAATAGGAAAAGAAAAAGAGTCAAAAAATATCTTGGCATTGTGCCAAGGCCAGGTGCGTGTGTTACATAAAGAAAAATAAATTGATTAGGAAAAAAACATTCAAATTGCGAGATGAAGTTCGAAAATGTTATGATATTTGGAAGTTACGTGAAAAATAAATAAAAAAGATTACGTTCACTGGGCAGTTGGTTAATTGCGATTCGCGGCAGTTCCTTTTGGAGCTACCTCAATCCAGAGGATGTATGAATCCTGTGGATCCGTGCGGAGGTTGAGCTCCAGAGTCGGATCACTGATGATCTCGAGCGTGATACAGATTCTAAAGATTATAGTTCAGATCAAAGCTTTGAAAAGTCAGGACTCACTTTCCGAGAAGCTGGGTCTTCCTCGCGCGCATTTGAACGCCGAGCCACTCCAAAGTCCCGTAGTCCATGTTGCCATGTGTATATGACGTGCACTTGTAACCGAGCGGTTTTCCGTGCTCGGCAATCTCGCGACTGAATGCCATGATAAACTCCAATTGTAAGAGCCAACCGATCTTCAGAAGCTGGCCGTTCATGCGCATGAGCGTCTGAGGACTCGTCCCTGCATACAGTCTCGGGATCTTCGCGATTTGGGCCGCTCTGACCTAAACAGCTTGGAATTATATTTTCACAGGAATTTATAACTCACGGTTTGATTCTGCAGCATGTTGGCTTCTCCACACTGCACCATCTTCACGAGTGAATCTTCGATCAGCAGGGACGAATTTCCTGCCGCTCTGGCCTCTCTCAAGTCAAGAATGTCGCATTTTCCGACCCTGAAGCCAGCACAGAAATCGGCGGCTACGTTCTGGAAAATCAGTTTGCAATTGGAAGTGTTTCATGTTTAAGAAACTGAAACTCACTTGCAAAACGAGCCGTCCTATCACGGTGTCCGGCCGGTCCAGATAATTGGCAAGCCAGAGCCTGGCTGCTCCGTCAATAGTGGTTGCTCTTGAGCGAGGAACCGTCATGACGTGGGCATTGTTTGGGAACAGGACATGCGGTTGCAGGAAATGAAGATCATCTACTCGTTGGACGGCAACTCTGAGCGGGTCCCCGATGCGGTAGTAGATCATGATCTGTCTGTTCCATTGAACCTGTTCAATTTTCACGAGCAGGTTATCTAATTGCAGAAAATAACCGTCGCCGAACTTCTCGACCAACACCAACTTGAACCTGTGTCCGGTCTTATTGTCTCGTGTCCTCAATTCAAGGAATTGTCGAACGAGTTCCTCTCTGAAAGACAAATCCGATAAGAACTGGTTCATGCGGCCTTACTATTAATCAATAAAATGAATCATCCCACAAGGGAAGGTTGTGAAATCGCAAACTTGGAAAATTCTGAGAAAATTCCAAAAATCCGATAAGTAGTGAATGGTCATCAAAAATTTTAGTTTTTCCCGCCGATTTTCTTAGCAAGCTATGAAGCTTTTTCCTTCTGGCTCAGTGCTAATTTTTCGAAAAATCTGCCTAAAAAATTGGGAAAAAAGTTCTGGCTGGTTTCAATAAGTTTTTTGGGGTTTTCGGAACCTGTGGACTCGTTTTTTTTGGTGGCTATTCACTAGGTATCGAATTTTTGGGAATTTTCTCAGAATTTTCCAAGTTTGTGACCTTACAACCTTCCCTTGTCAAGTTTTCTCAAGTTTTCGTAACAAAAAAACAGCTTACCTCTTCGGGAGTGGAAGGTATTTGAGCAGAGATGTTTGAGTCCAATACGCGGACATTCTCCGCCTGAAACGCAAAAAGCGTAAAAAGAACAGTTGTTCGGTTTGGAAAGGCACACGAGAAATAAAGAAATCGAAAGAAAGATGGGCGCACACGCGTAAAAAAGAGGGGAAGAGGCCCAAAAGCATGAACGCAAAGAAAGAGGGGAAGTGGCACGGCCTGGCGTCGAGGCGAGTGTGCCGCGTCGCGTATCGAGAGCTGGAGGCTGTGCATTTTTATTATAAATGTTCGGAGAGCGAAAGTAGAGAAGAAGGGTTGATATAAGGTGAGGAGGGGAGACTAATAGCGCGCAGAAACCACCCAAAACACGAAAAAAAGTGTTTCGCATTCAAAACTGATGGACGTGGGCTAAACGAGTGGGCGCTCGAAAGCATTTGTGCGCGCCCAAACATCTTGATAATAAGTATGTATGTAATTCCTGTTTTCAGTGACAAAAACTTCTAAAATTTGTCATTATTTTTTCCAGCTCCATTTCTTGGTGTCATTTCATAAACAGCGAAATTGGGTGTCTCTGAATACTTTGGTTTCCTTTGCCCTTGCCGCTGTGTGTTTCCGTGCGACAATCATCTATTGCTTATCGCATACAAATTTATCGATAATACATACTTATCGGCACCAAATGAAGTAACAGAATAGAGTGGAACATTAAACAAATAGAAAAATCAAAAAAGTCACTCGAAGACAAAATTTTCAAAATGGAAATGTGGGGTTCGGTGAGGAAGAGTTGAGATTGAGAGCAAAAGAAAAAGAGAAAAATACCATAGGGAAAACAATAATAATCGGAAAAATGTCAACTTTGTTGACGGTTTGTAAGAGATTATATAGGGACACAAGACAACAGAACAAATTAGTACTTTGCATAAAGCGGCCAGATTTCCGGGTTCTTGCCTTCGCGAATCTGTTGCATGAGCATCTTGATGTCGGACTCGAGCTCCTTTTGCATGAAGACTGGGACGAAGTCCGGGGCGAACTTTTTGATGAGCATCAGGAAGGCTTTGATGAGCCGGAAGTGTCTGGAGTGGAAGTGCGTCAGATGGCACAGAGAAGATATCTGGAAGAAAAGGTTTCGATTATGAATAGTTCTTCTCGCAACAACGTAGTTTGCTCTGAAATGAGTCGGCTCTGCTCTGTTCTGCCACCAGTTGAGATGAGTCAAATTTGATAGTTTTTGACTTATCTCACATTGTTTTGAATGTGGGAAAATGGTATAGTTACAAAACGGTAGGGAGCCAGTCAGCTGTGGGCGCAACGGGGCAGCGGCCACACGGCAGGTTGTGAAAAAAGCAAACGCGGCGTAGCGGCATAGTTTCGATATGCCTGCTGGCTATTGGGACACGGAGTCAACTTTTTATCATCACAAAGACAATCACTTACCAGGAACACTTGGTCCTTCAGCAACAGCTGGTGCACTTCCGTGCTCAACTCGTTCACTTCCTTCTCGGAGTACATGCGGCACTGGAAAAGATGAAAACATTACAAAAATCATCTATAACCACACTCACTCTCTTGTTAAGCGCCTGATAGGCATCTAGTTCCTCCTCCTCATCTTCAGAGTCATCCGCGTTCTTCGGTTCCTTCACGTCCGGAATCTTCTCGGCCTCAACTCCAACTGAATCCTTGTCGAAACCGGTCATCAAGGTGAAGTCTTCGACGTTGTCGGTGAATCGCTGTGTGATTGGTCGGCAGATGATTGCCTGCTGAACCAGGACGTCTTCCGACAACGTCACTAGAATCCCATGAGTCTGAAAGTGTGATCCATCGAGAAAAATATAAAAATAGGGATTTGTTACCTTCTCAGCCGATTCAACAACAAATTCCTCAAAGTCATCCGCTTCCGATGAGTCGACGAACTCAATCAGTTGACGTTCGATCAGGAACTTCAGAGCGATCGGATCATTGCTCTGAAAAAAAAACATGTTATTGATTTTTCAATATTTAGAGAGAAATTGTCTACCTTTTCCGGATTCTCGTAGCATTTCGGGAGGAGCATGATCACTTGGTGTCCGTCGAGCAGGAAATGTACGATGAAGCTGAGCAGAATCTTGATAGGAAGCTTCTGAAATTTGGAATGAAAATTATAAATTGAACTTTGAAGGAAACTGAGCTTACCGGTGGCTGATCCATGGAGAAGTCGGGGTAGAACTGGGTGAGGATGGAGAACCCGTCTAAAAAAATTTAAAAAAAAAATGAAAAAAAAATTTTTGTCAACTTGGAAATCATTTTTGTTCTCAGAATATAATTTTTGAAAAAAACAGTTTAAAAATAAAAAATATATAAAAATTTGTAGTAAAAAATTAGATTTTTCAAATTTTCCTTTTTTCAGGGTAATTCTTTCAAAATTTTTAATTTTTTCAAAGACGAAACTAATTTTTCAAACTTTTGAAAAAATACCCAACTCACCGATGAAAACTGGTCTCATCATGTCTCCACGACGTCTTTGCTCCACGATGTCCGACATGTCCTCATCGAAGTGGTCGCTTCCGATCATCGAGAAGCAATTCTCAGAAGCAAACGCTACTTCTCCCTGCTTGTCAAAGTGGAACATCGACCTCTTGGTCATCGTGACCACGGCTTTCGACATCGAGAGGTCCTTCCGCTTAAAGTGCATCAGCCAAATGATTTCCTGGAGCGCCTCGAGTGTCTTCTGCTGCTTCTCCCGGATTCTGGCGTCTTGCGAGCACAGGTTCTGCATGAGGAGCTCCAGTTGTTGCTGACGGCGTTGGCGACCATCTTCGATAAACTTCGAGGGGGCCTGGGGGTCGACGATTCTCCACGGACGGCGGCTGTCGTAGTCCCTGAATAAACATCGTTACAAAATTGTTGCTCCGCTCCCGATCGCCACCATGCTGTTCCGCCACTATCCCATTTTTGCAACTATTTTGCCCTTGTTTTTCGGCTTATTTCGCAACGTTTCCACTGCGGTAATAGATGGAGAAAAGGAAGGAAATTCAGAAAGGGTTTTCCTGGTATTTGACAGCACGACCGACGTTATCACGATTCTACGAAAAGCGGCAAGATTGCGAAACCGCAGGGAGTGAGCTGACTGGGAGGCAAAACAGCAGTGGCCGAACAGTGTAATGACCGTTGGCGATTGGACACGCCGTAATCACTCGGTTTTTCACAACAAACTTCAAAAAAAACTCACTCGGTCCCATATCCAAAACGAGCATCTATGAACTGAAACGCACTTCCATGATCTTCCCGAACATCGGCGCATAGGTTCTGAGGCAGTGGACGAGTCAGCGGGTCCGTCGTAATCAGTGTTGTAGGCGGTTGGACATAGGCGCGATCGACCTACAAATTGTTATTTTGCATTTTTCAATCTTTTTATTGCATTTTTTTAAAACATTTATAATTCCAATTTTTGCCAAACTCACTCTTTTCGGTCTCGCCTCCGCTGCGGCCTTTTTCCTAGCCTTCTCCTTCTGCCGGTCTTTCTTCATGAAGTTATATTCCAGCCGCCGTTTTTCCTTTTCGTAGAAAGTCAATTCTCGCGTTTTCGGGGTTCTGAAGGAATTCGTAACTCCCTGGGCAGGTGCAGAGTCACGATTTTCGAGCTTTTGACCCTGAAAACCGGTATTTAAAAAGTGATGAAATAACACGCAAAATAACACTGCCCCCTTCTTTTTCTTGGTAGCTCATAAATGCACTAGAAAATTAGCACTATTTCGGACTTCCTCCAAAATCCGGAATAGTACTGATTTTCCAGTGAATTTATTGGGCTGTTATTGACTTTGAAGGCTCCGTGGAGGCTCCGACAAGGATTTCTTGAGAAATAGTGAGCCTAGTTCACTACAGAAAATCGACCACGCTTTTCTGAATGAACTAGGTCTTGAGTCAAAGTCAGACCGCAACTAAAGCCCTTGACATGTAAGTGAGAAAACACGAATCATTTCTTGTGATTTGCATTTGAAAGGGAGAACGACGTGGGGAGAAAACAAGGTGTTTACTCTGTTAGAAGGGCGTGCGTTTTACTCCCTCAACTGCCGCCCCATCAATTAGAGGGCATACTATAATTGGTGGGAACAACGTACGGGATTAGGTAAGCTGGCAAATTCGTGTGAAATTTTACTAATGAACCGACAGAAGGTGGTCGGAACGTAGGGGATGAGCGAGCTCAGGGTAACCAGAACAAAAGGACAAGTTTCTTGGTGGTTTTCAAGCTAGAGAACACAAAATGATGAACGAGCTTCGAGACGCGGACCGCTTTCTGGTAAGCCCATACGGGTCCCAAGGGGTTCCAGGGCAAACGCGCTCTGCGTGTCTAAAGTTCGGAATTCGAAAAAAAAGAGATTGTGCGCCCAAATTTTGCTCGGTCGTTTCCCGCCAAAAAAAGATTTTCCTACTCTCAATTGCCCTTTTTCCATCTTTTTATTGAGGTTGAAGACATGGCGGAAAGCACAACATACCGTGGCCAGGGCTAGCTTTTATAGCCCGCAAGAGAGAAAAGAGTTTTATAATCTGAAGGTTTTGCCCGCTCATCTCATCATACATATGAGGGCGAAAGAATGCTCAACATTTGAACAATTACAAACAGGAGACAAAGAAACAAAGGGAAAAAAGTATTGAATTCGCTAATCCTGTTGAACGTCTTTCTAATACTGGGGATTATTAGTTCTGGAGACGCGTTTGAGTTAACAGTCGTAAAGTGCAAGATCGGGGTGTACTTTATCATGACTGGCTTTGACCCGAGCCCTAGCTCATTCGAAAGAGCATGGTCGATTTTCTATAGTGAACCATGTTCACTATTTCTCAAGAAATCCTTGTTTTCGAGAACGGAGCCTCCAAAGTCCGAAATAATGCTAATTTTCCAGTGCATTCATTCCAGTGCAACCTACCGCAAAAAGGGGGCCCCTCTGGTATTTTGCACTGGAGTTTTGCACTGTTTTCGACTTTGAAGGGTCCGTTCTCGAAAATGAGGACTTCTTGGGAAACAGTGAGCCCAGTTCCCTACAGGAAATGATAAAAATTAAATTCAATGCTCACCTTCTTCATTCCCATTTTCTCAAACTTTTCAAAAATTCTCTCGTTCTCGCGATCAATAGAATTCAGTTGCTCTTCTTCGCTCTTCGATCCGTCAGATTCTTCGGATGTTGAGAGTCTCAACTTTACTTTCTTTTTCCATGGGCGTTCGCACTGAAAAAAAATTTAAGATTCGATATTTTAAGGAATTTAGTATTATTTTCTTAAATAATTTTTTATCTAAAATGATCCTAACTTTTGTAAACTCACAGTGTTGGGTCTTCCCCGCTCAAGAGGAGTCACAGAGATCATTTCTTCCTCTTCTTCCTTGTGTTGTCGGGAAGTTGTTGGGACTTCCGATTTTTGAGTCGTTGAAGACGGTCCAGGTGTACTGAAATTTAAAAAAAAAATGAAAATGTTTCTTCGACAAATTCAACTCACTCTTTTGGAGTCCCACTTTCAGATTCTTCGGATGTTGAGAGTCTCAACTTTACTTTTTTTTTCCATGGGCGTTCGCACTGAAAAAAAAACAATTTAAAAATTCGATCTGTTAAGGAGTTTATCATTCAATTCTTAAATAATTTTTTATCTAAAATGATCCTAACTTTTGTAAACTCACAGTGTTGGGTCTTCCCCGCTCAAGAGGCGTCACAGAGATCATTTCTTCATCTTCTTCCTTTTGTTGTCGGGAAGATGTTGGGACTTCCGATTTTTGAGTCGTTGAAGACGGCCCAGACGAAGACGATCCAGACGAAGACGATCCAGACGAAGACGATCCAGGTGTACTAAAATTTTAAAAAAAAGTATTCTTCTTCGACAAATTCAACTCGCTCTTTTGTAGTCCCACATTTAGATCCGAGGTCAGAGTCCGTCAGGCGGATGGCTTTCCACCACCGCTCGTTCATTCTGCAAAAAAAATAAAAAATATATACATTTTCAAAGAAAGGGAAAATACGGGAGACTTTGTAACGGCAGAAAAAACAGCGAATTCATTCAAAAGAATGCTCCACCCTGCGTTTTCGAAATTCAAATTTGAATTTCAAAATTTTCGCGCCAATTTGACAACAATTTTCAAAAATCCACAATTTGCTTTTTTTTATGTGCCAGATGCTAAATTTAGTCTTAAAATACAGTTTTTAGGCGTTTTCAGTCGATTTCCCAGTCTGCGCACTTGCCACGTCGCCAAAAACGGAAACTTTTTTTACAAACACGGCGGTGTTTTCGCCAGTTTTTCTGTACGTATAAAAAAGCCCGCGCGGTTTGAATTTGAATTTCGGTCGCACAAAAATGCGATTTTCGCCGAAACTAATGCGTTTTTCGCTAAATAAACGATGAAATGGGAAAAAGGAAGGCAAAATGAAGCCGTTTTTGTAAAAAATCAGCCAATCTTTGAAATAGGGTGGAGCATTCCTTTAAATTGAGGACACAAAAAAGCAATCGCAGTAAAAAACAACATTTATTTTCTGAATTTGAAATTTTCAATCATCCAAATGGAAATGGACATGCGAAAAGATCATTTCAAATGTTCACTATCCAATCGACATTTGATGAAAAGAAGGGGACAGGAGGAGAGGGGAAAGGGCGCACCGATTGCATAGCAAATGCATACGATAGTTGTGGACGGTCATAAAAAAGACAGCGTACGAACGGTGCGTTGAAGCAGCTGTTGCGCGATAGACTATGTATTTAGAAGTGTTGTGGTAATGTTGTTAATGAGAAGTGATATTGGGGTATCGAGAACTGTGGATAAAGCTGAAGAATTAAATAGTCGCAGTCGTTGGAAGAAGGAACATTTGCGATTCATCGGTCCATTGCAGTGCCTTCTTTCGAAACTTCGATCCATAGAGTGCTTGGTTGTTCCGGATTGGTGCGGAGGTTCATTTCCACCTCGGAATCAGTGACGAGTCCTAGCGTGATGCACTTCCTTAACGTGATTATTGGAGTGACAAACCCAACAAATCAGATTCACCTCTCCAAGATCGTGGTTTTCCTCGCACCAAGCTGCTGCCCGATCCAATCCAATGTAATCAGATCCATGTTTCCATATGTCGGCAGAGAGCAAAAGTAGCCGAGTGGTCTGCCGTGTTGCATGATCTTCCGGCAGAAATCAAGAAGAAAATCGTAAGGAAGAATGTCAAAGATCAGTTCGAGCTTGAGACAATTTAGGTCCATTAGCACTTGCGTGGTCGTCAACTCGTGAACTCGGATCACGAGGTGTTTTGCGGCCTTGACCTTAATAAATTTAAATCAGTTTTCACCCCATTTCCTAACTCACTGTTCCATTTTGCAGCAGACCTCTTGATACCCAATGAACAGTATTTACAAGTGCATTCTCGGCTAAAAGGAACGGATTGCTTGCAGGCTGGGCGTTTGAAAGTTCTAGAATATTGACCTTGGCGATTGGGAAGCGACGACAGAAGTCAGAGGGAACTTCCTACAAAAGAACATAGATATAGGTAGTTATGTTTTCTGGTTTTTCAAAATGCGACTTACTTTCAAAATCAACACCCCAATTGTTGTCCTTGGCCGGTTCAAGTAGTTCGCCAACCAAGTCATCACTGCTTCGTCGACAGAAGTTACACGAGGAACCACAGTTTCCGCATGGTTTGGGTCTGCGAACAAACGCCTTGGGTCACTATACTTGGGCTCATTTCCCGTCATAGACTACTCGATGAGAATCATTGACATTGTACTTGATTGCGATGACATCCTCGTTCAATTTCTTCTCGATTTTCACTAGAATCTTGTCTAGTTGCAGATAAAAAAAAGTCGAATCTTTTTTCGATCAACACCAAGTCAAGCTTGTGACCGAACATCTGGTCTCTGGCCCTCAAATGAGGGAATTTTCGAATGAGGCGCTCTCTGCAAAAAAGGAAAAAAGGAATGGATGGCTTGGATGCACACAGAACGCGGTAGAAACAACATAAATTTCTTATCAGTCAACATTCAACACTAAAACCACTGTCCTAGCATAAATTTCTGTAAAATCACGTACCTTTGTATGAGTGGAAGGTTCTTCAGCACACTTGGTTGAGTCGGATATGACGTCATCGTTTCTTAACCTGGAAATTGATAATTTATTAAACTGCCGTTCAGTTATCTAAAAGAACACAAAAACCGGCATACACACACAAGAGAGCGAGGCAAATATAGAGCACGCAGTAGACGATAACATATCACTGACGGCCGTTTAGAAAGGAGTGATGCATTCCGTATCAACAAAATGAAAAGGAGCTGGGTTTGAACTTTCGTTGGGTGTGTTTATGGAAGAAAAGCACGGAGAAGGGATGAACATCAGAAGTAGAGGTACGAGACGATTCGTGGGCCGACAGAGTGAAGAATGCGAGGGAGTGAACTGGATCCGGAATATTCAAATCTAGAAATGAGATCTGAAAAGCTGAAAATACGTTTTTTTCGAGGAACTGTGAACATGGTGGAAATTGAGTGGTTGATGAAGTTATGTCTGCAGAGTTGAGGGAGATACCAGAAAAACAGGTTCCTGCCTCTTTTGAGCTTTTTGACAGATTATTACTCTAGTTACAGGTTGTGTCCAGACCACAGGAATCCTAAAAACTCGCTCACAAAGTCACGGCTACAAATTACAGGAGATATCAGTCTACATAGTTGTTTGTCATTTCCCTTCTCTTACAATATTCTTAGACCATCCTTGGACCAAGCTCCAGTAAACAGATTTGTTATTAGGTTCCCACTCTAATTACTAGTAACATGAATCTCCTCTTCCTTGGTGATAACTTTAATTTCTCATTGTCAAAACACGCGGTCTCAATAATATCTCGAACTCCCCTTTTTCCCGCTTATTTATGAAGTTCCCATTACCTCTCCTATCCCTCTTCATCCCCATTCCACCTCTTTTTGTTTGAAATCATCATCGTGCCTGGCGTAATGAAGATAATGTAAACAAAAAGGAAAAGGTTTTGATTTATGTCTCCGGAAATTGAGCGGGGAAGCGTTAGGGGCATGCTTGATAGTTTTGTTTTGCAAGATTCTCCGGTTCAGTGTATGCGTTCCCAAGTGTTACACTCTGCTAAACTGTCTTTTGGCACTGTGCCAAGTTGTCATCCAAGGGAAATACGCAAGTATATCTCTGTCGTTAATAAATCTCTTTCCATTCGCGCAAAATTGAGCTCGCTCAAAAAAAAGACAATTCGTTTTGATGATTTCTTGGTAAAGAACACAACCCATGATTTAGAATGAGGTTTCGGAGTCAACAAGCCCCAATTTTCGTTTTCCAAAAGAGTGTTATGTTGAATTTATGGTTATGCGAGTGAGTTTGAGGGATTCTGAGAGCCGGATGACTTGAAAAGTACAGGGTTTGGCTCCCTCTACTCACCGTTTCGTTTATTGTAAAACGAAACTTTTGCGGCAAACGCTAGAAAGTGTAAACAAAAACACACACTGTTATGTTTCATTTTTCCGCCCACGCATCCTCAGTTGATTCATTTCTCTATTTCCGACTCTTTTTCTGATAGAATCTTGCTTTTTTATTTCTCTTCAGCTCACACTCCCTTTCTTGTCTCTTGTTATGTCTTCCAGACCGCCGACTCTCATGGAACCCACCTTGGCTTCTAAAATGAAGATGATGAAGTTGAATTACGAAGATCTGGAGGCTGCGAGGACTCTCATCAGTCTCTCCACCCCGAGGAAGAACATGGATGCTGATGCTCTGGTGAGTGAACAATTCACTTTAGACACATACCTCCTCCTTTTCCAGAAGATTCTCCGACAAGCTTTCGACAACCATGTTGCTGCACTGACTTCGGAAACTGGTATCAGACTTCAGGTACTTGCGTTTGCAATCCCCACCCCATTCACTGTACTCCTTTTTCCCCAGAACTCTCACCCCCAAGAAGTCGGCAAGTTAGTGTTCCAACACCTGTACAACCAAGCGTACTTCATCCGGAGACTTTTGTGCGCCGGCGAATTGGATTACACCGAGGAGAATCAGAAGGCACTTATGGACATTTGGGCAGAGGTCGCCAAACCGCCGGGGCCGACTACAGAGAAGAAGTGAAGATTAACTTCCAATTGAAGATTTGTATTTGAAAATGTAACTTGAAATAAAAGCCATTTTTCAATCTTCAAAGGTCATTATAATATAATATAAGTTCACAAATTCCTAACAAGTCGCATATAAAGATAGATGCAGATAGCGTGATGGTAGACAGTGTAGATCCGAATACTTTCCCGTCCAGCCGTCGTCGCTTGTTGCGCCCCCATGGCACATATATAATCGGTATATTCAATGAGGCGCTCGCTTAGCCATATAATATCATGGTTGACTTCGGGGAGGTTGATCTGCAACAAAACACATCCGACTGGTTGATGACTTGGTTTCACTTACTAGACTGTGGTTCAGTGCATACACCATAAAACGAATACAATGCCAATTCCTCTAAAAATACATCATCGAAATACAAAAATGATTCACCAACTCACGAGCTCCAAATGGCTCAGATTTCTCTCTGGGGCAAACGAGTAGAAGGACATTACGAGAATCGACCTAAAAAAGCGGCAATTTATTGAACACCCGGTAGCTGCGAGAACAGAGAGGCAATCGAAAAGAAGCGTCACGCAAATGACATTACGATTGCGGACGCGGCGCCATCTATCAGTTTTTATATTTCTTATCAACCAATATTAGTGGAAATTTTAACAGGTCTAGTGTATTGATAAGCGTTTGTTCGTTAAGACGAGGAAAAATTGACTGTAATCGAATGATTTTACAGGTGAAAGTTCATACGGTGAATGAACTTCAACTGAAGGTCAGTCGAGAAACATAGTACCGCAATCCAATGACCTTGAGACAGTATCCAACAGAGAGGAATCAAGAGACACTGACGGATATTCGAGGAGAAACTGCAGAAACATCGGTACCTGCTGAAGAGGAGAAAATAAAGTTTTGTATGTGAAATCTTTTTATTTCCATTTTTCAAATTGATAACTGATACAACATATTCACAAAGATTCCGAAACTAGATCGTATAGACGAGCGCAGCTCACCGACAACAACCTTTTGACCACACCTAGTTGTTGGCGAGCAGACGGTGTGGCTGGCTCTCTCCCCAGTGCGTAGATGGCTTCAACGGCGTCAATCTGGAACTGGTTGTGCCAGACGATCTCGTAGTTGACGTGGGGGAACTGGGCCTAGAACAGATCAAAATTGAATCTGTCCTAATTCTGTTTGACTTACGAGCATCGTTCTGATGCAATAAAGAAAAGGACGGATCATATCCCAGAAGATCTGAAAACCATCCGTAAAAATCTAAGAAACTTCTGGTTCTCAAACTTACCAGCTCCAAATCGGGCAGATTTCTTTCAGGGGCAAAGGAGTAGAAGGGCATGACGGTGCAGTGGAACTGAAACGTGACAGTATAGAACACCCGGCAGCTGCCAAAAAACAGTAATCAAGCGAAAGTGTCGCACAAATGGCATTACGACTGCGGCGCGGCGCCATTTGTCAGCTTGTATTTTTGTTATCACCAAAGAAAAAGGGGCATTTGACAGGTTTAGTGTGTGAGTGCGAAGAAGGTATCTGATTGGAAATCGGGTGATTCTACAGGTCATAGTTTGCAATGAATGTCCATTCCAATCAAGAATCGGTTGATAGATCACAAACTACAGTATCGTAAGCCGAGGGAAGCTACAGTACCCTTGAAGACACGACCATCAAACAGAAGTCATATCCCAGTCTTTGTTCCGATGATTCAAAAAAGAACACATTGTTGGTCTCACAAATCTCGCACGTTTCTCTTTCGTTCTAGTATGCAGGCATTTCGCAAAAATTTTAACAAAAGTCAACACTGTCCGCTTTCCGTCGTTCTATCTTGTGAATCACACATCTCGTCTTTCCGATTATCAAGTTTTGGCTATCTGGCCGCCCGTTCACTCAACCTCGGGTCCTTAGCAAAAAACATAAACCAAAAATCAAAAGTGACACGTTCTCATCAAATGCTACGGTCCCAGTGCTATGAATTTTAGCAGAATTCACCATCAGCTGTGAGTCATCTGCATTTTTTTAAGGCACGGACCGAGACGCCTATCCCTATCCATTCTTCCAGTTGTTCTGAAAAACTTAGGGCCTCCCGCGGTCAAACTCGCTATAAAACTGTTCCAAAAAAATTCTCCGAAAACCACGAATCGATTTACATGTAAACATCAAATCACAACGTGTAAAACAGTTTCCCTTTCCTCTCCCACCTCACAGTTTCACTGTTTCCGTTTCCATTCCCATTTCCAAAAAAGGGGGAGCTCTCTGTGACGCCATAGGTATTGGGGCTGTTAATGGGCATGGGAAAGTGCAAATTCACATTTGAAAAGGGCGTACTTTTTGGGAAAGTGCACAGGTCGCCCAAACAACGGTAATGTGTTTTTCGGGCGGAAAACGTTTCATTCGTTTGCTTTTTACCACGAGAAACCTCTCCTCCTCTTGTTTTCAGTACCTTTCAATTCCTGAGCTGAATTCTTCCAGAACTTGAAAATGTCTTACCGCTACAACAACCAGGCTGCTCCGTACCACCGTAGACGCAACCTGAGTAACGCAGAGATGAATGCGGTTCTCATGGACTTCGCGACCTGCACTCAGCTGATCGCCAACGTGAGTTTCTTGGGAAAGAACATATCAGTATTTCATTATATTTTTCCAGACCCCGACTCGCAATGGCTTCATCGATAGAACTGCCACCCACCAGCAGATCCACGCTCACCTGGCGACCATCATCCGTCTCGGCACCGCGCCCCTCACTCCGGATGGTCGCTTTGAAATCTTCATGATTCTGAACACAATCCGTCACATCCGCGCGGAAATCGCGGGATACCAGGGTTAGAAGAAGGCATCTGTCAATTTCTCTTTTTGCACACAATATTGTACTCTTTTTGTATTCGTTCCTCTTTTGTTTCGTGTATTTTGTCCATCCATTCAACCTTGAATATCCATTACCATCATCAAATTGTGTGTAGTTTGAGAAATGATTCAATATCAATAAAAAACAACGGAAAAGTCTATCAGGCTCCTTCTTTTCTTTTTTTTCTTTAACGTGACTCACTATGTCACAATAAACGAGGCGAACGCCTTCTGTTGTCACCCCTCCCCCGCAACGTCTTCCTTGCTTATTTTTTCGGAGATTCAACCGGTTGGCAGTTCACAAATTTGTGCTGGAAGATTTACAACCCGTTGCGGAAACAGTGAGTTATAAACAGATGAAACCGGCAGTCTCTTCTGTCGGTAAAAGCTGTCCGTTCAGCTGTTCTCACGTTCTCTCGTCACTGTTGCGCAGAAAGTTTTACAACCCTCGCGGAGAATGTCGGATGCGCGATAAAGCCGACAGTCTCCGCCCTTTTGGTGCTAATGGCTTTGTGCGCGGCATCGATTACTTCCGAGGCGCCGAGGCGGGCAGATCGACAGTTGCTCTCTCGTCGCTTGTGGGCTTTGAAACAACTTCATCAAACCGAAAAAACGAGGCAACAGTCTCTGACTTCTCGATGTTACTAGAGCCAATGTTTGTTCGGTGCAACACTTTATTCCGGCAGTCCCCAGTTCACATCATTAATTCGCGGTGATAAAACAATGAATTTTATATTGATTGCAAACCGTGTTTTATGACATTATCTCTCTATCTCTTCCCTGTTTTTCATTTTCCCTTCCTCATCTCTCCCTCTCTCCTCATACCTTCCTTTCACTCATTTAACCGAAGTTTAGGTAAAATGCCGCCTAAAGTCACCAAACGCATGTTCGCCGTCGCCATTCTGCTTCGGTACAGAACCAACACTCTGGAATTTGACATGCTCTACAACTTGTTCCGGTAAGATGAAGAAACGGTTTCCATAACAAGTCCGTTTTAGCCAGGAATTCCGTGTCTACAACAAGAGAGTCATCACTCCGAAACAACTTTTCCAGGATTTGGGTCGTAACCGAGATGACTGGTTTCTCTTTGTAAGCTCTTCAAATCAGAGAAAATTGATTCTCAATGCTTCTTTTCCAGAGGCTCAGCGCCCCATACACTGAGTACGACCCAAAGTGTGAGGTCAGACTGACCAGCGATGTGAACACTCTCGAATCGATGCGCCATCTCTTCACGCAGACCTTCTGGGCTTTGGGAGAGATGAAAAAGTTGAATAATGGTAAGTGGCGCGTAGGACTTTTTGGGTTGGGTAGAGCGCTGACACGTTTAGGTTTACATGTCAAGGTTCAAAGATGGACATTAGGCAAGAGTATTTATCATGTGTTTTGAACAAATCACCTCTCCACTTAGCGTTTTGTTGTTGATTTCGGCAACACCAGTGTGTATACTTTGACACGTATGCGCCCTCCATCGCATCTGCCAAACCATTCACCTGAAATAACTTATCCTTCTTCTTCCAGAGCTGATGCGAACTCTGTCCGAAGCCAAACACATCCTGACCGAGAGAACCGAGTCGCTGCGCCTTCCCAGCTTCCACAACACCTTCTCCTACATCCTTCTCCGCCAGCGTGGCACTCACGTCGAGAACCCGGGAACCCGTCAGCTGTTTGATATCGCCGGAGAGCCGTATCCGTATTAGATTTGAACTGAAAAGTTCTGACGAATTCTGCCCTTTTTCTCCGTTTTCTCAGATTATCAAATTATCAGACCTCTCACTCTCACATGTCTCTCATTCTGTGACCTTTACCTTGTCAGGGTTTCGGATGTTTTTTTTTAATTGCTATGTTTTTTGCTTTAATCAAGTTCAAATTAACAGTATTCATCAGAATGTCAAAATAAATTATGAGAAGTGCACTGTATTTAGAAACCGGCGAACGGTTGGCGTTTTGGTTTCGGCTGACGCTTGGGTGGAGTTCTCGATGCGAGAAACTCGTTGTAGTCCTTTAGGTCCTTTGCGATGAGCGCCCATTCGTTGGCGACGTAGTGCACATCTTCTGGGTTCCAGGGCTTCTTTCCGATAGTGACGATGTTGTGCAGGTGGACGAACTCTGTTTGCATGACGAACAGCGTCTTGAGAAACATTGTCGGATCCTTGCCGTCCTGAAATCAAAATCAAGTTCAAGAACTGAGATCGGTCACTCTTACATCTTCTCTGATGAGCTTCTGAATCGACTTCTCCAAGTTCACTCTGGCTCTTTCCAGGTCCTCCTAAAGTTCAAATTCATTACATCATCCATGGATGCTTGCCAACTCACAAGGACGAATGCATCCACGTTCGGCTTGACGCCGGGATGAGCACGGGACCCCAGCTGAATGAGCCCCTGGATGGCCTCGACCTCTTCCGGAGTGATCTCTTGGAACTTTGCGAGATCTCTCGTGTAGACCGAACTCATGTCTAGAATAGTCGAAAAATGTTGTGTTAGAGCGCAAATGTTGACCGTTTATAACGTTTTTATGCGTTCGAGCTATGGGAACACGAATAGGCACGGTTTTATGAATGGAGAGAGAAGAAGAGAAGGTAGAGAGATAGTTTTTGTGATATTGGCGTCAGAGCATGAGTGCCTCTGGCACCTATACATAATTGATACGTTTCTGAAAGCAATGCGGGGCTGGTTTTGAAAAAAAGAACATTTCATGGCACTAGTCGCTTTCGATTTGCCTCACCCTTCACATAAGGTGATTTTATGGGATGGCTGACCAAGAAAATGAAAAAGAGAAAAAAAAGAGAGCACTTGAAAACAAATAACAAGTTGCCAAGACGACAAACTTTCGGGAAAGGAAAATTCGAGAACACATGATAAAGGGAGGGGTATAATTATGAGTCGGGGAGGGGGAGATTTCGGAAATGTGCGGAGCTGGGGGCGTTGGATGCGAAAAGGCTAATCCGCTGAGAACTGGGAAGGTATGGGTTGGGGTAATTTGAAATTTGAGCAGGTGGGGAGGATTGGAGGTGATAGAAATGAGAATGGAGCTCCCTCCAAATGTGATGTACGTCTAGTTGGCGTTTTATGTGCGTTAGTGGAGAAGAAACAGAACCCGCAGGCGACAGGCCAACACAAACGAAACTCCGAAGGTCGGAAGCAGAAAAATCGCGTGTGAGTGAGATTCGAGGAAAATCTCATAAAAACTATCACCCCATCATGGTTTCTGTGTATTTCCCTGATTGCATTCAGTTCTCTGAATGATATGAACATGTCTCTGATATGTTTATTCTTTTGGCTAACTTTTGGGATCGAGATAATGCTTTCCAAAACATCCATAACTCCTATTTCAGCTTTTTAGAGCTCTTCCCGCTTCTCTCCTTCCCTGTTTCTTCCGTCCCGTCGGGCCAAAGTGGCGCCGCCTCCAAGCAAACAAACCGGTTTTCCGACCACACACAGAGCGGCGCTTGGCGAGGAGTACGGTATCGCCCTGTTTACACCTAGCCAGGTGAAGAAGGAACTAGAATGGAGAAAAAGAAGAATTGAAATGCTACCTATGGGAACTTTGGCTTTTATGAAAAGGTTTGGGAAAATATAGAAAAAGTCACAAACTGAATTTTTGAAAGGCGAAAAGTGATGGTTTGATTCTTCAAATGCACGAAACTCTGTGGAAAACACAATTTTCAATAGGACCTGACTTTCCGAGCCAAGGTATCCGAAGAAAAGTGTTTCTAACTTTCATACGCAACAAATGACGATAATATGCTCGTTGACGTGGACCACACAGATGGCGAGAACACGAATGACAGGAGCTCTAGGCCACAGTTTGAAGCGATGCCCACAGCTGTGGAAATTGCTAATCTTTTTCATCCTAGCACTCTCTTCTTCCTTAATAGTACTTCTTTCGCGTGACATTTAGCCTCTCACTTAGACGGTTTTTGTTTGCTATGCACAAAAAGACACAGTGGACACGACGGAAATTTATTCAAAATTTGAAAATCTCATTCTCCAAGGAGTTCATTCAGGATTCTGACAATTCTGTGATTGAGCATGACGTAGTCGTTTATTGAAACGAGCAGCTCTCCGATGCAAACCCTTCTCTCCGAGAGTGATAATGTTCTCGATCATCATGGCGACCATGGTGTAGTAGTAGCTCAGATAGGTGCACTCTCCAAAATCCGGGTTATTCTGAAAATCGGGAACATGATTCCCCAGATGACATGGAGTTTCTTACAAAAACTCCTGTGGATCTGATTGCCTCAATCTTTTATCTGGCTGTGGCCCGTGTAGTGACCATCCAAAGGTCACAGAGAATTGTGGCAATGTGCGCCACGGACCGACTTCACCGTGACAAACGAAGAGACCGTAGGTCCCTCTAGGGGCGTCCATTGGCGCGCGTGTACCAATCGTATCAAAACGTTTCTTCTCTCACTCACAGTAAGATTGTTGCGAAATGTTTCTCGCGGTGTTGCGAAATAGAGGAAAACGAAGCCGCCGATCTGGCCGGCTGGGCTGCGGCCCAGAGCGAGGAAGGAAGTTGGAGATTTTCAAATTGGTGGGCCCCGGATGAATAAAACAAGTTATCAGTTGTTGACAGATTTAGTAGAAGTGGGGGCGGACAACAATGTGGGGGAAGTTAGCGGCGTTCGTGGCGTAGAGCTCCCTGTTGTTTTCCTCGTAGACCATCATTGCGTAGATGGAACCGTGCATCATGAGGCGCTCGTGGAGGTTGGATGGGCGATCTCCCAGGAAGCAGATGACTCTGAGGAATCCGCTCATGGTGTCGTGGTATCTCACGAGCCACTGCACCGCGTCCGTCTGCTGCCCCATGCGCTGAATATGATTTAATTACACCGACACGTTCAAATTGAAGTAACTCACGAGAAAGTTGGCCTGGTACACATTGCTGGCCAAGTTGGTTTGCAGGCTTCTCGCGGGGAACGTGCCGACTTCAAAGTTGGTGCGAGCGCGAGGAATATTCATGCTGAAATTTGAGAAAATCAATAAATCCAATCCGAACTATGCATTCAAATCAAGCTAAATTCAAACGAGGCGCCAATTTTTAAATGCGCCCCAATGAGAACAGAAGCCAGATCCAAGACAGCGGAGAGAAGAGGGAGCTAGACATCAACAAAAATTCAAGGTCGTTTGTTCGAGACACATTCGCGTACCCTGTAAGCGGTGTTTGACAAAGGAAGATTGTAGGGGCCTAAAATTCGAAAATTCTAAAGAAAAAATCTCAAAAATATGATAAATCGTCCTGAGCACGCTTAATTTTTTTTTCTTCTCACACTCGCCACTGTTGACCCAGATATGATGGCTGAAAGTGCTTTTCAGTACTGAAAATTAGTACTGAAGAAAAAACCAGGGAAAATGAAAAAAAAAAAAGTTTTGCGTAAAAATAGTACTGCTCGTTCAGTACTGAAAAACACTTCCAGCCATCATAAATGGGCCAAAAATGGCAAGTGTGAGAAGACGATTTATCGAATTTTCGAGATGTTTTTTTTTCGAATTTTCCAAGTTTAGGCCCGTACAACCTTCCCTTGTGAGTCATGCATATCCTTTGCATCCGTCTCGCTTCTCTTCTCGTCCATTGTTTTTCGCAATTGTTCTGGAAGGGAATATTGAGATTTGCAACATGATTGAGGACGGTTCGAGCGCATCCTTCCAGAGAAAAACCGGTCCTTTTCCAGATGAGATTTTCAGAACACCTCTCAATTTCCAGCCAGATATGTAACATTCCTACAAATTTTTCATTCAGATTCAGATTTGCCAGCTCGCATTCTACAAGCTTCTATGTCGAACCCTCCATTCATACTATTGTGTGCCCAATCTCCGTTTGAACGCTGTCGAACATCAATATGACGTGGGAATCTGAGCGACGTGGCGCGCTGTCTTCCTTGTTGTCTCTGTTTGCAGAGAGGCGTCTCCTGCGCAAAAAAACGAATAATTCCGGTGATAATTTTTCTCTGCGTCCTTATCTCTAGATGGGCGTGCTGGAGTGATCGACCGGACGGACACGCATGAATCATTCGGTTGCCTCCCTGCAGCTCCCTTCGACCCTTTCTGCTGCTTCCTCGGCCATGTCCGCCCTCATATCGAACCTCGGATCCACCATCGCCCCCATGGGGATCTTGCTGATCTTCGGCGACGGACTCATCACCACCGAACTCCTCACTTCCTTCCGTAACTGGTCGTCTCTCTTCGAGGCCGACCAGTACGGAAACGTCGGTGCGGGAGTGTTCGGAGCATTCCTGATCCGCGCATTCTTCACCGTGGTCATCATCTTGATCGTCCGAAGCAAAGTGATGCACCCCAACACAGCCGGGATCGTCTCCAAGGTCGCTCTTTTCGTGGCAATCACTGCTTCTATCTTCTCAATCTGGACGTTCTCGCATCCCAAAGCTACCAAAATGACCATGTGCGCCTACCTCGGACTCCTTCTGAACATGTTCTACGCCTACTTCTACAACAGTCTGGTCTCCGAAGCCAGATCACGACGTGAGCCAGTCCCACATGCTCCATTGGACCCGGAAATTCCGATGAACGCTTGGTGAGGTAAGCTTACTACTCACTTCGTTAAGTTCATACTCAAACTTGATGTTTCCAGAACCGAACTCCAGTGAAACCAGCTCCCTCGTATCGCCCACCCCAGCCTGCCCACACTCGTATTGCCGATCCCAACCTGCTTCTCGTATCGCCCGTCTCGACCTGCCCACACTCCAAATGGATTCTTCCTGGCTCGTCTCCCCCCTAATTGTTCCAGTTTCCAGTTTTATTTCAGTTATTTCCCAGTTCCCCTACCCAGTAATTCGTTTTCCACGTCCCCGTCCCACTTTTTTTTTGATTTTTCATTCATGTTCTAGTTCTCTATTCGTTCAATAAATGGTTCTTTTTCAAAAAACGAGAATTCTCCTTTTAGTATCGCGATTCTGCACTCGTTGGAGTAATAAACTCGAGTACAGTTTGAAAAACTGAAATGATGCAATTTATGGAGGCCCCGACCATGTCCGTCTGGCCTCGGCCAAGAATTATAACTCATTTCTTACTGACACGTTGCATAGGGCAATCGGATTGCTTTCAACTAGTCTAAGAGCCTTGTCGGCTCTTTTGGGCTTTATCGAAGGGTGCGTCATTGCGTAGAGAGTCATTATTGCTGTGATTCTTTGAATATTCATCGATGTTCATTCAAACATCAAACTGTCCACCGGCAAAACGTCAGCAAACAGTTCGCTTGGCGCCGCACCTCGTCGAATTTTTCTGCGTCTCTTTCGTGTTCAAAAACCATATAACATTTGTACAGAGTTGTTCAGCCCTCCATTCCGACCGCCCGCTTCGATCGATCGTTCGCCGTCGTCTCGTCAGTTCTGATACTCGCTCTCATAATGCTCAAGTCGGTACTCGATTTTCAAATTGGACTCTGGTTGATGTTCCTCGATCTCTACTTCACAGCCCGGGCATTGACCAACACGACCGAAGGAAAAGTGACCCTCGTCGTCCAAAAGATCCTAGAAGAGCAGCACAATCGATCCGCTTGCGTCATGATTGTCATCGCTGCCTTACTTCGCATGTGCGTCATGCAGCTGATGCTTTTAAACTTCGATAACATGATTCGGAGAAGCGGATTCCACAAACAAGTCAAATACGTGATGGCTGCCATCACCTTGGTTTCTTCAGCACCAACACTCTTCCTTGGAACTCCAACATGTCCGCACATCCTATTCGCCGGATGGACTGGCACAGCCTGGGCAATCTTGCATTGCCTTTTCTACGCCAGACTCCTAAACGAAAAGGCCACTTTTCAGCTGCATTGGATACCGGAAGGTAGTCATCATGTCATTGTCGGAACCACTTCTGAGGTAAGCTACCTTCAGCTCATCTTTTGCTAAAATCTTATGTTTTCAGAACGTCCTCAATATCCCGCAAACCTCGCAAAACTAACAAACCAAACCCTTTCCACTCCATACTGCCGCTACATGTACTCCGTCAACCGTCATCGCCCCTCGCACGCACACAGGAAAATCGTCAAGCCCACCACATTCACTCACCCGGACTCCAAATTGAAAATATATGGTAACGAGCACAGTTTTCAATTCCGTAGTATTTTTTCTGTTTCCAGGTCATGCAAAGTTTATCATCTTGCTTCTTCCTTCTTGGTTCCAACATCCGTTTCGAAACAACTTTGCCACGTCATCAACAAACTTTTTTTAAAAATTGGGACTTCTTTTCGTCTTTTTTTGTAATTTTACAAATGTTCGGCTCAATTGTACGAGCAATATGTATGGTATCATGCAATTTTAACAAAATAAACTGATTATTGGGAGAAACTTCTTCACGACGATTGTGATTTGACTGACACGTTGCATAGTGCAATCGGATTGCTTGCAACTACTTTAAGAGCCTTGTCGGCTCTATTCGGGCATTACAAAGAGTCATTTGTTGCGTACAGCGCCATTATCACTTTGATATTTGAAATAACCATAGCGCTCCATTCTTTCTCCAAAATACCTCCAGTAACACGTCAGCAAACAGTTTCCGAGGCGCCCATCTTTTGACTTTCTCTGCGTCTCTCTCGTGTTCAAAAAACTCTTACAAAGAACCGTCGTTCAGTCCTCCATTTCAACGCTGCCCGCTCGCCTCAATCGATATCTTGCCGTCGTCTCGTCAGCTTTGCTATTTCCTTCCATCATGATCCAAGAGTATGATTTCAAACAGGGAATGTCTTTAATGATTCTTGATGTCGCCAAGACATATGTGGCACTGTCGAACTCAAACCTCGAATTCGGTGCAGTTGTCGACCTGATGTTCGACGAGCAGCATGGCCTCTCCGTTTGCGGAATAGTCATTGCTTGCCTGCTCCGCGCAGTTCTCATGCTGTACCTGCTAATGCGCTTCAGTGGAACGATTCACGGGAGTGGAACGCACATGATCGCCAAAGTCGCAATGACCGTAATTGCTTTGGCTTCAATTGCACCAATGTTCTTTCTCAAGACACCATACAATACTGATATACTGCTCAGCGGATGGACTGGCACTATCATGGCAATCTTCCACAACCTCCTCTATGCGAAGCTTCTCTCTGACACGGCTGATTGTGTTCTAGTTATGCGAACCGATGATGGGCGTCTCGTCGTAGCTGGAGATCTTACCAAGGTGAGCTCAATTCAGCTAGCCATCGCCTCAAACTTTATCTTCTCAGGATGTTGCAAAATCCCTTGATCTCCAAATCACCTTCCATGACATCTAAACAGCGCTTTTGACCTCACACTCGTCACACTCACTCGGACTCCTAACTAAATGGTGAGCAAGCATGGCGTCAAGTTTCATATCGCGTATTCAACGTTCAGACCATGCAACTTGTGTTCATCATCATCTTGGTTTCAACAGTCCAAACAATTTAACGTTGCCACGTCATCAACAAATTCATCAAAACTTCTTCTCATTTCCTCCATTTATATTAGGGCTGTCTATCCGGCCGGCAGGGGTTTGTCGAACCCGTTCTAAAAATTTTCAATAATTCCGCGACTTGGCGGTGACAAAAATTCTCTCGTTCACAAAATCTATACAACATTGGAAATCTCTAAACCCTCGGCTCACTTCAGCCCTGGTTCTTTCAGTTCTTTAGGTTTCCACTTCTTGTAGCCGTTTTCCTCATTCTTTCTCAAAATTATCCTTTCCATTTATACGGAATTGAGCGGTTTCTGAATTTCTATTGTATATCTGGTACTTTCCACGCGTTTCCATTTTTTAATATTCTTCCTTTCGTCTTTTCCATGACTGTTTCAAATGTTTTCCCCTCAGTTGCGCACGCGCTTCTGCATCTTATTGTGTGTCTCCTATATCTTCATCAGAATGAATCTTTTTGCGGGGTCCGCTTGTCGACGGACATCTGTCCTTGTAAAAAGCAATCAATGCCGGCGCCTGTATCTAACTGTCTGCGTCTCTCTTCCGATCGAGAAGCCGTCTAACGACTTCATTTAGTTTTTTTGCGAGACTCGGAGTTGGTTGCTCGTTCTTCCTATCCTCTCCCACACTTTCCGCGGTTACAACATCCGAACCGCTGAAAATGCATATTTTCTGGCTGTATTTCTATCTCGTTGCTTTCGACATCGAAGTTACGACTGGAGTGGTGACTGGCGGCAGTTTGCTGAACATTTTGGAAATGATGCAGCCCGATGAGCAAGGAAACTCTGGACAAGCGTCTCTCAAAGCTCTCTTCCTCAGAATCATCATGACGGGAGCGTTTGTGTGGCTCTATGAGTACAGAAGAGAGTTCCTTGTTCAACATGGGCTGGAGATTGATATCTACACGATCTTGCTTCTCATATTACTGATGAATTTGTGGCTGCATGTATTCCACAGCCGATCAATGTCACTTGATCTGAAGCTCAGCTACTATGTTTCGAATTTACTTACTCTCGCGCATATTTTTTTCCAACAGTACTACATCAACAATTTGTAAACGCCAGGTCAGATATCCATTAAAAAAAATTAATTCAAATCGGTTTCTTTCCAGAAGAAAATGTCAATCTGCTCATACACCAATCGAATGCTCCCTGTCCCCTCGCCAAGCCCACCATTTCACCCAACTCTTCCGGAACCTGAAAAAAAAAAATTTGGTGAGTATTTCAAGAAAAAATAAATAAAGTCTCGTTACGGAATCATAGTTCATGTCAATCGATATGGCGTTTCATTCTCTGTGTACAAGCGTCAGTCCGCTTGCATTAAAAAAGGCATAACCACTTCGAGACATGATTTCTTTGCGTTTTCCCTGCTCACCTCCGTGCTGACCGTTGTGGTCATTCATTCGTTCTGTTCTCTGACTTCGTTTCCAAATGACTTCTCTTTCCGCTGCCGAAAATAATATTCGCTGAAACCCGTGTTCATAAAATTTTACAGAACCCAGCCCGTGTCTCAATCACAATTCAACTGTCAATCCGTCATCCAAGCAGTCTCCATGCACCCCGAATGCCCCTCCGCTCCCCGTCAAGCCCACCATGTCACTACACTCTCCCGAACACCGAACTTAAAAAATATATGGTAACCGAAGACGGTTTGATGCTTTACAAAGATCCTCTCGGTTCCAGAACATGTCGACCTCTCATCGCTACCTACCTCCTCAAGTTTTGCGTATCTACCAATAAAAATAGAATTCACCATCAACAAATTCCCACTAAAAATTTCCCTCCGTCGCCCCATAACAATGTTTTCACGTTTTTCATCTATTTTTTGTTCCCTTTCAATTGGCTAGTAGTAGTTTCTCTTCCTTTTTGAGTTATTACACACTTTTTGTTGTCTTCTTATTGAAATGAAGTTGAAAAAGGAAACAATACTTTATTGTTGCGGTTTTTTTCTGCAAGTGAGAGAGAGAGACGTGAACTACATTTGCCACGGTCTCCATGAACCTAGTGTCACCGTAGTGTCCGCTACGCCTTCACAACACCTCCTTCTCGGAGACACCCATCGCTCTCCAGACGCTAGCGGAATTAGAGAAACGTCTCTCACCTCCTCACGCTATTTTCCTTTCGTCCAATAGAGCGCGTTTGCCATGTCTTGTGGCTCGACGAAAAATATATTCGATTTTTTCCGTCATTTTTTGTCGTTTCGTACCATTTTTCCCAATAAATATCATGTTTTACGGGAGTTTCTTCAATAATTTCTGCTCGGGCACATCACAATCACAATTCCCGGTCAAATAGAACCGTTTCGTCAAGGAATACGTCGATGCAACCGATTTTTGAAAAAATGTGAGTTTTTCTCAATAGTTTCTCTGCTCGGAACGTCAACCCACCCGAAAATTGCCTAGAATTGCCATAATTCCTGCAAATCTGCTACATAAGTGTCAAAACTTCGATGAAATTCGTAAATAAGAGCCAGTTTTGAGCAAAACTATAGTTTACGGGGAAAAAATTCAGTTCTCCCCTCTATCGTTAGTTTCGTTTCGAAAATCCGTTTTTCTCGGCAGTTACCGATTAAAACAGCACCAAACGACGAGTAACAATTAGACGACGAAACGAAAGCGGTGACATCTCGAAGAAATGCCGGTGGGGCGCAGGGCCAAAACGAGATTGTGAAATATTCCACTTCCATTTTTCAGAGAATGCGACAGCAACAACAGCGAACCATATACTCCAATGTCGTCATGGACCACCGTCTCAATCGGAGGCTCCGGGACATTTCGTAGCCGGTTGTTTCGCAACCGCGACATTTCGCAGCCAGACGTTTCGCAGCCGGACGTTTCGCAGCCAAATGAACTGTATTTTTGCTGTTTTTTCGGGTTTTTTGGGTCGAAAAGTGTGAAGTTCACTTCTAAAAACTTTTTAATGATCTTTTTTCGCTTTTTCATACTCTTTGACCCAGAAAACCCAAAAAAATAGCGAAAATACAGTTCGTTTGGCTGCGAAACGTCCAGGCTGCGAAACGATCGGCTACAAAATGTCCCGGAGCCCAATCGGATGGTTGTTGCGTTTCTCAAATGGATTCCGATGCGAGCACTCGACGCGACGGAGAAGTGACGACGGGAGTTTCACGGCCGAGAGATCTGCCTCCGAAAACGACGAGTAACATGCGCTGATCGACCCAGAGACATACTGAAATGGCGAAACTCACCTCTCCTTTCCCATCTCTCTAAGCGACGGACACTTGCAACTACATACCTTTCATTTGTCGTTGCCATGGTACTCATCCTCGATAAGATGGTTTTCGGATTCGGCGTTTGGATTTCGATGCGATGACTCAACAATAGATGAAATGGGCAAAACGTCGTGTCAAAGTGCACGCTCAGGATACTGATGGGACGAGATTCTATGCTTCTATCCGGTTTTCCTGAGTCATTCCCGGATTGCGACATGTCAAAAATCGCTCATTTTCCAAAAATTTGTGAAGAAAACTCTCTGCGAAATTCAAATTTACCGCTCCAAATTGTGCATGTACCCGATCGCTATTTTAGATTTCTAATTACATTCTTGAAATTTGAGTTCCCAAAAATTTGAAAAAAAATTGGAAATGTTTTCCTGTCACAATAATTTTGGGCGCACGAGCACTTTTTTTTAGTTTTTTTTTTCAAACTCCGCAGTTTAGAAAAGCAGAGCGCGTTTGCCCTTGAACCCCCTGGGACCCGTATGGGCGTACCAGAAAGCGGTCCGCTTCTCGAAGCTCGTTCATCATTTTGTAAAGTTCTCTAGCTTGAAAACCACCAAGAAACTCGTCCTTTTGTTCTGGAGCTCGATAACCCACTACGTTCCGACCACCTTCTGCTGGTTCATTAGTAAAATTTCACACGAATTCGCCAGCTCACCTAATCCCGTACGTTGTTCCCACCAATTATAGTTGTTCCTCTAATTGAAGAGGCGGCAGTGGGAGAAATTAAACGCACGCCCTTCTAACAGAGTAAACACCTTGTTTTCTCACCACCTCGTTTTCCCTTTCAAACACAAATCACAAGAAATTTTTCGTGTTTTCTCACTTACATGTCAAGATGTTTTAATTGCGGTCTGACTTCGACTTGAGACCTAGTTCATTCGAAAGAGCATAGTCGATTTCCTGTCCTGAACTGGGCTCGTTTTTCTCAAGAAGTCCTCATTTTCGAGAACGCATCCTCAAAAGTCCGGAGCCTCCAAAGCCCGAAATGAAAACTGGATTTTTGCACTTTTTTTGACTTTGGAGGGTCCGTTCTCGAAAATGAGGACTTCTTGGGAAAAAGTGAGCCCGGTTCACTATAGGAAATCGTTTATGCTCTTTCAAATGAGCTAGGTCTCGAGTCGAAGTCAGACCGCGACTACAGGTTATCGACTGATCAGAAATTTCCCTAATTTGTCATTCATTCGTTCACAAGACCTTCCGCCCACTCTGCCCTTTTTCTGCATCGTTTTCGTGTCTTTCCGGTCAAAATTTCCCAAATCTCTTGGGGTTTTCGCTATTTTTCTTCCTTTTTTCCCCGTTTTCGCCATTTTTCCCGATATATTTGAATTTTCCAGAACCTTCTAATCTTCTCCTTCTCGACAATGTCCAACGACTCCACGTGCGACGTGAAGCTCGTCTTTTTGGACGGCGGAGACCCGATTCACATGAGAGACAAGGACCTGCTCAAGCACATGCCACTCATCGTTAGAGCCATCACTTCTCAGGTAAAACATTGAATTTTAGAGATTTTGTCGGTTTCAGAAAATTGGGAAATGAGAGCGGGGAATTCGGGGAAATTAGTGGTTAGACTCAACTACCTCAATTTTTCATTTTTTTAATTATATATAATTTGTTCTACAATTTTGGGGAAAAAAATTTCAAACTTTTCAAAAAAAAACCTATTGTTTCCAAAAATTCAGGAAAATTTTTTTCTCATATTTCAGCAGAATTCTTGTAAAATTCTATTAAAAAATGGATTTCAAAATTCAAAATTGCCTGAAAAACTACGAAAATCACCAGAAAATCGACATAAAATAAAATTTTCTGAATATTGAAAAAATTAATAGAATCTAAACTTTAATTAACTGAATTTTTAAAAAATCAATAAAAACACTGAAATTTCATCGAAAAAATTTGAAAAAATTCGGCTGATTCTTCCGGATATTTACAATTAAAAAAATCTAACTGTGTAGTATGATTGCTGAAAAATTATCTTTTTATTCTTTTCCAAGTTTTTTTTTTGTTAAAAATCTCTTTTTTTCCAGTTCCCCAACTGGGAAACCGAAGACGTCGTCGTCGCCGACCCAATACACATTCCATTCTCCCGTGAATTGGCCGAGTTCTTATTCCGCCACGTCCGTCAATACGTCTCCCCTGACGACCGAACTGACTCGGAGACGACCCTGGACCACTACCCAGAAGCCGCCCAAAAAACCGTCGAAGAGCTCAAGCCCATCATCGAACTGGCCAACTTCCTCGAGTGTTCCGACTTCGTCAAGTGCATCGGATTCGTCATTGCCCTGAAGATGAAAGACTGGGACGTGGCCAGGATCGCCGAGTACATGGGACTGACCATGCTGGATCACGACGACGGATACGATGAGGACAACGAATGGATGCAACCGCCGCCCGTTTAGGCACTTCAGGATCATCAACGTAACAATTGAACATGATCTCTTTTTTTGCCTACTGATATCTTTCCGTATATATATTTTTTTTAAATTTAATTTTTTTAAATATGTATTTTTGAGACGTTCCCAATAAAGATATCAGACGCAAAATCGGGCAACTTTTTGAAAAATTGAAGCTGATATTTTCGTTGAGCCTCAAAACTCCGTGTCGCTCAGAGTCAATGCTCAGAGTCTGTGAATGTTTCTTCGAAAAAGTGAACATTCCAGTTCTGACTATTGGTGTTGCATTCGAGCCCTTCCGTCTCTACACAACTGAACTGCTTCTCGAAGAAATTCTCTCATCGCTGTGCCACCGTTTTTCCGATCACCGCACCCGCTTCGCTTGCACGAGGCCTTCTCTCGGAGACTCGACACCCATCGCTCAGCGGGACGAGAGAAACGTCTCTCGCCTCCACACGCTTTTTTCCGTTTGTCCAGTAGAGCGCGTTTTCTTGCTTTATGCGTCGACGGAAATTATGCTCGATTTTTTCCGTCATCGCGCCGATTTTCGTCGTTTCGTTCTGTTCTCTTCCGATAATTGACATCTTTTACAGGAATTCCTTCAATAACTACTGCTCGGCACATCAAAATCACATTTTCCGACCATTTGGAACCGTTTTGGCAAGAAATGCGTCGATGCGACAAATTTTGAGAGAATGTGAGTTTTTATCGATATTTTTTCTGCTTGGAGCGTCAACCCACTCAAAAACTTTCAATAATTGCTTGCATTCTGCATATCCACTATCGAAAAGCGAAAACTGTGATGAAATTCGTAAATGAAAACCAGTTTTGGGGAAAATCATATTTTTCTAGATAAAAAATACAGTTCTGCGCGCTATCGTTCGCTTTGTTTCAAAAAACAGTTTTTCTCGGCAGTTACCTAGTAAAACAGCCCCAAACGACGAGTAACAGTTAGACGACGGAACGAAAACGACGGCAGCTCGAAGATATGCCGATAGGGCGGGCCAAAATGAGATTGTGAAGTATATCACTTTCATCTTTCAGAGAAACCGACAGGAACAACAACAGATCATTTACTCCGACGTCATCATGGTTCACCTTGTCAACCGGATAGCGTTCGTCGAATGGATTCCGATGCGAACACTCGACGCGACGGAGAAGTGAAGACCGGGGTTTCACATCCGATAAATC
The DNA here is from genome assembly GCA_900536315.3 of Caenorhabditis becei. NCBI lineage: Eukaryota > Metazoa > Nematoda > Chromadorea > Rhabditida > Rhabditidae > Caenorhabditis > Caenorhabditis becei. The sequence continues at coordinate 247,228 of LR539128.1, forward strand.
TACTCTTCAAAACATCGAGTAGCATAGAGATGAAATGGACACAACGTCGGGTCAAATTGCACGCTCAGGATTCTGGTGGGATGGAGTTCTTTGCTCTTATCCGGATTGCGCACGTCACTATCTCCAACTCGAAGCGGCCCCGACGCATTGGCTATCATCGAGTCCGAGAAACAACAAAAAGTACAGGAGTGTACTTATGAAGTACTAATCGGACCACCATCGTCATTTGCTGCAGATTCGGTAAGACTTTTCAGTTTAGAAATGGAGGAGATGATGGAATCCGAATAGCGGAAAAGTGTCATTCTGGGTGAGCTGAAGCTTTGCTTTGCTATCACATCGGCCGCTGTCCGTTTTGTGACAGTGTCATGCTCGTGGCTGCTGGCAAAAGAACATCGGCTTCTCACTCGGAGATAGGCGAGCGAGTGCGAGATTGGCAGAGCGGCGGCGAGCGAATGCTAAAATTTGTATTCTACTGGTGCCACATGACAGTTTTTGAGTGGTGCACGAGAGGCATCGAATATTCAGTGACTTTTCCAAGTAAGAACCGCTCAAGACACAACTATTCGCAAGAATGATTATATTTCTGTTTTTCAAGCTAAAAACGCTCCAATTTTGACCGAGGCAGGACGCGCAAATCTGCGTCGTAGTTTTTCGTTGAATTCTTTCCTGGCGCTTGCCGGCTCTTGGTATGTCACTCATCGCAACATTTTGAAACGGAAAATGATTCGATTGATGGAAGAAGGGAGATACGAATCCCATCTGCTTCGCGGATGGGATTTGACTCCAAATGCAAGTTCATGCTGACACCAGGGCTCAGAGTCTGTGAATGTTACTCTGAGAAAGAGAAAATTCATCCCCCTCCCCCGCTACCTGACAGTTTGAAGAAGTGCCGGTGGGGCGCAGGGTCAAACCGAGATGGTGAAACATACCACTTTCATCTTTCAGAGAAACCGACAGCAACAACAGCAGATCATTTACTCCGACGTCGTCAAGGTTCATCTTGTCAATTGGATGATTGTTGCGCTCGTCAAATGGATTCCGGTTTGAGCACTCGACGCGACGGAGAAGTGAAGACGGGGGTTCCACGGTGGAGAGAAGCTGGACACCGGTTCGAAAAACGCGTTTATTTCGGAAACGAGTTTTGGTGGAAACCTTTATTTCTGGTTTCCACGGGGAACTGGTTCATTTATTCCACAGGGTTTCGGTCGAAACGGTTCGAAGTTGAACTCTTTGGAAAGAGTTTGAAACGTGAACGAGTTGATTTCAAACCGGTTCGCAGGGAAAACTTGAGCATTTTGAGGGGAAAACAGGGGTCACGAGAGTATTTTTATCACGTTATCAGTGGAAGTTACCAAACCGGTTCAGAAATTAGTTTAACCGGTTTGAAGAGTTGGTTAGGTTCGCCATGGAACTCGTTAATAGATGTTTGAAATGAAGACGTTAACCGGTTTTAATTTTGAGCTCGAAAAAACCGGTTTCACGCTCGAAAAGTCAAACCGGTGTCCAGCTATTACATGAACTGTTCGGCCCAGAGACGTACTGAAATCGTGAAACTTACCTCTCCTTTCCCATCTCTCTAAAAGACGTACACTTCTTACTGCAGACCACTTCCTTCGTCGTCGTTGTCGTTCTCATCCTCAATAAGAAGGTTTTCGGATTCGTCGATTGGGTTCCGATGCGATGACTACACAAGAAATGAAATGGGCACTACGTCGGGTCAAATTGCACGCTCAGGATTCTGGTGGGATGGAGTTCTTTGCTCTTATCCGGATTGCGCACGTCACCATCGTCGACTCAAAGCGGCCCCGACGCATTGGCTATCATCGAGTCCGAGAATCAACAAGAAGTACAGGAGTGTACTTATGAAGTACTAATCGGATCACCATCGTTATTTGCTGGAAATTCGGTAAGATTTTTCAGTTTCGAGTTCAGAAATGATAGAGATAAATGAATCCGAATGGCAAAAAATGTCATTTTGTGTAAACTGAAGCTTCGTTTTACAATCACATCGACCGTTTTCCTTTTCGTGACAGTGTCATGCTGGTGGCTGCTGTCGATAAAAGATGGGCTTCTCACTCGGAGATAGGCGAGCGAGTGCGAGATTGGCAGAGCGGAGGCGAACGAAAGCTGATGTTTGCGTTTGACTGGCGTCTTAGGACAGTTGTTGAGTGGTGCACGAAAGGTATAAAGTTTTCATTGATGTTTCAGAATGATTTCAGCTCAAGACAAAATTATTTGCTCTTATTTCGACCAAGACGAGCCGCGCGAGTTTTTTTCATCGAGTTTTCTTGCGGCGCATGTCGATTTTCCGTATTTCGCTCGTCGCAACTTTCCGAAACGGAAAATAACTGACGGAAGAAGGAAAATTTGCCACTGAATCGGCGCGTTTGAGAAAAAACATACAGTTCTTCCCGCTTGCGTTCGTTTTGTTCCAAAAAGAAAGTTTTTCTTGGCAGTTACCAAGTAAAACAGCCCCAACCGACGAGTAACATTTAGACGACGGAACGAAAGCGGTGGCAGCTCGAGGATTCGCTGTCTTCTTCGACGTCTTCTCTTCGATATTCTCGAACGTCGTCATGGTTCACATTCTCAAGCGAATGATTGTTGCGTGTGTCGGATGGATTCCGATGCGAGCACTCGACGCGACGGAGAAGTGAAGACGGGGAGTTTCACGGCCGAGAGAATCGACTTTTCTAGCGGCGCTTGCCGAACCTCGGTGTTTCACTCGTCGCAACATATTGAAATGGAGAATGATCGGATGGACGGAAGATGGAAAATACGACACCCAGTCGGCACTTTTGAGCAGACCATCGGAATTGTATTGCTGATTAGCTGCCGACTGTGTGTATCACTGTTGCTTCGTGGATGAGATTCGACACTACTCTCCGTAAAATTGAACCTTCCAGTTCTGACTATTGGTGTTACATTGGAGCATCCGTCTCTGAACAAGTAAACCGGTTCTCAAAGAAAATCTCTCACAGTTTTTCCGATCACGGCACCCGCTTCGCTCACACAAGGCCTTCTTCTCGGAGACTCGACACATATCGTTCAGCGGGACGAGAGAAACGTCTCTCGCCTCCACACGCTTTTTTCCGTTTGTTCAGTAGAGCGCGTTTTCATTTCTTATGCCTCGATGGAAATGATACTCCATTTTTTCCGTCATCACGCCGTTTCATTCCATTTTCTCTCAATAAATGACATCTTTTACAGGAATTCTTTCAATAACTACTGCTCGGGCACATCACAATCACATTTTTCGGTCAGATGGAACCGTTTTGGCAGGAAATGCTTCGATGCGACCGATTTAGAGAAAATGTGAGTTTTCATCGATAGTTTCTTCGCTCGGAACGTCAACCCACTCAAAAACTTTCAAAAATTGCTAATTTTCACAATAAAAATGTCGAGTAAAACAGCCCTGAACAAAGAGTAACAATTAAACGACAAAACGAAAGCGACGGCAGCTCAAAAAAGTACTGAGGGGAGCAGGGTCAAAACCAGACTGTGAACTTTGCAATTCCCATCTTCCAGAGAAACCGACAGCAACAGCAAAAATTGATTTACTTCGACATCGTCATGGTTCACATTCTCGATCGAATGGTTGTTGCGTTCGTCGAATGAACGAGCACTCGACGCTACGGAGAAGTGACAACGGAGTGTCACATCCGAGAGATCAGCCCTCCAAAACGACAAGTAAAATGAGCAGACTATTCACTTCGTCGTCGTCATCGTTCTCATCCTCAATAAGCAGGTTTTTGGATTCGTCGATCGGGTTCCAATACGATGACTCAACGAGAGAAGAAATGAACACAACGTCGTATCAAACGCTCAGGATTCTGGTGGGACGGGATTCTTTGCTCTTATCCGGATTGCGCACGTCACCATCGCCGACTCAAAGCGGCTTCGACGCATTGGCCATCACCGACTACGAGAATCAACAATAAGTACGGGAGTGTGCTTATGAAGTACTAATCGGACCACTATCGTCATTTGCTGCAGATTCGGTAAGATTTTTCAGTTTAGATATGGAGGAGATGATGGAATCCGAATGGCGTAAAAGTTTCATTCTGTGTGAGCTGATGTTTTACTTTGCTCTCACGTCGACCGTTTTCGATGTCGTGACAGTGTCATGATTGTGTCTGCTGGCAAGAGAAGATTGGTTTCTCACTCGGAAATGGGCGCGCGAGTGCGACATTGGCAAAGCGGCGGCGAACTAAACGGTTCAAGTTATGATTCGATATTGGAGACGGCGCGTAAGTCGCGGCTTCTGGCGACTCTTCCAGCGGCGCTCGCCGAACCTCGGTATTGCACTAGTAGAAACATTTTGAAATGAAGGATGATTGGATTGACGGATAAAAGATAGTATTGCATTGAATCTTGAGTAGAACATTCAGAGTTTACAGCGTTTACTGTCGATTTGCTGCTGAATGTGTGTTCAAGTGCTGCTTCGCGGATCGGGGTTTGACTCTAAATGCAAGTTCATGCTGGCACCAGTGCTCAGAGTCTGTGACGGTTACGAGAAGTGAACCTTCCAGTTCTGATTATTGGTGTTGCATTGGAGCTCTGCCGTTTCTACATAATTTAGCCACTTCTTTAAGAGAATATCGCATCCCTGTTCCCGTGACAGCTCTTTTCAGATACTTTGTGACACCCTAAGCGCCGCGCTCCAAGTGTCATAACAATATTATTCGGACAGTCCCCAAACTGCTTGTGGTACAGATAGACATATCCTTGGCGCATCACTCAGATAGTGGAAATAACAAAACGATTCAGACGAATATTACACAGTTTTCAGATGGCATCTACAATAACATGTTTTCCAAGTAAGAGCCGGAGGTGTCTCGAAAACGAGGATAACTCAATTATGGGTACGGCACAGTCGCCTGTATAAAAGGCCTCTCTTTCAAGTAAACACTTCATTTTTCTCTTTTTTCCTTCAATTTTCGCTCTTTCCAGATGGTAACTCTCCGTGAGCTGTACAACCACGGCGTCCAGATTTGGTGCACTTCCGACCGCCTCGCTGCGTTGAAGCGTGACAACCGCCGCATCTTCGCACTCATCATTACCATCATGCCCTTCGCGCTGATGGTCCTTCCGAACGAGTACCTGTTCAACCGGGAGTTGTCCTGGTTGATTTGGTTCTTCAACGCGTTCCACATCACCTCAATGATGGTCTTCTCCATGAAACTGATGGAGTGGTCCGAACGACTCTCGGTCAGTAGATTATCAGTGTCTTCTTGATGAAAAGCTCTTCATTTCAGGTCTTCTACGTCGTTACGCGCAACTTCTTCGTGTTGTACGCCGCTTCCATCGCCGGCTTCAACGATATCGATCCGCCAAGACTTGACATCGCCTTCATCGACCTGGCTTGTACGTAACCAAACACTTTTTGAGTAACTAGTTTTATTTTACAGACGCTTTCGTCGTGTTCTTTGTCATCACCGCTATCGTCTCGCGCATGAAGAAGCCAGTGGTCGTAACAATCACCAGCAGCCGTCGGAACGTCAGCATTGCTTCCCTCGAACTCTTCATAGATTGGGATCGGCTGAACTATGATGCTATGAGTGAAGCTAGCTGGGATCCTCCCGTTTTCTGAAATCTTGAATAAAGTCTGTGAACCTGTTAAATTGTGTGTTTGAACTGTACATGCGGAAACGAATGGGAAAAATCAGTCGTTTTGAACAAGCTGAAAGGGTTTTTTCCTGATGACCTTTTTTCCGAGAATTGGAGAAGGACGTGAACTACATACGTCAGAGTTCAACCTTCATGCATCTAATGACTCTGGTTCCCCCGATCACTGCTCGCGCGGAAAGTTGCAAGGGAGGGGAGGACCAAACGACACTCCGATAATCCGCACATCCATTGTTAACCGTACCTTGAGTAACTCATTTTTTTAACGCTTTTTCTTTTTCCCATGAATCTTCTTGCCTCAAAGATTAGCTACAACCATCGTAAAAAAACCCGTACAAGTTTTAGTGACCGCCGTTGGTTTTTGAAAGCCCTAACGTTTTATTCATAAATTTTCGAAATAATCAGGGCGAGGGAGTCCTCCTTCTCACCTTGTTGTCTCGCGGATAGCTTTATTCACCGACTTCTTTTGCGGCGCTTGCCGAACCTCGGTATTTCATTCGTCGCAAAATTTTGAAATGGAAAATGATCAGATTGACAAAAGAAGGAAAATACGACACCCAATCGGCGCATTTGAGTGGGACATTGGTAGTTCCAATTTGCTGCTGACTGTGTGTATCAGTGGTGCTTCGCGGATGCAATTCGACTCCAAATGCAAGTTCATGCTGACACCAGTGCTCAGAGTCTGTGAATGTTACTCTCCGAGGAGTGAGCCTTCCAGTTCTGTCTGTTGGTGTTGCATTAGAGCTTCTCTCTGCTTCTTCTCAAAAGCTCCCATACGAGTTGCGACACCCGGCGACCTCCCCGGCGACAATGTTCAATTTGGCCCGCCTCGCCGCTTTTGGGAAGCGTATCATCACTCTGATAGTTTTCACTGCGCTATTCGACAGTTTAGACAAAGTGGATGAGTACCTCGTCGATTATGATTTGTCCGACTTGAACTGTTACATCAACATGTCCTACTTCATCGATGTGGCTCTCTTCTTCGACAAACGACGCTTGGTTTCTTGTTGATCCCTACTACGAGGGCATCTACAACTACAAGGTCATCGAAGTGATTCGTTGGAACGACATTTTCCGTGCTACCATTGCTCTCATACCGAAGCTCAACATGGTCTGGGTCGAGGTACGTGATCAAGGTTCATTTTTTTCAAAGTACAAGTGTTCATTCTTACAGACTCTTACTTTGCGTACAGCCTCATCTCCAAAATCGTCTCGAACATGAAGAAGCAAGTAGCTGCCACGTTGTCGCCTGAACAGCCGCCACGTCGTCGCCAGAACCGTGCTACACACTCGACAAAGAAACAAATGTCAAGCACCCGCATCCGTAAAATTTCCGTCTAATTGTTAGGATTTTGAATAAAGTTCGTGAACCTGTTAAAAATGTTTCAAATTATGTACAAGCAGCACACAAGTACACAAATCAAATTTTAACTGATGGGAAAAATCAATATACGCAGCGTAGGAGTGGTGGACTCGACTGGGACTCGCGAGGGACATGTTGTGTGGTAGGGCGAACTTGCATACAAGGTGAAATCACGCATGTCGCGGATCAACACGGGGGAACATATGCGGAGGCTACGGACGCACTGTCCTTTGTTTGCTTTCGTTGAGAGTTTCAGTTTTTATTTTTTCTATTTTCCAATCATTTTGTTTTTAATTATTTTTTCGTGTAATCCGTTAACTTTGAACTCTCAGGTATGCCGGCCAATCCGAACTCTAGTGATTCATGCCACGTGCCACCGAAACCGATTCAGGAGGCGAAAAATGTCCCAAGAGAGGTCCAAAAAACGACTTGCAAATCCGGCCCAGAGTCGATCAATCAAAGAAAGCGTTGCGGACTGAGAATCATTGACGAGAACTGCCCACCATTGAAGAAAGTTGATCCGATCCGCTACACCCCCTGGAAGCTCCTTCCGGTCAAGATCGCAAAACCTCAATACTCCGCTGCATCAACATCCGGAAACCATGATGTTCGACAAAGTTCCGACGACGAGGATTCAAACCCGGATCATAAGCTTTCTTGTACGTTTATCACGTTCTAGTCATAATTTCAACATGTATTTTACAGTGACTGCCCGCATTAGAAAAATCTGGCCTTCGAATGACTAAACGGAATCAACCAATACTTAAATATCTCGTATTCATCTTCATTCTTTTCATGTGCAATAAAGGAAATTTATTACGAATATGACTGCGTGTTTTCAGTTCCCTAATAATGCAGCGGAAACTTTGTTGCGGATACTAATGCAGAATGTTGCAGTATTCTAGTTAGTTTTGGTCGTCTCTCAAACATTTCTGTTCCGGAAAATGGGCTTCGTTTCGAACCAAATCGAGCTAAATTTGCTCAAAATAGACACGTCTTCGATGTTTTCAAATGTGAAAACACTCATCGTTCTTCTCCTGATTTCTCTGTCCCTTGTGTCGCATGCGGTTTCTACGAATCGTATTCTTCCTTGGAATCCCATCTTTCGATTATTTATCAACGCAGTCATTCTGGAATTTACCATCCATTCATTCTCATCAAACTTCATAACGTATATTGGAATCGGAACTAATTTGAATTGAGTTTCTTCAAGAATTACTGCTTGGGCACATCAAAATCACATTTTCCGATCAGATGGAACCGTTTCGGCTGGGAATGCGTTGCAGTGACCAAGTGAGCCGCGTCTCGAAGAGAACCTACCTTCTCTTCCGTGATAGCTCTTTTGAAATTCTCGTTGACACCACACTCAAATAGTCATAACAATATTATTCGGACAGTCCCCATACTACTTGTGGTACAGATAGACATATACTTGGCGCCTCACTCGGATAGTGGGAATAACATAACGATTCAGACAAATATTACACAGTTTTCAGATGACATCTACAATAACATGTTTTCCAAGTAAGAGCCGGAGGTGTCTCGAAAACGAGGATAACTCAATTATGGGTACGGCACAGTCGCCTGTATAAAAGACGGTAAACACCTCATTTTTCTCTTTTTTCCCTCAATTTTCGCTTTTTCCAGATGGTAACTCTCCGTGAGCTGTACAACCACGCCGTCCAGATTTGGTGCACTTCTGACCGCTTTGCTGCGTTGAAGCGTGTCAACCTCCGCATCTTTGCTCTCATCATCACCATCATGCCCTTCGTGCTGATGGCCCTTCCGAACGAGTACCTGTTCGACCGGGAGTTGTCCTGGTTGATTTGGTTCTTCAACGCGTTCCACATCATTGCACTGATGGTCTTCTCCATCAGACTGATGGAGTGGTCTCAACGGCTTTCGGTCAGTTGACTATTAGTGTCTTCTTGATGAAAAGCTCTTCATTTCAGGTCTTCTTTGTCGTTACGCGCAACTTCTTCGTGTTGTACGCCGTTTGCACCTCTGGCTCCATCCATATCGACCCTCCGAGACTCGACCTCGCCTTCATCGACCTGGCTTGTACGTAACCCGTTACCAAACACTTTTTGAGTAACTAGTTTCATTTTACAGACGCTTTCGTCGTGTTCATTGTCATCACCGCTATCGTCTCACGCATGAAAAAGCCGGTGGTCGTAATGATCACCAGCAGCCGTCGGAACATGAGCATTGCTTCGGTCGAACTCTTCATAGACCGGGATAGCGTGGACTATGAAACTATGACTGAAGCTAGCTGGGATCCTCCCGTCTTTTAAAATCTTGAATAAAGTCTGTGAACCTGTTGAGATGTGTGTTTGAACTGTACATACGGAAACGAGAACAATTAGTACGATGCGTAACGACTAACAGGGTTCTTCCCTCATGATCTTTTTCCCGGGAATCAAAGAATGACGTGAACTACATACGCCAGAATTCAAACTTCATGCTCTCTAATGCCTCCGGTTCCCCGATCACCGCAAGAGAGGGGAGGGCCAAACGACACTCCGATATTCCGCACGCCTATTATTGTACCTAGAGTAACTGTATTCTTTGGCCCATTTTTTTTTCTTTTGCTCATGAATCTTATTGTCTCAAAAATCATCCGGAACTGCCATCAAATATTTTTGTAATTTTCACTGGCCGCCGTCGGTTTTGAAAACCCCAACGTTTTATTCGTAACTTTTTGGAATATCTAGTTGCTTGTTCAGATGGATGAGGACGGGTATTCTGCTCACAAACACAAGAGGAGTCGGCGCAAAAAGTTGCATGGCGATTGGCAAGAGCAGCACAAAGATGACATGGCGAGACAGCTCGAGCGAAGATTCCAGGACCAGTCGACGCCCATCGCTGTCGAGATGACACCGTTGCCATCTGAATCAGTGGCTTACAACGAAGGAGTTCCGAGACTAACGGAAAAAGACTACGAATGCATCGATTACATGAAGGACGAGCCGGTGGTCTCGACGCATTCCGCTGAAATTCAGCAGTCGTTTCTAATGGTTCGGTATGCGGAAGACGCCGAGAAGTTCATGCTGGAGCAGGCAAACACCACACTTCATACTGTGAACAGCGACTTCCGCGAGAAAGTTCTGAAGAAATCCCTCGAAAAACGGCAGAGGCAAGTCGATGTGCCTTACATAAAGTACCCATCTCATTGGAAACATTCAACTGCGGAGGAAATGGAAGATGATGAAAAGACGTCGACTCTGCTAATTGCAAGGATCTGGAGTCATCAAACGGAGAAATAAAGAAAAAGAAAACGAAGGAGGAGCAATATGTGGAGAGGATGCGTCTGATAGACTTTTCGAAGCAGTTCCAGGAGCGGAAGATGAAGCATCCAAACGCAATCCATACGGACATCCAATTCAACGAGAAAGGACTCACTAACAAAAGTCCCGTGTGCAGATGTCCAATGGAGTCGAGAAGTACTGGGCTGCGACATGGATACTACCCGGGAGAGAATCAGCCACTTGATTGCACCAAAGAGTAAGTTCTTATCATTAGTATCAGTTTATCAACGACTATTTCCAGGGAAACTCAATTGTATGCCTACACTCTCCGTGTTCTTCCTGAACCGAATGAAAAGCAGACCCAAGTGACGCACATCAAAATCGGCAAACTCATCTACCTCTTTGAAGGTTTTCCCTGGTTACCCACTCCCCTCTGCCAGATTGCATGACTCAAATGCCAATTTGCAAGTATGGAATTGAGTACCAGTGCCAATTGGTTCAGGAGTCCATTCCGAATGGAGTAAGTTACAGGATAATTTCACAATAACCTTTATTACTTTAGTCTTTCTACGCGGAAGACACCGTTATCATGCAGCAGTACCTGTTCCACGAAGTCTTCGAAATGCTCGATTTCTCACTGCAGCCCAAGTTCATTCCAGAAGGCGTCGACTCTTCCCCGGTCATCCATCTGATGCCTCGCTTCGTGCATGTCAATCGGGGCGTTGTGAATCTGTGCTCCACGAAGACAGTTCTTGCGCACTTCCTAGTGAAAGGGGGAAAAGAGCTCTTCACGACTTCGGAAATAGAGAAGCTCTGCGGAGTTTCCGATGATATCTTCTTCTTGCAAACGAGAGAATTGAAGCAGTCGATTCTTCTGAATGCCGAATGGAAGCCATCGGGAATCCGAGCTTCATTCGGAAGAGACATCGAGAAGAAGAAGATCTACTTTGTCTACAACGCAATGCGCCTTAACGCCTACGCGAATCCAAACATGTCGAAGCTGAATCGTCTGGAGAAGAAGTTCGAGGAGATGCAGGCCAGAGTGCGTGACGGTTGTGCTCGAGCTCCAAATTACGCTGTTGTGAAAAAAGACATCGAGATGCTCAGAGCACAACACCAGACAGACCGACAACTTCGACATCTTCATCGAGTCGACGGCTACACGGACGGCGGAGTGAAGCCCGACATGGTTGCCCATGTAGTGATGGCCATCCTCGCGTGCCACCACGTACGTTTCAATTTTGCCTTGAGCTTCTTTGAGCGCACCATTGGATACCAGTTCAATGATCGGAAGATTATTGAGCTGGCGATGACCCATTCTTCACTGCTGTCCAGCTACGGGACAAATATCGATCACGTCAAGAATCTGATACTCAACTGTGGATACCGAAAGAAGTATGGAGGCGATGAGAAGAAGGACAAAAGGAAGAGCTCTGTGAACTTGTACGGTATCATGACTGGACAGGCGAACACCGAGACAATCCGACACAACGAGCGTCTCGAATACCTTGGAGACGCCGTCGTCGAGTTGATCGCCTCGCATCACTTGTTCTTCATGCTGCCGCATCATAACGAAGGAGGTCTCGCTACTTACCGAACTGCACTTGTTCAAAACCGCAATCTTGCGAATCTGGCGCTGAAGATCGGAATCGACGGGATCATTCAGTACTCTCACGGAGCAGAATTGTGCAGCGAAGCCGAGTGGAAACACGCACTCGCCAACGCATTCGAAGCATTCATGGCTGCAGTTTATCTGGACGGAGGAATCGCAGCGTGTGATGCGATATTCTCGATGGCAATGTACGGAGACCAACCCGCGTTGAAGCTGAAGTGGGATCACTTGAACGAACACGAACTGAAGAAAGAGAATCCCTTGGGAGATCGTGAACTATCGATGACCACACCCGCACTCTCCAACTTCCACAAACTGGAGCAGATGACGGGCATCCAGTTCAACAACATCCGTGTTGGCAAAGGCGTTCACCCGGAGAAACATCCCGCCGAGTGAATTGACCAAAAGGAACAACGAGCGACTGGAATGGCTTGGAGACTCGGTTCTCCAGTTCATCATCTCCGATTACTTGTTTCGGAATTTTCCACTGCACCATGAGGGACACATGTCGCTGCTCCGAACCAGTCTCGTCAGCAACCAGACACGAGCCATCGTCTGCGACGACCTCGGATTCGCGGAGTTCGTCATCAAACCACCGCACTTCAAGGGACGTCAAGTTTTGAAAATGAAAGACAAAGCGGATCTGGTCGAGGCGTTCATCGGAGCCCTGTACGTTGATCGAGGCATCGAACACTGCCGCAGGTTCATCAGAATTGTGTTCTGCCCGAGACTGAAGCACTTCATCAATAACGAAAAGTGGAACGACGCCAAGTCACACTTGCAGCAGTGGTGTCTTCTGGAGAGGGATGAGAGTAATCCGGCGCCCGCGGTCCCCGAGTACAGAACATTGAGTGTAGAGGGATCGACCAACAACCGACAGTACAAAGTGGGCAGTTACTTCCGGTGAGTGCCTTCTAGAGCTGAAATGGTTTCGAATTTGTTCTTTGCAGAGGTGACCGTCTCGCAACAGCCACGTCTTCGAGTCTCCATCAAGCCGAATTCATGGCCGCTGAACAGGCACTTTCTGCTATCAAGAGGAGCAAGAAATCGGATTCGAGGAAGAACAAGAAATGAGTAAGTATAACATTCCACTTTTCAGAAGTTTATTCCTTATCAGTTTCCAGAGAGGAAATTTGAGACGACGATGGGTGAATGGGACTGCCTATTGATCTGCCTGGTGTCTCCTTAGAATATATATTTTTTTCTGTTAATTTTTGTTAATTTTCTGTTATTTTTTATTGTTGTTGTTTACCTTTTCCTCATACTGAATTGTTTTTTGTTACTGTTCTTGTTTTTTTTTAAACCTGTTATTGATAAATACATTGTTCTGTATCAATTTGATGGTAGCGAACACCTTTTTATCTCATGACAGGAAAATTCGCCGGCATGTCGAAACCACGACAGGACCCAACGACGCTCCGATATTCCGCCGGACTGTCGTTTGGCTCTCTGTTTAATTACGATTTCTTTCACAATTCCGTCGTCTTTTTTCATTGTTTTGCTCTTTTTTTTCAATAAATTCCACACGTTTTACAGGTATTTCTTCAACAATTAATAGTCGAGCATGTGACAAACCCATTTTTCGTCAGGAAACGGTAGCTCGAACCGGGAATGTACTGATGCGACTGGATTGAGATAGATGTGAGTTTTTATCAATATTCTCTCTTCGCAGAGCGCCAAGCCAACCAAAAATCTTTGAAAACTGCTCTAATTACAACGAAAATGATGAACCAGTGATGAATGTCGTGAAAGAAAGGCAGTTTCACGAAAAAGCACCGGGCCTGCAAAAAACCTCCCGTTTTCTTCTTTTTTGATGGGGAAATAAATTTTTCCTGGCAGTAACATGTTGAATAAGTTGCTGAGCGCTTTGTTCAACAATTGTGCAATGAGACGGAACTGGCAGGGTAGCAGCAGGACAAGGAAAAGGTCGATCGGGTGCTCAGCTCAACCAAAATCGCAAAAGCTACTAGTTCCATTCTATCTTTTAGATATCTGCAATGGCAAACCGTTTCTTCCGTCGTCGTCATCGTTTCCATTTTGAATCGAAAGGTTTTCGAATTGGTTGAACAATTTTTCGGACTCAATGAGATGGAGAAGTGACGGCGGTTTGTCGACTTTGGGGGACTGGCTGACTTCGAATCGTTATCTCAATTCGCACTCTGGAAAATCCGTTGACAAAAAGTACCCTCTCTCCTTCCAGAAAGAAACGCAATAAAAAATCAACTCGTTCGTCGTCGTCATGGTTCTCAGCTTCGATGGGAAAGTTTTTGGATTCATCGATTAGGTTCCGATGCGATGACTCAAGAATCGATCTATGGGACACAACGTGGTGTCAAACTTCACGCTCAAGTTTCTGATGAGACCCGATTCTATGCTACTATCCGGTTTGCGCTCGTCACTATCGCCAACTCGGAGCGGCTCCGATGCACAAGATATCACCGACTACGGGTACCAACAAGAAGTACAGGAGTGTGCTTTCGAAGTCCTGTTGAACCACCATCGTCGTTTGCTGCAGATTCGGTACGATTTTACTATTTTCAGTTCAGAAATGATGAAGATGATGGAATCGGAATGGCGGAAAAGTGATATTCCGTGTGAACTAAACCTTTCGTTTTCTATCACATCGACCGTTTGTCAAGTCGTGACAGTGTCATGCTGGTGGGTGCCGAGATCGTCTTCTCACTCGGAGATGAGCGAGTCTCACTCGGAGATGAGCGAGACGGCATTGGCGGAGCGGCGACGAACGGAAACTGATGTTTGTGTGGTACTGGTGCCTCATGATAGTTTTGAAAGATGCACGAGAGGCATAAAATTTTCAGTAGTTTTCCGAGTGATATCCGCTCAACACAAAATTATCAGCGAAAAGAGCCAGATTTTTAATTTTTTGAGCGAAAACTGTTCGATTTGGCCGAAACGAGGCGCGTCTTCAGTATTCTACTCGTCGCAATATTTTGAAATGGATAATGATTGCATGGACGGAAGAAGGGAAACACAAGTCCCGTCTGCTTCGCAAATGGGAGTTCAATTCTAAATTTGAGTTCATGCTGACACCAGTGCTCAGAGTCTGTGACGGTTGATCTCCGGAAAAGTGAACCTTCCAGTTCTGACTATTGGTGTTACATTGGAGCTCATCCGTCTCTAAAAAAGTGAACTCAAAGAAAAATTCTCATCGCTGTGCCACCGTTTTTCCGATCACGGAACCCGATTTGCTTGCACTAGGCTTTCTTCTCGGAGACGCGATACCTATCGCTCTCAAGACGACGGCAGAATTAGAGAAACGTCTCTCACCTCCTCACGCTGTTTTCCGCTTGTCCAGTAGAGCGCGTTTGCCATACCTTATGCCTCGACGGAAAATATACTCGATTATTTCTGCCATCGCGCCGTTTTTCGTCGTTTCGTTTCGTTGTCTCACAACAAAAATCTTTTTTTACAGCGATTTCTTCAAGAATTACTGCTCGGGCACATCACAATCACAATTTTCGGTCAGGTTGAACTGTTTTGGCAGGAAATGCGTTGAAACGACCGGTTAAGAGAGAACGTGAGTTTTTATCAATATTTTTTCTGCTCAGAGCTTCGACCCACTGAAAAACTTTCATGAATTGCTATCATTCTGCAAATTCGCTATCAAAAAGCCAAAGCTGTGATGCAATTCGTAAATGGTAGCCAGTTCCAGGGAAAACTATATTTCACGCGGTGAAAAAAAACAGTTCTTCCCGCTTTCGTTAGTTTCGTCTCCAAGAATAGTTCTCCTCGACTGTTCCGATTGATAACAGCACCAAACGACGAATAAAACTAATTCGGCGTCACTTCGAAAAAGTGGCGAAAGGGTGATGGGGCGCAGAGGCAAAACGAGATTGTGAAATTCACTTTTTCCCTCTTCCAGAGAAACCAACAGCAACAACAGCAGAACATTTACTCCGAGGTCGTCATGGTTCTCCTCTTCAATATGAAAATGTTCGGATTTGTCCGACAGATTTCGAT
>LR539128.1:270754-289778 GCA_900536315.3 Caenorhabditis becei
CGGTGCAGGATGTATCTGCTCATCCACAGCTGATCGCCCATCTCGATGCCTTCGCAAGTTCCAATTTGGAACTCCCATTGTCCCGGAGTGACTTCCGCGTTGGCACCGAAGATGTTGATGTTGGCGTGGAGACAGGCGCGGTAGTGCGTTTCGACGACTTTTCTTCCGAATGCGCGGTCCGCTCCGACTCCGCAGTAGTACTTTCCCTGTGGTGCCGGGTATCCGTGCTTTGGCCATCCGAGCGGGTGCTCATCCCTGTCGACGATCAGGTACTCTTGCTCCATTCCGAACCATGGCCGCTTCTCGGAGACCTGTTGCATGACGTCGTTGCACGCAATTCGGTGATTGGTGGCTGCAAGTTGATGGAACTTGTAGGTTTTCACTAGAATGTGTTACCTGTCGGCTTCATCTCATGGTCCAACGTGTCGCACATCACCAGTGTGTTGTGTCCACCCAGGAACGAATCCGGGAACACGGCCACTGGCCGCAAGTACCGGTCCGAGTCGATTCCGGTCGCATGCCCAGTCGACGACCCGTCGTAGTTCCACACCGGATACTCGTCGACGCTCTTCGGTGCTCCCTTTTCGAACGTGCGCGTCTTGGATCGGAGCTGCTCGCCGGTTCCGTCGATCCAGACGTACATCGCCTGGCACTTGGTCGGGTGAGCCGGCAGACCGAGGATTTGGTCACGAACGGCCTGTCCGAGTGGGAGCCTGGTCTCGTAATTGAGGTGCAACATTGGTGGTTGGGATCGTTGCTAAATTGAAGAAAAACACTGAGAATAAGGAAAAAATGATAGGAAGCTAGAAAACCAACGAAAACCGAAAATGGTAGGAAGCTAGAAAACCAACGAAAACTAAACTCTGGATTTTCCGGGCGTTAGACTGATTTCTGAAACACGCTTGAGCTCGCAAAAAATTCCTCGTAAAATTTAGAACTTTTTGGGTTAAGAACATTTTGAATTTTCGATGTGGTTTTCGAAAAAATTCCGCTTTTGTTGATATGGCCTAGAGTACGAGAAGTACGGGGCGGAGCCTGGCCTAGAAATTATGACCTAGAAAACTCCTGAAGAAGCAGTGAACGCCGCGCCGTGTTTGAAAAAGGCGTCGAAAGTGAGTTCGTGGCGAGACCCGGGCGCCAAAAAAAGACATGCGCCTTTAAAATAACACTTGAATTCACCGAATTTTTGATGATTATCAGCCCTTTCCAGCCGCCCTTCTATCAAAAATGACGTTTGAAAATCTGGAACAGTAATTTATAAAAAAAATGAAAAACGAAAAGCAAAAAAATAAAAAAAAAAAACGACGACGACAAGCGAAGAAGAAATAGATTTTAATAAATAAGTGTATTGTTGTTACAAAATGAACATTTTCTTTTCAAAAAGTGTTTTTCTGTTTTTGATACAAGGGAAATGAACACAGTGGTTTCACGACCGAGAGATCTGCCCTCCAACGCGGGCAGATCGAGAAACATGAGCTGATCGGTCTAGAGACATACTGAAATGGCGAAACACACTTCTCCGATCCCATTTCTCTAAAAGACGGTCGCTTGCAGACCATTCCCTTCGTCGTTGTAAAAGTTTTTGGATTCGTCGATTGGGTCTCGATGCAACGACTCAACGATAGATGAAATGGGCATGTCGCACGTCACCATCGTCAACTCGAAGCGGCTCCAGTGCACTGACTATTACCAACTGCAAGAATCAACAAGAAGTACGGGAGTGTGCTTATGAAGTGCCTATTAGACCCCCATCTTCGTTTGCTGAACATTCGGTGAGATTTTTTAGTTTCTAGTTCAGAAATGATGAGGTTATGATATCTAAACGGCGGAAAAGAGCCATTTCGTGGAAGCTAAAGCTTCGCTTTGCTATGACCGTTTTCCGTGTCATGACAGTGTCATACTGGTGGTTGCTGGCGAGAGAAAATTGGCTGCTAATTCGGAGATGGACGAGCGAGTGCTACCCTGGCGAAGCGGCGGCGAACGAAAGCTGAAGTTCGTGTTTTACTGGCGTTTTACGACAGATTTTGAGTGGTGCACGCGAGGCATCAAAATATTCAGTGCTGCTTCTGAATAATTTCATCTCAAAACAAAATTATTAGCGAAAAGAATCAGATTTTCAATTTTTGAGTAAAAAGTGCTTCGATTTCAACCGAGACAAGACGCGCGAGTCTGTGGAGCTCTTTTCTTATCTACTGCATTTGCGGCGCTCGCCGGTCCTCGGTATTTCACTAGTCGCAACATTTTCCATTGAAAAATGATCTAATTGACATGTCAAGGTGTTTTAGTCGCGGTCTGACTTCGACTCGAGACCTAGTTCATTCGAAAGAGCATGGTCGATTTCCTATAGTGAACTAGGCTCATTTTTTCCCAAGAAGTCCTCATTTTCGAGAACGGAGCCTCCAAAGTCCGAAATAGTGCTAATTTTCCAGTGCATTTATTGACCTACCGAGAAAAAGGGGGCCTCAGTGCTATTTTGCACTGGATTTTTGCACTGTTTTTGATTTCGGAGGCTCCGTTTTCGAAAATGAGGACTTCTTGGGAAAAAGTGAGTCCAGTTCACTTTAGGAAATCGACCATGCTCTTTCGAATGAACTAGGTCTCGAGTCGAAGTCAGACCGCGACTAAAACACTTTGACATGTGACATAAAAATGTAAGTACTGTATCGAATCGGAACATTCGAGCGGATGTTCGGAGTTCACGGTATTTACTGTCGGTCTGCTGCTGACTGTGTGTATCAGTGCTGCTTTGTGGATGGGAATTCAACTCCAAATGCGAGTTCATGCTGACACCAGTGCTCAGAGTCTGTGAATGTTACTCTCCGAGAAGTGAGCCTTCCAGTTCTGACTATTGGTGTTACATCAGAGCTTCTCACTGCATCTTCCTTTAACCCTCATACGAGTTGCGATACCCGTCGACTTCCTCGGCGACAGCACTCGGATCGTAAAAACAATAATATTATTCAGACAGATTTGATATTTCTCACGGATTGTAATGAGATAAGTGGTATTCAGACAATTTCCGAACAAATTTCAAATTTTGTCTACAATAACATGTTTTCAAGATAGATCCAAAGGAGTCACAAAAGCGAGGATAACTCAATTATCGGTACTGTTCGCGGGTGTATAAAAGGCCTTTCTGGCCAGTCAACATCTCACTTTTCTCTTCTTTTCCTCATTTTTCGGTCTTCCAGATGGGAATGTTCAATTCCGCCCGCCTCGTCGCTTTTGGGAAGCGTATCGTCACTCTGATAATGATCACTGAGCTATTCATCAGCTTGTACAAAGCGGATGAGTACCTCGTCGATTATGATTTGTCCGACTTGAATTTGTACATCAACACGTTCTACTTCATCGCTGTGGCCCTCTTCTCCGACAATCTGATGCAGTTCGCTAACTGGCTCTCGGTTAGTTGACGGACACTAACTTTCTCCATAAAACCTTGTACTTTTCAGCACTTGAGTATCTTCATCCGCATCCTTTTTGCCGTTTTCCATGTTGACACTGAAATCGCTGCCGACGCCTGGTTTCTTATTGATCCCTACTACGAGGATGTCTACAACTTCGAGATCATCGAAGTGATTCAGTGGAACGACATTCTCCGTGCTACCATTGCTCTCACACCAAAGCTCAACATGGTCTGGGTCGAGGTGGCTTGTACGTGATCATGGTTTATTTTTCCAAAGAAAAAGTGTTCGTTTTTACAGACTCTTACGTTGTGTACGGTCTCATCTCCAAAATCATCTTGAACATGAAAAAGCAAGCTGCCGCCACGTCATCGCCTGAAGAACCGCCACGTCGTCGTCAGAACAATGCTACACACTCGACGAAAAAACAAATGTCGGACACCCGCATCCGTAAAACTTCCGTCTAATTGTTGGGATTTTGAATAAATTCCGTGAACCTGTTAAAAATGTTTCAAACTATGTACAAGCAGAACTGTACACACATCAACGTAGAACTGGCGGAAAAATCAATATGGAACGCCGCGGGGGACTAGGCTCTAGATGATCGGTCAGGTCTCCCGATTCTTGAAACTGCTCCTGGAATCTGTCGGATTTGCCAGCATGACTGAAAATCACTGACGGATTCAATGAAAACATTGGGTCCATGAAGCCTTTTTTAATAACAAAATTGATAATGAACGGGAAGAAAATGTAAATACTCTCATAAAAAAATCAAATTTTTTACGGGGGAAAAATGATCAGTCGCATACAAAAATAGGGAGATTTGAGGAAATAAATTCAAATTTGGGCAAGATTATTTCTTGGGAGAAAACACTTCTTACAATCACTGGAGATTCGAAACATTGTTTGGGAATTATTGGTCTACTGGTTTTGGGAAGCGGGGTTAACTTTCTCGTAGTAAAAAGTGAAAAAACCTGGATCATTTTCGTGTCCAACGGGCGCAGGGCCAATCGGAATAAGCTGGTACTCATGGTTTCCGACAAGAAGATTAGGGAGAGAATGGGAGTGACTGGAATCAGGCGGAGAAACGGGGAGGGAAGGGATATAGCTGTCAGAGGTTCCAGGTTGGGGCGAATTAGACATTGGGCAGGAAGAAGGTGACGGAACATCGGCATCGAACTCAGTTTTCACATTCTTGTCAAGCGACGATGTCTCGGCTGGCCTTTCCTGAGAAGCACTCAATTTGATTCCGTGATAACTTGACATTTTGGGATTACCTTATGGTTCTGACCGTTCTCAGACAGTGGCGGGAAAAGCTTTTTCACGGCGATTTCATTGGCTTCTTCGAGGTACTGGAGCATTTCTGAAACATAATAAGGGTTTCCCGATTTGAAGGAAGTTGGACACGTACTCTTGTCTCCAAATTGCGTATAGTTGCAAATTGTCTCGACGAATGACACGTGGATTTTAGTCATGTTCGCTTTTGCACTGGATAATGCCACCGGGATGGAAGACGATTCAGACAACACACTTTTTGAATGGAATGACTGTAAACTGATTAATTTGGAGGAAGTTCTGCTCTCTTCACAAACCGTGAGGAACCATTTTCTTGGGTCGGCAAAAACTGTGGAGTAAACATCCTCCAGTGAATGGTAGGGCTTGCTCGTGACGTGAAAACTAAAATGAAATCTTTGTTTTTGTGATAGGAATATGTTAGCTCACTGTAGGTTCTTGTAGAGATCTCCAAAAGTCAACTCGTGGTCGTCTGCTTTAAGAAGAACAGCAGCTAGGAGCACGCGAAGATCGGGAAGTGGTTTGGCTCCCATTAGTACCCTAGAAAAACATGAATTGATCAACTCGATGAAAATCGATATGACCCGAGAAAATCAAATCGTTATCACGGTTTTCAGACTTTTTTAGTTTTCTTGATGAGTGGTGTCTCACATTCAGTGAGTCACTTTCAACTCTTCGTATCAAGAACAATGACAAATTAATGTCAGGAGTCCTGTGAAGTCGGGAATCGTTTCCGCGGAAAGAGCCGTTAGCAGCCTTGCCGGAAGGAGCCGATAACAGGGAGAGGACGAGGGTCATGTAACTTTGGGGCACACTGTATCAAAAGCTGACCAATTGGTCGCAAGAATCGCAGGATGAGAAATCTTATCGGAGGAGAGGAGGGGAGCTTGTTCTGAAGTGTGGAGCATTACAAAAATGGTTTCTGGATATTTGGTGACATTTCCTTATGAAAAAAGGTAGAACTGAATGAAATTTTCACCAATACAGGTAAAAACTGTGCCTTTTTCGTTATTTTTAAATGCATCCACCAAGAAAAATACATTTTCCAAGAAGTTTGGCAGAAACTGTTGGAATTTCATTGGAAATGATCGTATTTGTGCATTCTCGACTGTTTTCGTTTGGAAAAATAACAAGTCCGTGTTAGGAGTCGTGGCTCAGTCGGGGACTGTTTTCTCGGGAAAGAGCCGTCGGTCGGAAGGCGACAATAATAAGGAAATGCGGGAGAGAGGGGGAATCATATAACTTCTAGACACACTGTCAAGAGCCAACCAACTCGAGCGATGATTAATCGGAAAAAAAAACGCGAGGTCGTCGGGTGAGTTATTCTTCGTGGGG
This sequence comes from Caenorhabditis becei, assembly GCA_900536315.3. Classification (NCBI taxonomy): domain Eukaryota; kingdom Metazoa; phylum Nematoda; class Chromadorea; order Rhabditida; family Rhabditidae; genus Caenorhabditis; species Caenorhabditis becei. The sequence goes on from LR539128.1 coordinate 276,787, forward strand.
AGGGACAGAGAGGGCACACTGTGTTTTTCGTATGACTCGTCGATTTGACGAAAAAAGAAGAAAAGTGCAGAGAGACACGGTCAATAATTCGTCAGCGGGGAGCGAAATGACCGTTTTTAGTGCCAAGATAATGGGAATTTGGAAACAGGGAAAAAGAACAGCACTTACCACGACCAAAAGTGCATGTGACCAGGTGCCAGAAAGTGAAGAATCAAGAGCCAGCTGAGCAATGTTCAAGAAATTTGGGTGATTCAGTATTGCAAAGCACCCGTCAAAAATCAGCTTTGAAAAAAAGTCCCATGTGGCCTCCAATTATTTCGAATCTCCATTGAACTACCACTATTTCCTACTTGTTTACGATATATCAATTAGTTCTGAAAAACAATGAGGGATTTTTATAATTGATAAAAGTTGGTTCTAATCAGCATGCTCGCAAACTCACCTCTTCACCGGTCAGCAAAATATCTTTTAGTTTAGAAATTAGATGGTAATTACCAACTAATAAAATTGCGGAGTTCATACGGCAGAATCCCGAAGACTTCATAGTCAAAGATGATCTTTTCGAGCTTGTAGACTTCCCGCAAAAGAAAGTCAATATCTGCTCGGTCTGACCAATTCAACTTTTGACACCCTAAGTGGAAGATGATCTGGAAGTATGGGAACAGTTGGCGTTCTATGACCACCCGGAGCGGCGACGGATTATAGTGTCCATACTGAAATGCGAATATTACGTTTTTACAGTAATGAGAGAGAAAAACTCACGCGAGAAATAATGCAGAAACATTTCTGAAACTTTTTATGAATAGTATTCTAGAAAATGTTCAATAAGGAATTGGAAACATGAAGGAGAATACGTACTTGTTCCTCGAGGGTCAGGTTTCTTGGACAGTCGTATGGAGCTGGAGAAGGAGACATTGATTGAGGTAGAAGGCGAGGTAGCTCGAACGAATTTGAGGGCATCTAAAAATGAAAAGAGTCAGGAGAGAAAACGTCTTCAAAAAGTGAGCCTAATATGCGGTTGATGACCGAAGATAATCAATGAGAAGAGATTATGGGATTAGAAAAAAGAACAATGCATTTCGTGCGCAATACATGCACCGGTGCGCACAGAATCTGTTCTCTGGTCACCCGAAACTTTCAAATCTAGGAGGCTAATCTGGGAGACATCTCCTGTACTCAGCCATCTTTTGAGCTTTGGAATTTGCGACCCTTTAACTCGGGCGTGAGGACACGGAAAAAATTGAGGGACAAGAATTTCAAGATGTGCAGAAGTTACGAAAGAAACTAGAAGAAGATACGCTCTGAGAAACTCTTACGGGTTTGGGAATTGGATCAACAGCTGGATCCAAAACAAACGGAGGTTCGACTGCCATTGATTGAGAGACCAGGGAGGCTGACTCGTTGTCGTTCACGTATACAACTGGAAGACAGACCATCTTCGCTCCCCGTGTCACAAACTGTTCGACATCATAACGACGCTTCTCGATTTCCTTTTCCATTTTGTGAATTTTGTCTATGTCGGTGGAGTTTCTGGGCTTCTTTCCCAACTTCATGATGTTCTTGTAAATGCCATAGATGACGAGCTCTGTCGTGTACTTAAAAGTTTGGGAGTACACGACGTTCTGAAAACTTTATCCTATTTCTGTAACTAGAAAAAACAACAAACGAATTTCAGATAGTAAGTGATGCGCTGGAGCTCCTGGGTGATGCGTTTCTGAAACGAAGGTGTGTTTTTGATAATTGACTATGTTCCTTACCTTCTCCTTGGCATTCAGATTATATCGAGATTCGGGTTGTGTGCTCGACATTTGTCCAGTCAGCGGTCCTGAAAGTGTCTGGAAATGTGTGGAAATTAGAGGCTTGAGAAAAAAGGTGATAAACAGAAAATCAGAAAAGTACATAAAGAAATCATGCGGTCGTCTTGGCTACGAAGCGTACTTTAGGATGATTGTAGGATAATGAATCAGAAGAAAACATTGTCATTGTCATGCACTTTTCAGGTTGCACTCTTTTCGTAAAAGTACACTACAACACATGGTACCTGCTCCCCTCACTCAAACGTCATAGTTTCGGGAGAAAAGCAAATATCGTGGGAGCTCGCATACATGTGATACCTAGTCAGAAGAACCTACACTTCTGATATCCTTCTGACAAAAAGAGATGGAAGTTACTGATGCGCTTCTGACTTCTGAGCCGGCGAAGCATGTTGATGATGACAAATGTTACTGTGATCTTTCAGTTTATTGGAATTGCCAATTAGAATGCAACAAAAACAACAACACAGGAAGTAAATGAAATCATGGAGTTTGATGATCAAGATCGGAAATTGAAAGGTCCAGGTTTTGTCGTGGAAGCGGATATAAAACAAGTCTAGTGCCTGAACCTGTCAGAATCAGAGCATAAACATTATGAGGAGCCGTCTTGATTGTAAAGGTGGCCGGAGAGTTTGGAAAACATTGAAACAATACAGGGTCAGTGGAACCACGGATTATTCGGAAGTGGGAGAAGTAATCTGGAACTCCGGAGGTGGCAATGACATGGATGGGAAAGGTGGCGAATAGCCAATGTATGATGGGGGTTTCTGGGAAAGTTTCAGAGAAGTTTTGAGATCCTGAAGGGCGGAAGGAGTCACACGAGCGAATTCCTTGAGTGGGAAAAGCGGGGAGTGAGTGGTGTGGTCGATTGAATGGGTGTGGAACGTGTCTGTAAAGGATCTGTGTAGAAACTAAACGTTCAGTTTGACAAACTCACCTGGTTTGCAATCAAGACATTTCGTCGCCTTAACAGTAGCGACTCCAGTACGCGAGTCCAGTAGAATTGGTAGACAGAACGGGATCTTTCTGGTCTTCTTGTATCGCTTCACGTATTCACGACGGGTTTTGATTTCGCTTTGGAGGACTCTGATCCTCTCTATTTCGTAGAAGTTCTTCGGCTTTTCAGCCAAGTCTAGGATTTGGTTGTAGATGGCTTCGACTGCGCATTCCGTGTCCCATTCGAACGGGCAGGTGAGACGGTCATTATGAAATTTCAATCATTACAGGGTGGCGCATAAGTATGGAGCCTCTATTTTTCCAGAGTTTCTATAGATTATTCGGAAGAGAGGGTTTTGGCAGTTGAAAACATAGCCGTTTTAGTTTCTTCTGACATCAAAAAACATTATTTACCACTCATGGTGACGTTTCAAAACCAATACAGATAGTTGTGACAGTTTTTGGAAAATGGGAAAAATGAGATGTGCGCCGCACCCTTTTTTTTATTCGAGCCCTTGATGTGGCCAGGAAATATTTTTTAGAGACTAACTGATTAGGTAAAAATGCACTTTCAGATGTGCTCTTTTACATTTTCTAGCCCACTCTTCCCAAAAATTTTTTCTCTGGTTCCCATGGTGGCTCAAACTTCATATCTGAAAAAAGCCAAAAAATTCAAAAAATCTCAATTTTTCTCAATTTTTGATATTTCAGGAGGAGAGACTATCAAAATGGTGAAAACTAAATAGAAAAATCATAATTAATGTTCTCAGCTCTTGGGAACCGCGGTGACAACCTTTTTTTCTAACTTTTTTCAAAAATGTAGCCAAAATCAACTGAATTTTTAGTCATTTTCAATTTTCATTTTTGGTAAGTATGCGCTTCCTATGAACTGGAGAGTTTGGTATAACCAAAAAAGACATCATTGGTCATTGTTTTGACCTGGTGTCAGGTCCTAAACTTTCTTGGAAGTTAAAAAATTTTGAGAAATCTGAGCGCGGCGCAGAGGCTCTTTTTGAGGTTTTCTTGGAGAGGCACCTGGGGTGTATCCACATAGCAAATGTTCAGATATTGGGGTTTTCTCTTCCATAGACATCCATTTACCAAAAAACATAGCTCCTAAAAATGTGGAACCGCCACTTCTAGAAAAAATGTCAATAAAGTAAGGCTCCATACTTATGCGCCACCCTGTATTTCGAAAGAAAAAAAGACAAACCTCTCCCCGCCAGCTTCTAATGTTCAGGTACTCAATCTCGAGAATTTTCTGAAACTTTGCACTAACTGGTTCAAAGGTTGAAGTATAACACTCACCGTTTGCTCCCTCGTCAGATTTGTTGGCTCTTCATTGGGGAGTTCTGTACTCAAGTTTTTCGACGATTCGGACGCTGCTCCGGAAGTGGACATAATCGGAGGTAGTGATATGAGAGGTAGCTGGAAGAATTGAATTCGGACTCTTTGAAGTGAGTGATAGAGTGCAAGAGGAAACAAGTCTGAGCACCCTACGAATTTGGAAGTCTCGACAACGTGTATTATGAGAGGATCACGGGATTAAGAGTCAGAACAACGTCTTCGCGGTTTCATACACTAAATGCGCGCGAAAAAAGCTTCTTTTGTCCTTCATGCATGAAACTTCCAAACCTGCGCGGGCTCAGAGCAAAAAGGGAAGAGGGGAAGGGACAGGGATTGTGATAACATTTTCGCAGCTTCCAGGAAACTTGTGATAACGGAATTTCACCACCTGCAAAGCTTGGGGAAAGATACATTCTCCCGCGCCTACTCAAGCGTCACGATCGGGTGAGAAAACTGAAAAAAAAAGTTTCCCGGCCATGGGATACGTGACAACGGGCAGTTAGAAGAACCTACACTCTTCTAGATGGAAAGGTATGGGAGATATCGCGGAGTTTCTGACTCTTTCGCCGGGGCACGTGAGAATCGGTTACATTTTTTTCATTTTTTGCAATTCAGATTGCGAAATAGCCAAAAGGGGAGTGATTCTGACAGGCCCAAAGTTGCGAGGAGAGGAGCAGAGATCTAAATTGGTTGAGATGGAAGGGACTGGGTGCATAGAATTATTGAAGTTAGAAGATTCTTTTGAATTGAGATGACAACTTGCCGATTTCTCCAGAAATCTCTCAAAATGATCATAGATTTTCAAGACGAACTTATTGATTTTTTTCTCTATGAAGACACAAATTCCTTCCTTTTTTTCCAGTTCTCAAAAATTGCTTGGTTATCGTAAAAGTTTCATTTCCTTACTCAAAACCATTGAGAAAAAGTTTTTGACAGTTCAAATTTGGCTGCGAACGGATTTAACGTTAAAGGTTAAAGGACGACCTTCCAGGCTTCGCCCACTTGTTTCGACTCCGCCTCTTTACCCAAGAACGGTTGGCTTGAGCATTTCATTCAGAATGTAGAACCAGTGGTTACTTCATCTCTTTCGTATAAATTTTATTAGCTCGGCTACGTCAAGGATAGGGACCAGAAATAGGCATTTTCAAAAAAAATATACTTGAAACCTCGAAAAAGAACGTTATAATTAATTTGCACAAAACGTACTCAACTTGATAGTGTTTGTGGATAAATCATCTAAATCGAACCACCAGTTTGTTTTTCTTTTTTTTTCCAATCACCCAATGTTTCTAAATTGAAATTTCAAGGAGCATGCCATTTTTAAACTGCTGTTTGAGAAGCATACCGATAATATTATGTATAGAAAACTGACAAATAAGTATACATGTTCATTTTAATCACTCAAATGATACGGAGAAAGTTTGGAAATGCAAGTTCAGGTTAAGACTTGTGGTTCAATGAAAAAGCTACCGTCTCCTTCGTCTTCATTCGATGTGTAAACATGTGGCACCCAAGATGGATCCGACTCATGTCCCACTGGAGCACGGCCGATTGGTTCCAAGTTGTACCTGTTACCGTTGATCGCGATGTTTGAAAGAGGAATGAGAACGAGAGGTTCAACAGCTGAGGGGTTCTGATAACCAGAATCAGGAGAATCAAAAACAAATGAGAATTGCTTCGAGTAATGGGGTTTGAACTGATTATCGGTTTGGAACTGCTTTGTTGATGGAGTCTGCAAGGATATCCCATTTTTCACAACAATTGTGAGTGGGTTCAACCTGGCTGTCAATGTACTCGAAATGATTCGCTGACTGACCGAGTTCAGTCCAGTGGTTGTTTGGGTCGGCTTGGAACTGGTTTTGGTGACTCTGAACAGGTATGCTAACGTCTCCGACAATTATCGTTTTATGTGGTTCACCTCATTGATTTTTTCCCCACGTTCTCTCATCAACGGCAACTCTTTCATTGCAACTTTTCCCGATTTTGATGCACAATGGAAACTCGAACTTGTATTCCCATTCTCTCTGAAAATAGATTTGTGCCTTAAAGCGCGTAAAATCAGGACCCTACGGTGTCTCGAAACTATTCGAACGAATGCCAGTATTAGCTGTTGTACGAGTGAGCAAACGCTCTCGGAACTTTTTGTGACGAGTATTTGAGGGCTCCAACTTTTCACCTGAAAGCCAATTTGAGAAAGCTTTGGCGCGACCAGTGAACTTTTCTCTGAAAGTTTGTAGATTGGAGAGTGACAGAATAAGCCAATTCAGAACATGAAAACTTACGTTGTGGTGTCCGGGCACGTCGAGTCCGATAATGGATGACGAGTGCATTGGAAGTCCCTTCTGTGCAGTTCCTTACGTTGTGATCGAATCGGCTCCGTCTGAAACTTCCATCTTCTAAACTTCCCTGAGATAGTGAAATCTGAACCTGATTAATAAGAGTGTTTGGCATGATAGAATTCATAATGAAGTCGATCACCCCGATTCTCGGAACGTATAGGCCTTCTTTTTGCAAGAAAAAATCATAGGGGTGATTTTTGAAAAATGACAAGAGAGGGAAGAGAAGAGCACACGTGTACACGTAGCGCGGAGCATCTATTCCAAATTTGGTCTTTGTTGCATCAGCTACAGAACGTAGAAATCTGTGTTGAAAGTTCATGAAGAGGGCGAACAAGGGCTAAGCCTTACTGAAGGAACTGCTCTATCGACAGTTTTGTGTGTGAGAGTTCATTCCGGATGCTGCTGTCATACTGGTCAGTTGTGATGTCCAATAGATCACCTAGTTTTTGTTTCCTGTATTCCTTGCTTCCGTTGGGAAACTTCGTGACTACGGTGTCTTTGGGAGTATAGCCCATTCTGGATCGAATTTGGACAATCTGATATGTCGTGCCAAAATTCACAGTCCGAAACCGATTCATTATGAAATTTCAAAATTTGATTTGAAATGTACGGCTTACCATTTCCTTCAGTGTATTGGATGTAGCATCACCAAAAGCAGCTATAAAATTGGTTTCTATGAGGTCAAATCTATCATTTGTATCTAGAAATGCAAACAGCATGGTGAAAGGGGTAACCATGACTTTGATGACCAGATCTGAAAACCTTGGTAAAACTGAGAGCTCAACTGATACGAGTAAAATGTATAGTGCACCACCCATCCCCGAAAAGATGAAATATGGCAGGTGGTGAGCGTGACTTGGAGCTAAATTAATTTCGAAGCGGGGAGAGCAGGATGATATTATTGTTTCCGACTCTGCGCATGACTAATGAGTAATCTGGTATCTCTGATAAGCCAACCTAGCCTAAAGCACTGATTAGAATTGTGAAGTCTCCTGGGGTTTGCTATTGATTGGAGGCCTTGGGCGGATGAACTGAAAAACGGCTAAGAACAGATTCAGCTGCATATTCCTGGTGTGAGATGTCTCTCTAGTTACATAAACTACCGTCTTCGTTGTTCACATTAACCTGAAACACATCAGAGTAGTTACAAAAGTCGATTTATTCATTTTCAAAGTTTTATAACATGACATTTCCGATAAGAACATAGAGAGGTATGGTGGTTGTTCAGGGAAAACTCGAGTTCTGGTAGCAGTGCGACAGCCAGCTCGACGCGGGACCAGTTGGAGGAACATTGTACATGTTCCCCTCAACCACCAGATTTCGCGTTGCTGAGAGGATATCAGAAATTGCGAATGGAGTGAAGGGTTCTTGTGGAATGGAGAAAGCTAAATTGGGAAAAGATAGAAGGGTGATATTAGCTTGATTCGTTCGAGGCAAAGGTTGGAGGTTCGCGGAATGAAACGCTGATAGGCGAGGTCTTTTCATTGGAGGTTCATTGTTTTGTGGGTTGTGGACCTGAAAGTGACTAGATGAAAGAGCCCACGGTTTTTTGAGAAACTGAACCTGAATGTTGGTCTGCTGGGTGTAGAGAACTGCCGGAGTTGTATGATTCCCTTGAGCCGAATGTGGAGCTGTCGGATGTGAAGAAGATGAAGGTTGCAAGTAGGGTAGCACAAAATTTGGGGTCATAAGTGGATGTATGGGAATCGGCTTATGAATTATGGCAGGTTGTATGAAGTTCGGAATGGCGTTGGAAGTGTTTGCCGGAATGGTGCTAATCTATAACATGATTTCATGAAAACCAAAATGGTATTCAACACGTTTTACCTGCATGGCAGTTTTATTCTTTTTCACGATTGAGTCAAAAAGCATCTTCCCAACTTCCAACTTTGCGAGTCGAAGAAGCGCCGTGTTCAACATCGCCTCGGCTTCTGTAAAAATTATCTTGAAAGAATCATGATATTCTAGTTCTACCGAATTGTGTAGGGGATCGTGGAATTTGGTCAACTCTGAGCTTCACGGCCACCAATTCGCTGCGATACGATGCCAGGTTATTCAAATCCAGTTTATATTTCTTTGGAACATAACGCTGAAATGAAACAAATCAACAAGTGAAACCCTAGGAACCTCACATTTTCGGTGATTTCTCTTTTTATCTCTCTCAGCTTCTTAGTTATCACCTTCACCTCGTCATCGTCAAATCCCGGGAACCAATCCCTGAATTAGTGATAACAAAAACTGGACATAACTTTTTGGATTCTACCACATTCTTCGAAGCATTCCGTTCGAAGTCAACGTTTTTTCCGGCTCCGTGAGCATGATGATTGTCCGGATTACTGCGGAACCAAGTAGTTCCCGTACCTTCTTAGCTTTTGGATCAATCTGTTGAGAAAACATTATTTTTGAGACTAATCTTTAGCTTCTCACTCCAGGTCGAACAATAGTCTTAATGTATTTACTGATGTTTGCGCTCTTTCCAAAATCAGGCTTATTATAATGTGGCGTCATTTCTTGTGACAGCCATACAGCGCAAGATCTTGAACAATATTAGATTTGCAACAGAACATTGCGAAATGATTACCTTATCCACGGTTCCGTCTTCGGACTGTGGCAATCAGCATTCACTCGCACAAAATCATGGATGTTTGTCGGAATCGCTTCCTTTCCTTGGTATCCGCTATGATAAAGAAAAATATCAATATACTAATTTCTGGACTTACATGGTCGCGACGTATGCATCTTCCCAATCATCCTTGAAGAACTCGAGCAGAGGGACCAAGAGGACACATGCGTGAACTGATATCGGGACCGTTGGTTCAAACATGTTGGCGGAGACAACCGATATACATCGCAAGAAGCTGAAAATAATTATTGATTCATGAAAACCGATCGAGTTGACTAACTGCACAAAATAAAAGATGAAACTTCTACATTCATTTCGAATTGTTTGCTGAGGAGAGTAGTGACAGAAGCTCTCGGGTGGAACAAGTGACTGAGCCCCATGAGCCGCCAAAAGACCCATGGAAGTCTTGCTCATATTGAAATGAAGAGGCTGAATCTGGTCGAGAGTGAACACGCTAAACTTCTGAAATCAGTTGTCACTTTGCGGACTTGATTTTTCTCTTTTGTACCATTTTTTGAAGGTCACCAAAAGTGGTTTCCGCAAATTCATTCACTTTGAGACTTCTCCCTGGTCCATAGAGTTTCTCCTCTTCAATGAACCCAAATCGTTGAAAGAAATCTGACATTTCCCTGAAAACATGGATTTAGGAGTTCGCCCTCTTTCACGGAGATATGAGAAGCGGAGAACAGACTAATCCCATCCGTAGAAAGGAGTGCGCCGCCCTTTCCGCCGCGAAAAAATCAGAATTCAAACGACAAAAAATATGATATTATTGTTGTCGGCGTTGCGCTTGGATAATCAGCATCACGTGATCTTTTGGCAAACTATTGACGTAAGAGCTTCGGATGCTATTTAAGAAGACGTATTTTATAAAGGGAATAGAGAAAAGAAGGATCTGGAAACATTCGAGTAGGGGGAAGTAATTGATAGGTAGACAGAATTTGTCTCGAAAACTGCATATTGGAGGTGTGAGAATGAGAGGGTATATGTATGTATGGGAGAGGATAAACAGAGAGAGAGGGTGCATATGAAGGAGCATGGGATTAAAAGAACTCTTTCTTTTTTGTGGGCGGTTCTGTTGGAGTAGACTCAGTTGTCGGCTTTGGAGATGTCGAGGGCGCCGAGGGAAGCGGCGAGCTGGTCGACTGAAGCCTCCGATTGCTGGGTCGCAACGCTCTGAAAATCGAACTCTCCTTCTTAAACTGAAAGTGTCAGTCTTACCGCTGGCGATGGGGTGGCCTCGGCCTGCATGTAGTCCTCGAACTCGTCGAAGTCTCCCTCCTCCAGCGGAAGATACGGAATCTCGCCGACCTCGGAAGAGCTGTTGCTGGAGTTGCTGGAGGCCGTCATCGGAGTGGGTCCACAAAACGGATTGCGCTGGATGTCACGTGCGACCCAGGGAGCGTTGAGCAGCTGGAGGTTCGTGTGGTAGCGGTAGCGTTCGTCGTTGAAGTCCGCCGCCCAGACGAGTCTTTCTCTCTCGTCGAAGCTGGAGTTGATTTGAGCGACTTCGCGATCAGCCTCGATGTCCTCGTCGTCTCCGCTATCCTCCAGTGGAAGTTGCGCCGGTACATCCGCAGTAGCCATTCTCTCATCCATGAGAAAGCCCCTGAAGCAAAATGGGTAAGGTGTTGGTTGTCAACAAACAAAAAGAAAAGAAGGGGGAGTTAACGACTTGCGCTAGCATCCTCTTCATCTGTTGCTATGGGCTGTTTCTCACGCGCGATACCCTCTGATTATCACGTTGCCTCCGTCCCTTCCCAACTTACTCGTCATGACGCAGCATTTCGTGACTGTTGAGGAATGGAGCAGCCAGGAAGTGATCGCGGATGCGGAACATGTTCATGAACCGGTGGTGCTCCTCCGGACGAGAGATGGGTGGGATGTCCGAGAGACAGAAGCTGATGGCGGTCTGGTGCTCCTGATCAGCATCGTAGTCCCAGTGAACGAAGAGTTCCTTGAGGTTCTCGAGAGTGAACCCGTCGCGTTGCAGGATGGTGTCAGCGATGACGGCCTGAGCACATGCAGTAAGAATAGAGATGGGTCAATGCTTCTTACCAGACTCATGTAGTCGTTGTTCATGATCTCGAGGATTTTCCGACCAAGTTGAAAAATGACGGTGCTGAGCGTGCGCGGCTGTAAATCAACTAGTTGCTCTCAAGAATGAAGTTTGATTCACCTTTTGGTTGTACAGGCTGATGATGCCGTTGCATAGATTCAGCATTTGACGGCAGAGGATCCATGGGAAGTAGAAGATGTGGCGGCTGTACGCCTGGCACAGATGATTCTGAGCGACGAAATCTAATTGACAACGTTTCCTTTCTTACCCAAGCCTCAGTGTGTTTCTGGAGGAACTCGAAGAGATTTTGGTAGTGCTGCTTGAGGATGTCCAGCTTCTGGTCGCTGTATCTTGTTTTGAAGGTGCTCACCACCGGCATTTTACATGGAAAGAATTGGGTTGGGGAAGTGAAAAGAGAGATTAGTACACGACTGGGGGAGGCTCAAGAGTCTATGAATGGTCACGAGCAGATCGAAAAATCACGATGAACTTATGGACAGTGCGACGGATGATATTTGAGCGGACGCTAATTGAATGGCTTTTGAAAGGGCAGAGGAACTGATGGAACAATCAAAAATGAACTTTGTGAGGCTACGTGGAAGAAAGATTGGAAAAGGATCAGAACGGATGTCTTTTGCAGGGTCCCATTGGATGAGACATCAAAAAATTGTAGGAGAAGGTGATCAGAAGAGCATCACCTCCCTCCTCTCTGCCTTCTGCCCAAACAACTTTCAGTTGCGAGAGAGTCAACTAGTGCGAAGCGGGGAAGGGTGTGATTACCAAAACCTCACACATTAGAAGCCGGGGGAGTTGAGACTTAACTGAATACCTGGTTGGCGCGAGGAGAAAGGGCTTGGTGACAAGACAAGAAGTTTGAGGGAGATGAGAAAAATGAAAGTCGGTGATGGGCGGCTGATTTGGACACGGATGAGAGAATGTTGTGCATTGAAATGAAGAAAAAAGCGATGAGTTCGAAGCCCACCTTCACTAGATGAGTCAACACCTCCTCTGGATGAGTTCAGCGCTTCCAGGTGTTGTCAGGGAAGGAAAAGTATCAAAACAACTCCAACCCATTGAGGAAGTGGAATGGATGGTCTTGATAAGTTTTAGAGGTGCACAACAACAATTAGACTAGAAGAGCGCGTGAGGAAAATGTGATATGAGTGATGATAGAACGACATTTTCTAAAATTTCGGAGGGGTCTAGACTACAAAGACTGGCCGAGAGAGAGGGAAGGGGAAACAGGAAGAAGACTCGAGGGACCGTTCACATGAGTCAGTAAAGGGACTTGATTAAGAAATTATGTGAGATGATAGGACATGATGTCATAGGGACTTGTTCAAGGTCACACGCCGTCTTCTTCCTTCTACCCAAAAACTTTGGATTTCTTCTAGACGAGTTTTGTTATTGAAGGGCAATGATGAAATCAGAAGCAGAAACATTTCATTTTTTGTCCCACGCCTTCTCTTTTTTCCATCCATCTCAATCCGGGACGGGCAATAGTGTTAATTAAAGTTTTAAGATGCATTATCTGTAAAACCTGGACTTTTTGTGAAGGGGCTTGGCACTAGCGCCAAAAGTTTTTTTGATTGGGACTATACTTGGTCCATACATGTATATGGTTGACCTTTTTCAAAAAACAGTAGCAGTTTGGTCCTTTTCCGTCGCCCCTGTTTAGGGGGTGTCAAAAACGACTTTTCAGTTGAAAAAATCTAAAAAATTTGAAGTTTGAGCTATGATTAGGAAAATTTTGGTGGGTGTTTGGGGTACCCAGGGAAGTCTACGAAAAATTTTGGAGCTTTCAAAAATTACTAGAAGTGTGTTTTTTTGAAGTTTTTTATTTTTTTCACCTAAAATTACCCCCTATCGAGGTT
>LR539128.1:289920-333574 GCA_900536315.3 Caenorhabditis becei
TCTGAAAAGTGACACCTGAAAAAATAAAAATTTTTATCTGATTTTTTTGAGTATAGTGAATATAAGGGATCGATAGGAAATTTGATGCTGATCATTTTTGCAGTTGATCACTTTTACGTAGAATTATTCCCTGACGAGATACAGCCGTTTTTCCGAAGCCTCTTCGGGGAACGGGCGCTCTGACCGCCGCAAATGAATGGTCTTACTTCAAAAAATTGTATCTCGCGATGGGCAAGGTATTTTGAGACTGTTAAAAAATGAAAATGACCGCAACATCAAGGACAATTTTTAAAAAATATAAAATTTATATAGGTCAGTTGAAATTTTTTGAGAAATTTTCGAAAAACCAAAAATGTGGTTTCAAAAACACTTTTTTTGTACTTTTTATGAGACTTCAAGTTTCGCGTGCTGGGCAAAGTTTTTCTTAATTTTTCTTAAAATACGTTTTATTAGTATCATTCATATCACATAAAAAAATATTTGAGTTCGTCGTGCTCATGGTGCCAATGTGTAGCAGATGGTTCGTTGGCGTCCGTTCCCGAAGAATGTTTTCTTTTCAATATACTAGACTGATCAGGATTCTCTATCATTCTTCCTTGATGAGTTTGTTCCTCTTCAAATAACTTTGAGTTTTTTCTGATTGCTGTCCATATGATATCTTCCAAGTTGATAGTGTAAGCTTCTTTCGTGTAAAGAAGTTCAAAATCGTCTGAATATTCATCGTCTTCATTGTCCTCATTGTCTTCTGAGTTCCGTTTTGGACGAATAGAGGAAGGATTTTTTCTGTAGTTTTGAGAAAGTCTCGAAAAATAACTGTCGATCTGCCTATAGTTCAGTCGTTCATCAACAGAAAACATTTTGCTTTTATCCGGATTCGTAGCTGTTTTCATCATCTGTTCCACTTCTTTCCCGTTCTTCTTTCTTCCGGTTACTCCTTGCAGAAAAATATCGACAAGATAATTGCGTACCGGTTCTGAGAAACGTCCTTGTCTAGTTTTCGATCGCAGTGCCCATCCCTCCTGAAGGTTTTCGAGACCATCATTCTTGGTTTCACGAAGTTCATTAATTGCTGCAGCCACGACATGTATTCTAGACGGAGTTGGAACTTCATCTTCTAGCTGAAATAGTTCAGTATAAGAGTGTCGGTCTTTGACAAAATTTACCTTTCTCTTGAACATTTTCAAAGTATAATCTCGCAGAGAAGTTCTTTCTGGTGATATATTATGCTTCCCAACATCTTGATGACGCTCCAAACTTCCGTGGTACAAGAAAGTTGCCGAACACCCAGCAACGGTGCAACGAAAAAGTTTTTTTTTCTTGTCATTAGGATTATCAGACAGTCGTTTCATCAGGTTCTCATCGTTCTCGTAATCGATCTCATCGGGTTGTACGACATTTTCTTTTTCTTTGGGACAAAGTTTATTCTGACAATTTCCGAGACTCCAAAACAGTGACGTTTCATCCCGGTCTCGTATCGCTCTTGATTCTGTTTCGTAGTTGGTCTGAAAACATAATATTACCTAAAAACAGAAAATTCAAACTCCTCACATGTTCACCATGGTAGCCTCCTTTGGAAATTATCTCAAGACGAGCTTTGTTGCTTTGTTTTGAATCCAATGGTAACTCAAGTCCTGGACCAATACCATGATATCTCTTGGCTACCACTGTTTTTGTCTTGATTTCAAAATCGTAAAGAACTGACATGCTGTCGAACTTTGCCGAAGTTTTTTCCTTCCCTGTCACATCAGCAACATAAACGCTCACTCCAGACAGCAATTTACTTTGAGTAGTCAGTGCTTGGAAAAATTGTTCCTGTGTGGTGACATCGTGCCCGGAGTCTACATATTGCCGCACCTGAAAACTTATTCTGCTAGCACGCAAATAAATAGGTATTACTTTTCGTTTCACTTGACTAGCTACGCGATCACAGCTTCCTTTTCCGTTCTGTGGCTCGGAAAAAGAATACCTTGCGATGTCAATGTCACTTGCGACATCATTTAGTGAAGCAATCGTGCTTGCAGAATGATAGCATCCTAAACAAATGATTATTGAGGACATAGTATAAATCATACCGGCGTTATCGGAGCGCAGAATCACTTTATCTATACCAAGCATTGTGATTGTAGACGTTACATGTTGTATTATTGCTGTCACCACTTGGCTGTCCTGGAAGATTGCTCATGCAAATCATATTCGATAAAAGGCTGACCTGTGAATCATCTTTCAGAATGTGGACAAAAGAATGAGAAACAAGAACATCAGATATATTCGCGAGAACGTGGGAGATGTGATAGCTCATTCCTCTCTTCCCAAAATAGTCTTGCTGTGTTTCATGCGCCTTCATCGGGAGCAACTTCTGGGCGAAATCCAATGTAATGAGTGCTTCTCCTCTCTTCAACTCGTTCACAATTGTCGTGCGATCATCATCAGTGTATTTCGATCGAAGAACATGTCTTTTGAAGTCAAAAAGCTTTTTCAGACTGTCTTGAATAACTGCGTAATCCTCTTGATATTTGTCAAACTCTTCATCTAAAAATATAGCGTATGAAAGTTCGCTTGAACCACTTACTCCCATGAGCCGGTTTTTCTTTTTCTGCTTCGCTAACGAGAGACGTAGCCAAGTCGACCAATTCTCCTTGAACATTTTTCACCATTTCACATCTATCGCATTTGACAGTGTGACTGTGAGTGCAGCCGAGATGAAATTCAGGCTTAGAAGGATCAGACAAGGCGTGTCTCATGCAATGATCTGCAACCTCCGATTGCTCGTTCAAGTGAACTCGGTAATCCGTCCGATAATAGTAGAGAGCTTCGTCTATGCCTCGGGTGATCAATTTATGATTATCGGAAGATATCTTCCCGTTGTCCTTCCAAAAATTCAAAATATCTTTGATTTTAGTTACAGCCTAGAATGTATAAATAATGTCGAGTAAAATAGTAACAACAATTTTGTGAACTCACTTCAAGAGCATCGGCAAGGAAATAATCGACACATGCAGCGGCTGTTTGTTTTGTTGCTGGGCACATTTGTAAAATACGATACAACGTTGCCGGTGATAGCCGATGTTCTTCCATTTCAATTTCCTGAACTTTGAGTAATGTAGGAAAGAAAGTTATCACTTACTTGTAAATACAAATCAAACATTTGAATTATTTCCGTAGCACTTTGTTTTCGGATACTATTAGGAATCTCAATAAGCTCTCCATCACTGAGAGTTGCTTTCTTTATTCCGAATGTATGCGAACTAGATACTGTGTTGCTGTAAAATAGTCTTCGTTTTCAGAAAGTGTCTTCAACATACCTTGTGATCAATTCGATGAAAAGATTTACACCGACAGCATCGTACTTTTCCCTTACTTGAACATTACCGTTTAGAATGTCATTTTGATCCATTTTCTTTGACTCGTAGTACATAGCCTTAGAAAGCCCAGGAATGTAATGAGAAATTTGAGAAAGTGGCAAAAATTTGGAGAAAGTTGATAAAATCTGAAGTCGCTCCACACGATTTGCAGCATTGTAATACAATTCAGACGTGTACTCCAATATCTTTGTGAGCCGGGCATCGTTTTCAACAACCCAAAGTTGTTTGTTTTCAAAATTGAGAACCATATTCTTTAGTTCTTTGGGTGAGTCAGGTGCCATAATTCTGCAGGTGTAATCCAATAAGTTCCGAACAGTCATAGCCTTCTTTCGTTTTGTGTCTTGAGTCAAACTTTCAAAACTTTTTCGTGCGCAAACCTGAAGAGAACGTTGTATGGATGGGATGCTCTCTACTCACTCGATTTTGGCACGCTTTTTCTGCAAACGCTTGAAATGCAGTTTCTACATCTTGTGGAACATCAGATAGTCTTCCTTTCGATAAGTGAGATCGAGGAGAATCAAAGTCAGGATCGTCGTACTGTACCTTACAAGAGTTGTTACTTTCATCGTCCGCATTATCAGAATCGGAAAGAATCCCATTAGAAGGGCGAGGGTTCAAGTGGTAGCCTCTTTTGTTGACGTAGTACTCGGAGTATGTATCTTCAGCATATTTCTTGTGAGCAGGGCATAGGGCTAAATGAAGCATAGACATTGCTGGAAAAAGTTAATGAACTTACGAATTCCAGTATGAAGAAGGACACCATGCGTTTTCAAAATAGCTTCTGCTTCGTTTTGATTGAGCATGAAATTTTCGTTAGGATTAATCATCGGAGGAACTTTATTATAATGCATGTATCCGAGAGTTCCAGAAACTGAACAAGCTTTGACCCGGTTTCGCTATAAAAGTGTCAAATGGAAGCACTCATAAATTATACTCACTTGCATGTTCAATCGGGTCACAATATGATTGTACGTATTCCTATTCCAGTGTTCAAGTAACTCTCTAATGTGTTTCAAACAGATAATTCTCTTAGACCATTCTGACTCCGTGTTTGGATTTGTGAAGTCCAAGTCACTAGAAGTTTACTTTTTTATGTCAATAATTTTCAACATTACCACAATCCTGCTCCACGACACAGCACTAAATCTAAAGCATTCTTAGCGTCGAAAAGATTGTCGTGCGATGCTTTAATTAATTCCGTCATTCTGTAAACGAAAATTATACATGAAAGTTACTTCGACTTGAACGTACTTCATAGTTGTTCCTCCACAATCGTTGGTTACCAATGAACGGTCAGGTCTTGGTTGTTTTTCAAAGTGAGAGCGGCGTTGTTTATGAAAATAACAGTTTTTGTCGATTTCTTCGTCCTGAGAACTTCTAGCACTTGAAACCATGATACTCGTGTTTCGTTGGAGATTTGTATTTGTCCCCAACTGCTGAGGACCATGGCCGGCACCTTCATTACTCCCAGTTATTTCTCCAACTCTAACATTTCCCGCTGACTGATTATCACCGCCTCCAGCGAGAGCGGTTTTCACAGCGGTAGCCAGCCCCTGAACACTTTCTTGGAAAACTGAATAGTAAAACAACTTACTGATTTACTGCCGAATTTTCGTAGACGCGCAGGGTGCGCTCTTATCCCAATAAAAACTAATAAAACGATGAAAACTGTATAACACTTCATCAAAAAAATGTTTTATTGAGCAGAAAGTTATCTACATCAACAGCAGATTCTTTTATAGAAGAAAACTTCATAAGAGCGGTGTTTTTTCTTCCAGCAGAAAAATCCCGTTTTCGCACAAGTTTTGCGGATTAGCAAGTGCGGTTTCTTCTTTTTTCGCCGATAAAATCCGGGAAATAGGATGATTCTGGTCGGTTCAGCATGCGGAACGGTTTTTTTTCTTTCTCTTTCTCTTTCTGATGACTTTTTTACCGCAGACAGAATGGCGCCATCTCGTCAAACCAGCGTCGGCGCCAACAGAAAGAAAGATTTTTGTCTTTGGAACAAATTTATAATCTTAGGAACATTCTCAGCAAAAAATTTGCAAAAAAATTTGAAGAGACATGTCTGATAGTTTTGAGGCCCATAGAAAGTACAAAAAAAGTGTTTTTGAAACTACATTTTTGGTTTTTCGAAAATTTCTCAAAAAATTTCAACTGACCTATATAAATTTTATATTTTTTAAAAATTGTCCTTGATGTTGCGGTCATTTTCATTTTTTAACAGTCTCAAAATACCTTGCCCATCGCGAGATACAATTTTTTGAAGTGGGACCATTCATTTGCGGCGGTCAGAGCGCCCGTTCCCCGAAGAGGCTTCGGAAAAACGGCTGTATCTCGTCAGGGAATAATTCTACGTAAAAGTGATCAACTGCAAAAATGATCAGCATAAAATTTCCTATCGATCCCTTATATTCACTATACTCAAAAAAATCAGATAAAAATTTTTATTTTTTCAGGTGTCACTTTTCAGAGGAGGTGCCCCAACTTCAGTTAAATTTTTCTCCATGATGGTCATTGATTTTCGAGGAAGTAAAAAAACGAAAATGACCGCTGAATGGAGGGCTATACGGCAAAAATAAGAAATTAACCTCGATAGGGGGTAATTTTAGGTGAAAAAAATAAAAAACGTCAAAAAAACACACTTCTAGTAATTTTTGAAAGCTCCAAAATTTTTCGTAGACTTCCCTGGGCACCTCAAACACCCACCAAAAATTTCCTAATCATAGCTCAAACTTCAAATTTTTTAGATTTTTTCAACTGAAAAGTCGTTTTTGACACCCCCTAAACAGGGGCGACGGAAAAGGACCAAACTGCTACTGTTTTTTGAAAAAGGTCAACCATATACATGTATGGACCAAGTATAGTCCCAATCAAAAAAACTTTTGGCGCTAGTGCCAAGGGAAGTCCAGGTTTTACAGAGAACGCATCTTAATTAAATTTTGGGATGCGTCAACGGGATGGCTCTACGGTGTAGGAAACATTCCAAAACTGGAAATAGATTTTGGATTTTGGATTCAATTGGGGTCAAGCACAAGGGCAGCTGTGCCACGAAACTCTCGGAGAAGCGGGGACAGTCAACATGTGCCAGTTTACGACTGGCACAGCGACTGGGAATGGCAACTGATGAACACCTGGCCTCCGAGTCTTGCCGCCAAGTGTCACCATCACTTTGGACTGAACACGCTAGCTATTTACGTCAAAGGAAGAGTGGGGGAACTACAAAGTGGCAATATCGAGGGAGGACATCGTTCTGATTCTGACTTGGTTTCCGAGGGAAGTGAAGGGATGGAACGTCAGGAAAAGGGAAGACTCAGGGAAAACGTCTTCAGATGCTCGAACTTTTAGTCTGAAGAAAATGTTATAGACTTGTACATAGCAATCTCGGCGAGGAAACCTAGAAAACAAACTCATAAAACCGGAAGGAAAGTGCTGTGTGCAAATTATAAGAACATGAAAATCGGAAAGCGTTTTTATTTATTCGAATCTAGAAAATTCGACTCAATTTTCTTTATTTTCAAATTCCATTTTTCCTTTATTTTTTCCCAATATTCTACAAAAATTTTAGAGAATTATGACTCATTCCCCCTTTTCCAGAACTTTTTTCGGTTTTTGGCATTCTGCGTGCTCTAGATAAATCAGGCATTTTGTACTCATTCATAAATCTTATTCAGTTGCCGACTCTGAAAAAAAACTGGGTTGAATGGAATTATTTAGTTGTGAGCGGTTCACCTTGCTTTCGTGTGAGTTAGTAGTAAGTTAGTAGTTTTCATGATTCTCGTGAATTTCCATTTCCCCGTTCCCGTGTCGAATTGCCTATTCTTTGATCGTCCGCGATTTATTGCTCCTTCTTCCCAACGTATCACTGATTCCCATTGCCGAAGCTTCCTCCACAACCCCCTCCCCCCATAAATCAAAAGAATACGGTTCCCCTCTTTCACTTCTGCGTCTCCCCTATCACTGTGCTCTCTCTCCCACCCTCGAAATCACTGCGTTGTTTTTGTATTTCTATGTGTCCTTGCTTCTCTGATCGATTCGCTCCTGCCTCTTTCAAGGTCATTTTTTGCAGTTCCCCTCGATTTCGATACGAGGGTACTGTGTCCTCCCGTCTCTCTTCTTCACTTCAAAAACATCGTCCACTCTTTAAGTTGTCTAGTCGCGGCTTCTGCCACTTTGTTCCATTTGGTATGAAGGTCATTCTATTTGATGTGATTTTGACTCCTACCTCAAGCCTTTCTGCGCCCATTATCGATTTTTCTTGCTGCCTCCCCCATCAGTACACTCTTTTTCCAGGCATGGAGTCCATGTTCTCGTCGATCTTTTCGAACTCCCCGAAGTACACGGAGTCGGAGAAAGCTCATCTGCTGACAGTGTGTGAGAAGCGTCAGGCGATTTTTGAAGATGATAAGAAAACCTGGGTACCTGATGTCTAACGGGAACTTTGAAATACATTTTTGAATTATTTCAGGGCGTCCACAAAACCGCGAACCTTTCCGATCTCTGCCGTGTTCCATATTTCAAAGCCAGAGAGTTACTCGTTCTCAGCAAGCTGATCAAGGAGGCTGTCCAGGTAAAATCTCGTAGTAGAATAGCGATTAAGGACCGTATTTAGACCGGAAACGTTTCCCGAGCCCAGAACTTGGCGGCGCAGCAGGAGAAGGTTTTCCGCTGGCAGTACCTCCCATTGGTAGGTTGCCGAGTTTGGTAAAAAGTACGTATTTCATTTCAGAGAGATGTTGCGGCCAGTGTCTTGCAGGAGAACGGCTTCGACTCGGCCAACATCCGTTTCCTCCAGAAGGATATCTGGCCGAAGATAGCCATGAGCGACTGCGAGCCAACTGATCCGCCCGTCATCCTGAACATCCACCCAGATCTTCGTAATTTCCTGAATTACTTCTTCAGAAAGGGGTGAGATTCTAACTTTAAAGTGTTAAAGTTTTCATGAAACATATTTTTCAGTTGCCCCTCGACTGACTTCATCTCTGCTGATGTGTTCAACAAGGGATACAAGCCGAAACAGTGAGTTCCAAATTCGACTTTGAGCACTATGTCCGTGAATTTATTTCAGCGATGCGCAGGTTCAACACGAAATGAGATTTCTCGTTTTTGAGGAAGACGGAAAGGCAGCCAAGGAAACCAATGGCACCGCTATCAAGAAGTCCAAGGAGCTCCACGAGTACGTCGACGCTGTCAGAGACGGAATGAACACTGTCTCCGTGGAGGCGGACCTGCCGGAGCCGATGACGACTGTCTCTCTCGGATTCCCACCGCGCGACGACTTCCGCAATCCCGGAATCGACTGTGAATTCATCGAAAGAAACCCATCGCTCTCGTCGACGCTGTGCAGCGACAACTTCGAAGACGGAAACTATGTTCCGTTCATCGACGTTTTCTTCTTCCCCCTCCCATAAAATGTGCAGTTTTCTGTTGTATGAACTCATTCACTTGTTAACCGAGAGTTCCGGCTTTGGCGCTGCTCTATCCGCGCTAAAAACTGTCAGTCCAGTTGTCAACAAAGTTTTATTCTTGGAAACCAAAAGGTTTCAACTAGAACAAGTTTAGATGCAGTCAAGGACGATGAAGCACGTCTCCAGACAGCATGCGCACGACTGGAGACATTTGCAGCACGGCATGCACAACTTGCAGGTCGGCTCCGGCTCCGGAAGTGGCTCCGGCATCGGCTGTTGAACGCTGAACCGAACATTTGATGAGGGCAAGACTCCCTTGCTTACATGACCGGTTGTGGCTTCGGCTCCACGGTGTATGGCACAGCCTGGATCGATTGGTAGGTCGTGGAAGATGTCAGCGACATGACCGCCAGAAACGTTTTGAGAATCGAAAAATAGAAAGAATGGCGAGGGGCTGTGCCTGAAGTGGCCTCGTGGTGTCACCAGGCAACTGTCTCTTTGGAGGCAGAAGACGCAATCGATGGAAAAGAGAACGGCCACAGACCACATTTATTGTCATGGTGAAGCCGGGGAGACGGGATGGAGATGAAAATTGGAAACGATGTTTTGTTTTGCGGGGCTATTTGCGTCATTGGGGAGAGGAAGAGGGGCCGCGGAAGAAAACGGAAAATCACGTAAAGGAATAGAGCACCTAATTCCATGTTTCCATAAAAGTCGGGAATGTGGTCTATTGAAAAACTGTTTTTATAGAGGAATAAAATCTGAACACACTACGGAAGACACGGTTTTTACAAAAATGTTTTCAGTTCGGAGAACACTTTGGAGCCAGATCACTTTGGAAACAGATCAGCATCGTTTCCAATTAGGTGATACTTGATGTATGGACCTAGTGCACATTTCCGTTTTCTGATTTCTCTCCCGTTCAAATTCATTTTCCCTCGCCTCTTTTTCTATCGATCGATTCTGTTCTCCCTCCCCTCCGTCCACTTTCGAAATGTTGCTGAGGGGCGAGTGTGTCGTGATTGGTATTTGAAACATAAGCGGAACAAGATATACGCAGACAGTGCGAGTTGAGCGCGAACCCCACTGTCATTTTGAACATTTTCGCGCCCACCTGTCGCTGTTAGCGCGTTGATCGTCATTGCGCCTTCAATCCCGTCTTTCGATCGATTAATCTGCCGAATTTCAGAGAATGGCCGATCAAGGAAACATCCCGAACGTTCCGGAGCCGCTTCCGCAGCCGCTCCCGCAACCGCTTCTGCAGCCGCTTCCCCAACAGCAACCGCTCCTGCAACCGCTCCCGCAACCGCTTCCGCAACCGCTTCCGCAAGTGCTCCCGCAGCCGCCGATGCTCCCACCACGCCCTCTCAACTTGCCCTTGCAATCCTTCGTGAGTTTTCCATTGTGCAAAACTTTTCAATTTTTCTGGATTTCAGCTCGCCGGAGTAACGCTGCAGGAGTTCTTCGTTACGAAAGTGAGAAAAACAAAATTAGTCAGAAAAACTGGCTCTGTTCGGGAAAAGAGGACCCAGGAGGACCCATGAAAAATCCAGAGGACCCCCAGAAAAATAAAGAAAAAAACCCCAAAAAAATTAAAAGGACCCAAATCGCAAATTTCTTTCATTTCAGTGCAATAATAATGATTTTTTGGATTTGGGTCCTCTCAATTTTTTGGGGTCCTTTTATTTTTTTGGGGGTCTTCTTCAATTTTTTGGATTTTTTTTTTGGATCATTTTTAAGATGTCTTTAGGGTCCTCTTCATTTTTTTTGGGTCCTTTTCATTTTTTGGGCCTTCTTTTTTGTTATTACGGGTCATCTTTTCTCGAACAGAGCCGAAAAACGTTCTTTTTCCAGCTCGCCACAGCCGTCGACCCGGCGGAGATAGGGATCTGGGCATACTTTGTAGACCAGAACAATGCGATCCTCCAGTTGGGAATTATGCCGTACAGCCCACAGGCCCAGCCGTTCCTGGACAACCAGATCAACTTTATCATCAACACGGTACACTCGCTGTTGTACCCTGGCACGTAAATGTTTTATTTTCGGATTTTTTCCATGCCCAAATAATAAATTGAATTCTTTCGATCTGTGCCTGTTCAATCATCCACAAGATTCCTTCTCGTATTATTGAGAAGCTTTCTGCAGTTATGAAACGGCCAATCTGTCCGCAGCAGTCATAGTGAAAAGAAAGTGTGAGGGAGCGGTGTTGCCTTTTGATGAGTCACATGCAAGGGCCTCGCTACGAGAAGAGTTTAAAACAAAAAAATATTTGTCTGTCTGCCTTCGATAGATTCACTAATGGAAAGAAGTGAGAACACATAAAATTAGCTACTTTGTGAAGCATTCCCGTGTACTGCGGGAAAGGGAAAAATGGCTCATTTTGAGTTTTTATTTATCGGGTATGCGGAACATTGTGGTTCTGAAAAAGTCGGTGAAAAATAAAAGTATCTGAAAAACCTTTTTTTAAAAAAACCATGTCTATCATAGAGGTCGAACGAAGTGGCGGTTCGAAAGTTCGAAAAATGTTCGGAAACAGTGTGCTTCGTTCCACAAAAGCACGTTTTGAATAGTATGGTTTTGGCAATTAGCGGTCTAATCCAACCGACTCTCGGATGATCGGCTTACTTCATTCGGCTCACAATCGCACCTGCAACCTTAGCGCTTCCGACAAACAACAGGATATATAATTGAGTTCAAACGAAATGGCACCTCGGAGGGGAGAAAATTGCGTAACAGGCGTGCGGGTCTCGCCACGAAAATGTGTTTGATAGGGTGCGCTGAGTTTGAACGGATTTGGTTAGATTTTATAGGCAAGTAGGTAAAATTACCCGGGCAACACGATGAGCACATTGGATTTTCTGTACAACACCTTTTAGCGGAGTTATGCTATGTTTCTGATGAGGTTCTGCCAAAACGCGTGGGAGTAATAACAGACCGATTTGGCTGGATTTTAAGTTTTTTATTAGACATTTGACTCCTCTACAAAGTATTTTTGTCAGAACCTAACACTGCTTGGGTGGTTCTCGCAAAATAGTTCGACAACTGAAAAAATGTCTCGAATATTTCACAAAAATGCGGCCGAAGCTGTGTTTGGGTTTCCGAGCTATTTCGCGAGAAACAGCAGAACAATGTTAGGTTCTGACGAAAATGCTTTGTAGAGGAGTGAATTATCTAATGGAAAACCTAAAATTCAGACAAATCGATCAATTAGTACTCCCATACGAAGACAGAAACACAAGTTGAAGGTTTTGGGGCAGCCGCCGCGCTTACCCAAATCGTGGAGAGACCCGCACACCCAATCAGCCGTCGAACAGCCACTTCGTTTGATTTCTATAATATATCACATATATTCATTCTCTCAAAAAAAAAGTGAGAAAAACAGTTTAGAAGCATGAGGAAAACACGGAGAGAAGAGTAAATAAGTGAAAAATGTCGCTATTGCATGTGATCTCTGTAATTCTTCTTCAACTCCGCCAATGTTGGGATAGCCCCGGATGCCTCACACAGTTCTCGGAAAGCCTCTTCCAAGTCGGAAGGTGTGACTCTGCCCTGAAAAAAGCGTATTAACTGAATTTATGTCAACATTCGAAAACTCTCACATTCAATTTTGACGAGAGCGAATCGCAACGGCACTTCACACGATCCACAGCTTTCTTGATATCCAAAAGGAAAGGTTTGCCGGTTTCGTTGTACATTCTACTCATTTCCGATGATTCCTGCTCCATCATGTCCCTCTCAATCTTCAAAGCAGCCAAAAGATTCTTTTTGTAAACTTCAGCAACAGGACCGTTTTTAGCGTTAGCCATCATGCTCCTGAACACGGTTTCCACATCTCGATTAGCAGCTCTCAATGTGTTTAGCCTCGTCGTCCAGTTACCCTCGATAATCTCATTCCAAACTCTGTTCCGAAGCACTCGATACATCTCTCGCAACTGATAGTCCATTTCCGATTTCCTTTGTTCTGCCCGCTGACGCATCTTCTCCCGCTCCTTCGACGATTGCTCTTGAATCTGTACCATACGTTGCTGGAATCGCCTTTCTTCCGCTTCTTGTTCAAGCCGTTTCAGGGACTCTTGTCTTTGAAAACGACTGTTATCACTGGCCAGTCTGTCGTTCATATCGTCAAGTTTCTCTTGGTTTCTTCTGCGTTCCTCGATCATCTTTCTTTCAAATCTTTGCTGTTCTGCCTTTTTTTGTGCCTCAATTTTTTCGAACTGGTATTGGGAGTTCTTAAAAAGAAGTTATCGTTACTATCAACTTTTAATTTTAAAAATACCTGGTTTTTGAAGAAGTTTGTCCTTTGACTCACCAACCTTGATTTCTCAAATTTTTCATAAGCTTCTGAATTTTCCCATTAAACAGTGTAATAGAAAGTCAATCACCTCGCTTCTCCAACTCTCTCTGTTTGTCAAGTTCCAATGCTCTCGCATTTGATTCCTCTGTGTTGGCCGCCATGCGTTCTAACCTCTTCATACGCAGTAGATCCATTCTTTTCAAATGCTCTTGCTCTTTTCTCCTGAAACATCGAACTTGAATACACAGAAAAACAAACACTACTCAACTGTTCCTCCAATTCGAATGCTCTAACTTCATCTTCATACTGTTCCCATTGAATCTCCAAATCCTTTTTCTTTTGCTGGTTTGCAACTCCTTGCTCAACACCATCAACTGTATCAGTACCGTTTGCTTTTGAGTTCCCCAACCAGAGACACGCGTACGCAAATGATAAAAATGCGAGAGCCAGAGAGAAAAATGTTGACGGAGAGAAGTAACTCAAGATTGTTCGCAGTTGTCCCGTGTTCCTTCTCTTGCCCTCAGACAGTTCTAAAAGGTAATAAATCCGAAATTTTTTAGAAAACGTTATTGTTCGTACCTGATGTCTGTCCCGGAATGTCTGGGTGGCTGCGTTTTCTAACCTGAAACGATAAGTACAATAAAATTTCAACATGGAAGTGTCCTTACATTAGTTTTTGTTCCCTTGTAGTCGTTGTTGCCATTGGCAGGAAAATTATTGGAATCTGCATCAGACATTTCTGAAAAATGAGTTCTACAAGGGGCAAGAATTCCAAAAATTGGATTTTAGAGGAAAAAGATAAAGATCACTGACGTAGAGTTACGTGTTAACACAAAAAACAAACACAAACACGAATCAGTATTACTGTTTTCATTAAAAGTTTACAAATAACAATGAACAACATAAAATGGCACACATAAGAGTCTTGTTTACAAGTGAGAAGTAGTTTGCGATAAGGTATACGTTGTTGGCCGCTAAAAAACGTTTTGAGAGAAATAGGACTGAGCAATAAGTGTGATGAAACTGTCAACAGATAGTTTGTGATAAAATATGTATCCAACGACATCTTGAGCCAACTAAACAAACAGCAGTGTATATTTTCATAAACCACTGATACTCACAGTGATTGATGACCAACAAAACGACAAAGCGACAATCTGCTAACGTTTGAAGTTCGCAAGCATTTCTTCTCTCTTCCGATTACCCTCTTTTTGTTGGAATTCCATTTCCATTTCGTGGTTCTTTCTATTCCTCCTGTAAAATTGCTTGTTTTAATGAACCGTAAACAGAAAGAGCCAAACTCTTCTTCCAAACGAAATCTTTGGTCTGTCCGTTCAAATTCTTGCTGCCGGTACACGATATTCTCTCTTTTCTCCTCGTTCTGTTCTTGAATTGGTTTAGTCGGTTTAGGCGATGAGAAAAAACTTCCCATGGCGAAAAATAGTGAAAATTGAAGATCTGAAGAGCGACCTATTTATCAAAGTTGAATTTAATCACAGGAAAGAGAAGAATGTGAAAAGTCTGTTCGGAAAAAGAAGACGAAATGTTGGAGACCCCAACTGTTTCATGGAATGTCATCTTGATAAGGAAAGTCAAGTGTGCCTAAACAAATGAGGAAGAATTGTTGGAAGTATGTTTGCTCACTGTTAGGTAATAGAAATAGAGAAACTGTTATCACTCAATTGAGCTAGAATTAATAGGAATTGCGTCATAAATGAGGAATAGTAAATTAGGCCTAGCGAGAGTGAGCGGGCAAGCAAAGCCATTAGCTATTTGTAAAGATATTCGAAGATAAAATCTGGCAAAAAGGTTAGCTGGATACTCGAATTGCAAAAAAAAATGCGGGAGCGTAGATATTCAAATAATGGCATCTTCTCAATGACCAACCAGTTCCAAAAAGAGTCCAATGGTCAGGAAAAAAAAATAAAATTCCCCCCCCCCCCTTTTTGATGTGCTCTGCATTTATTTCAATTTGGTAAGTGTTAGAATTTATATCAATACGTGGTACAGCACAATGTAAAGAATAATCGAAGACGTTTATCAGAACAGAATCAATTGGAATTGCGTAATGAATGAGGAAGAGTGAATCGGGGTGAGCAAAAGTTGGTGGGCAAAATCCTGAGCTTCTTGTCAAAATGCTTGACTCTCAAAACCACATCGACAGTCGAGAAGGGTAATGGAATCAATCAAAATCCGAGTCGCCACGCATTTCTCTCATTCTTCTAAGCATCTCTTCCTGTCTTGCATTCATGACTCTCTCGTGTTCTTCAGCCCTTCTTCTGAAACATCAATTGTGTCATGATAGTAATCAGAAAGCTGCTCAACTGTTCTTCCAAATGCCACCGCTCAACTTCTTCATCTTGTTGTCGCCACCTTTCAGCATGCTCCTCTCTCATTCGTGCGTTATTCTGTGGATTGGCTCGAATTGGTCGACGACGATTGAGTAAAGCGCCGACCAAGCTGACAACTGCACCTATCAGAGCACCTGCAAAAACGACCTGAAACGTATTTTGATTGAACACCTCGGCCATGTTGTTTGTTTCTCACGTAGTTGGGCATATCTGTAAATATAGGGAAGTTTGCTAGAGTCGACCTTTTATATTGAAAAGAGAGTAGTAAAGTGTCAGTATAAAAATAAAACTGAGCAAATGTCAAAGGCAGAATTCAATATATGATCAATGTTTGTTCTGAGGCGAGGAGAGTATGAAACGGATGAGTCAAAGCAGATGATCAGGGAATTTACTTTCCTCAGTGACCACTGATGCGCATTTAGGATAGAAAACATTGGGTCACAAACAAATGGAAGAGTAAGAGTGATTACAGAATTGTAAGTCGGTTTGATGATAAGAGATGAGTTTGTTGACAGGAACAATTCCTATTTCATGCTCTCCGCATACTCATACTTCAACTCGGCAAGTGTTGGAATTGATGATGATGCATGGGAAAGGTCGCTGTAGAGTTTATCGAATTGGTCGATTGTGCAATTGGCCTGGAAATGTTGAAATTGCATATTTATGTATGTCAGTTGAACATACATTGAGAGCACATGAAAACTGAACACATTTAGCTTTCACATCATCGACGGCTTGTTTGATATCCAGAAGGAAGGATTTGCCTGTTTCCACGTGCATTGTATGCATTTCAACGGATTCATTAGCCATCATCTCGCTTTCAATGTTAAGAGCAGCCAACAAATTACTCTTGTGAACTTCGGAAAGCTGGCCACTTCGAGAATGAGCCCTCATGCTCCTGAACACTGTTTCTACATCTCGATTAGCCGCTCTCAACATGTTCAGCCTCTTCGTCCAGTTACCCTCGATAATCTCATTCCAAATTCTGTTCCGGAGCACTCGATAAATCTCTCGCAACTGATAGTCCATATCCGACTTCCTTTGTGCTGCCCGCTGACGCATCTTCTCCAGATTCCTCTCCAAATGCTCTTGAATCTCCGTCATCCTCTGCTGGAACCGTTCCTCTTCTTCTTTATGCTCCAGCTTCTGCTGCGACTCCAATTTCTCAAAGATCACTCGATCCATGGCTATTTTTTCATTCATCTTGTCAAGTTTTTCTCGATTCCGTTCACGGTCCTCGCGCATTTTCTTTTCCACTTTTTCCTGTTCTTCCTTTCTCTGAGTCTCTAAAACACCCAGTTTCATTTGGGCCATCTGAAATTCAGCTCTTCTCCAGATGCTCATAATTTTTGATTTTTAGTTACCTGGTTTTTGAACAGCTGGGACGTTTGGATCTCCATTTTCATTTGTTCAAATTTAGCAGCTGCTTCTGCAAAATTCTCTTTGGCTCAATCACAACCCAAAAACAGTTTACCTTCTCTCTCGGATGCTCTCCTTGCATCAACTTCGTCATTATCTTTATTGAGATTTGCGAGCATGGCAGCTCTACGTGCATTCGCTTTCTCCCGGGCTAGCTCCATCTGTTTATCATGTTCTTTTTCTTTTCCTGTTCTGAAAGCCATCTATCGTCATAAATATTGGGACCTACTAAACTCATCCGGAAATTCATAATCTCTCAAATCTGAACTGTTCTCAACTTCCGCTCTTTGAAGGCTTTGCAGATAATTGCCAACTTGAGCTTCGATATCTTGAGGTGCAGCTTCTTCCGAGTGGAACAATTGAACCAGAGAGGAAATTCCGGAGACAGCAGTATTAAAAACGTATAAGGAAGGTACCTGGGAAGAACACTTTGGTAAGATCCTAGGTGTGTTACTCACTGTAATAAGTGACAAAGGAAACGCTGAATATGTCAAAATAAGTTCAATGACTTTCTGAATCAAATTTGGACCTGATGGTCGCTCCACTATTTCGAAATTGTCAGACGTGACAGTGACTGTCTGTGTTGCTGTGTTACTCTGCAATTCCACAAAAACAATTTGAGAGCTAAAAAAAATGCATACCATGATTTCTGAAGGTCCCTTCCCAGTTCACAACACAATTGAAATCTCGAGCGATTTGGAAGAAATTTGGAGTAAATGTGTGTGATAAAATAACAGTTTTTGGACGGGAAGAAAGAAAATGAGGAATAAACAAGTCGGTAAACACGTGCACCAGACGGCGGCGATAAGAGAATGAAGAAATGACGGGGAGAAATAGACCAAGGAATAATAAAGCTGAGCAATTCGACCGAAACTTCGGGAATATTCTCGATGTGATTGTGAAATTGGAACTTTCGAAGGAGTTCTATATGTTTTCAAAAACAATAATTTTGAATTCTCAATTTATTTGAAAAAACTGTTTAGGCGAAGACAATACATTTTAAAAATGTGATTTCAATGAACAAAACGTTATTGAGGTATCAAATAACATGAAAACTACAATTGCTCATGATAAAATGACATACTTCGATGAAAAGTGCAAAAACTGGAGAGAAATTGAGTAAACGACAAGAAGTGATGAGAAGGGAGGGGTGCGTATCAGAGAAGCTACCAAAAAACCAGGAAACGTTTGGTTACGAGGAAAACAGAGAAAAAAAAGAAAAGAAGAGTAATTGGCTAAAATCGTGTCGCTGTAACAAATGAGAAATATGAGATGGAGATGACATTTTAGATGAAAACTGGAACAATCAGAAACTGTGAAGCAAGTGACAACGCAATCCTAGTTCTCGGAAATCTCCAAGTCTTGCTCGAACCAGGTCATAAGCCAGTCCGGAATCTCCTGCCCGGTTTCCTTCAAGTACGGGACCACTTCTCTGATAGCCGTCTTCTTCAACTGGCCACGATGCTTTCCCTCCACGATAGTGTCTTCCTCAGCGACCAGGACAGTCATCTTGCCGCCGAGGCCATCTTTTCCAGCTTGTCCGACGTGATGTTTGTAGGTTTTGAAGGTTTTGGGAAACCCGACCACAATGACCTGCAAAGTTATTGCTCATGGAGTTAACGGAGAAAATCGCAACTTACATTTCTGACTGCAGGACACTTGACTTTCCGCTCTCTGGTGCAGACAACTCCTTGAAGCTCCCCAGCCGCCACGTCGGTCAAGAACGTCTTCTGGTCACGAGGAAAAATGCCGGTGCTCAATGGGCAGAATTTGTAGCCCATTTGCATGAGGAAATTATTCACAAAAAGAACTTTCTGTTTTGTCTCGCAGAATATCATAATCGCTTGCTTGAATGGTCCCTCTTTCGGGCATCCCGTTTCCTCGAGCTCCTTCTCTATCAGGTCGATTATGTTCCTCATTTCAACAAAAGTTGGGAGTGACATAAAATCTCCTTCGGTGTAGCTTGGAATTTTGACAAAATTCTGGACGATTTCGCTTGGGAGCCGACATGGAATCGATAAGATGGTATGCTCTTTCATCCCAATGATGTCCGATTGGAAGTCGGTCAGGGTTGAATCCGAGGAGAAATCGAAAGTCGAGGAGTAAATTCCGATCGGCAAGCGTTCCAATGTCTCCGAAGGGATCTTCTTCATCACGCTTCGAGAAACTTCTTCAAATTCCGCATTGCCATCCAGTTGGTCAACGTAGTAGAAAATGATATACTTCAAACCCTTGAGATCGATTTGGTGTTTCTCCATCCACTCGTCCAACTTGTTCGCATTCCCGATAACGATATGGCCTCGATTTCTCTTCTTCTTCATGATTTCCTCGATTCTCACCTCTCGAATCGGTTTGAACAACCTATGCTTGTTGATTCCGAGCATCGCCATCATGTGATGCATCGTTTTCCTGACCAGTCGTTCCGAGTTGCACAGAATCAGCACAGTCGGAGCCGCTGGAGCTCCACGTCTTGGCTTTTCCAACAACTGCAGGATGGCCAGTTCGACGAACGAGCAGGTCATTCCCATTCCTGGCGGACCTCGACAAACAATGCTTCCGTCACCGTAGAAAGCGACTTTTGACAAGTCGCGTAGCAAACTTGGGTCTATAAAATGCATCCGGCTGAGGTTGGCTAAGAGTCGGTCGTCGTGAATCACATAGATGCGATTGAAGTTGGGCCCCTCCACAGTCTCATTTCCTTTCTTGGTGACGAAATTGAGGTGCTCCCATTGGAATTTCCGAAACTCAGTATTGAAATCGGTCATATGCAGAGGTGAGGGAATGGGCTCGTACCCTAAAAAATGAAGAATTGAAAAGAATGCGAGAGGTCGCCTCACATTTCGATTCCGGAGCAGGGAACCTTGGAATCTTCGTGAAGTCTATCGGGTTCTCGACAACTGGTGCGGTGATCGAGTCGGCATGATGAGGGTGAACCTCTTTTTTAACAGAGCGGGACGACTTCGGCGGATGTTTCGCAAGGACTTCGGAACCTGAAATAGTCTATATGAATAATAAGTTTCGAGAAAAAACCAACTACCTTTCGAGTTCTCAGGAGTTTCAGTTTCGGATTGATTTCTCAGCGTGGAAAGCATTCTGAAAATTGAACGATTTGAAAAATTAACAATGGGGGGAGCGGAAAGATAGCTATTCGGAAAAAAATCTTTAAAACAAAGTAAATGAGATATCACAACCGGAAACAGACCGAAAAGCAACAAATAGATAACGAGAAAACACGGGAAAAATGAGATCAAAGTCATGTAACTGCGGAGCCGTAACTAAATTTCTAGCTCATGACATGACCACGTAAAAAGCACACGGCGAAAAATGGAATGAGACGGAGAGAAAAGTAATAGAGAAGTAAGGAGAGTACTACGTGTTTGACGGTTTTATTGCACTCGAAAAAACGGACGGAGTGATGGCGGAGGGGAGAAGCGCGAATGGGCGAAAAACGCGCGACACACAAGTATTATGCGAATAAAATGGTACGAGAGAAGCGGGCACGCGAGTGACAGTTGTGAAATGGCGAAAACCATGTAGAGCAGGCGACAGCGACAGCGAACGCAGCAGGCATATGCACTTTTTTATGCAGAGGGCACGAGAGAAAGAATGCGCAATTCGACTGTTGGCAAGACGAACACATTCCCACGGGACCGAGTTGTTTCATTCTTGGCACGCTGCCAAACGCGTTTGAAATTGAAATCAACTCATAGGCCAGTTGTCCGAATAAAATAGATTTCACGCGCGTAAAACCATTGTCTATTTTCGCAGATTACTGAAAAGCAAAACCGAACGTGACAAGTGAACTTCTTAATTTCCGAAATTTTTTTCCGAATTTCGAACTTCGAACTGCAGTCTGGCAGAGCGCGTTCGCATTACGTACGCCATACTAACGTTTCGAAACAAAACGTCTTTAAAATAGCAGGCATACAAAAAAAGCTTGAGTAACGGGCTTTGAGATTTATTATTTTCAACTGGCTCACATCAGAATTGAGGCAATCAGTACAAAACATGAGAAAAGCCTAATTAGCAGATGAATCAGTTTCTCAAGAATCTCGACCGGATGACATAGAGGATCCCGATGAGATGGTCTTTCTCAGCCACAGTGGCACGGTTGACTGGCTGGGGTCCAAGGCGAATCAGTCTGACCATGGCGTCGGCGACGATGGAGAGAGCGATGCAACGATAGGAATTCGCTTGGCCGTGGCCGGTCTGGAAATTTTGAATTTCATTGGAAGATCGTTTTTTTTTTTGAGCTTCGAGAAGTCTGTTGGAAGCTAGGTTTTCTCAAAAATTCAACCCGGAAGAACTCACCAAGAAGAGGATCTCCCTGCGGACATCAAGCAACTCGGCCTGCAGTCCAACCTGAAAAAATCAATACTTATGCCTCAAATAACTGAACTTTGTTACCACGGCTGGCACTGGCAAGATGCGATTGGCATGTTCGTTAACTTCAGCCATATTGCCTAAAAGATGATAGTAAAATAGGAGACTCGTTAGAAGATGGAAGAAGGGGCAGACAAAACATTGAGTCACGCGAAACAATTATCGGAGACGAGAAGGATAGGTAGAGAAAACGAGCAATAACTCATGATTTTCGAGAGATTCCAAAACGAGCACACGGATTTTTAACAGAAGATTTATTCGGAACGTTCACATGAGCGGAAACGTGATTCCGACACAGTCACGAAGAATGCAGTTGTAGGTCTGAGTCAGGATGACGCTCTGGAAGTAGCTGTAAATGGTGTATGGCTCGGTGCCGAGCTGAAGTTGCAGGCGAGCGACTTGGATGAGGGACTCGTATCCAAAGTATTCGAGAGTGTCCTGATTTCTGTCAAGCTCGAGACGGCGAAGGTAGCGCTCCATGGTCTGGATGCCATTCGTCATGAACGCCTAGAGCATACTGTTTGCAAAGTCAGTTTGAGAAATCACTCACGAGAAACTGCGGATCGTAGACCTGGACGTAGACTCCGTTGAAGTGAACCATAGCTTGAATGGGACGCGATTTACCAATCGATTCGACAGTGGGGAAGGGGAATGGTGTGAAGAACAAAAAGAAGGCGCAGTGAGGGGAACGAGGGACGCTTGGAAGAGGTTGCGAAACAAAACATTTGGTGTCCCGTCACAAGTGTGGAATTTTTTCTTCTTGTATTAACTATTGCATATGACCTTGAGACTTAGCTATTCGTTTCAAGTGGACGACAGCTGCTCGTATTTCTGATGAAGGGAAGATTAAAGCGGAACGAATAACTTCATAGAAACGGCTCTCATTAGAATTATCCTATCAGGTCGTTCTTCACTGCTTTAGGAATGCAATCCGAGCTTTTTGAACAGATAATTCGTTGGAAGACACTGATTTATTAGAGAAAACGTTTTAGTTCCATTTTATCACAACTTGGGGAAAAAACAAGCTAAAAGAATTATTTTGTAGCAAAAAGACAAATGATGAATGCGACGAGTGAGTTGGTTGGAAGGATGGTGTCTTCGTGCTGGATCGTCTGTTCTCGGACCATTGGGCGAGGCAGTGGTTTCATGTTGTTCGTGTCTTCTGGAAATGAGATAACTGTTGATTGCTTGTTTAGTGATGCGGGATACCTGATTTTCGAATCAGGGGACGGATATTGTTACCGAAGACGTTCTCCATGGAAGAGCGAGCCGATTCGAAATCTGAAATCACTCTCAATCTCTTGGATTGCAAAAAGTTCTACCTGAGCCTCGGATTAGTGGGCGGGGATTCGATCGAACCGTGGTGTTGCCAGCGGAGAGTGAGAACCCACGATCTGAAATCCACCTTGCTTTCAGAGTTTGACACTTCAATCACAACTAAATTCGTGATAGGAAATGTGGTTTACTCTGGGCAGTTCCGAGTGAAAACAAGACGCAGAAACAAATCAGCAGCAACATCGGTCTCATGTTGATCAGGCTAGAGAGTTGGATGATTTGAAGTGTGTCAAATTAGTTTCTTCGGCTCGAATATATATATATATATATATATATATATATATATGCCTAGTCCAGACGTCTATTGTAAGAATTCAACAAAACCGTGGGAGAAAACGTAAAAAATCTACACCGTTTCGAGAAATTATCACGCAAATTTCAGAGAGAAGATTGATGTTCAACTGATACTGATGTTTTGGAAATGAAACATCGTGCCTGTGGATTCTAAAACATTTTGGATCATGCGTTCTCAGAGCATCAGTCCTTCCGCAACACGATGGAACGCAAAAAAAAAACACTGATTTTTGTCTGTTTTGAGTTTTTCCTTGATCGAGTTGCACGCCTATACTACTGTACCTACAGTAACACTATTTCTGTCATAGTTAAAAGACGATAAAACAGGTTTTACGCGCTACTATTTGTCTCGCATACTCTTTCGCCTCGCCCAGTCATAGGAGAATGAAAGTATGTTCCCCCACAGTCCTTCTAACCTTGTCACGGCCGTGTTCATGCTCTTTGTTAATCTTTTATTGGATGATACTTCAACTTCACTAGTTTTTAAGCTCATTTCACATAACTGCTCCTTTTAAGAATTGTCATTCGAGATAGATAAGTTTTATAAGAGATAGATATTGACATTATTATTTTCTCTATGACTGCTATATCATTCGATTTATGCTATCACATTTCGGATTGTAGGTGGTCTAAGACCATTCCGAAAACGACATCGGCGTCTAGGTACTCGGCAATGCGACGACGTCCTTCCGGGCTGTATGGCTGGCGGGCGAGAAGCATGATGGCGCCTCCAGTGCACATATTGTTGTAGAGCATGCTGCAAACGTTCTCGCAGCACTGACCGCGTTGATACTGTAAGTTGAAACTGTGTAGGTTGAATTTCCGGAGGAGCTTACGTCATTGTATGCGCGTTGGTACGCCTCGTAGAACTCCGAAGTCACCTTCTGGACAGCGGCCTGCAGAACGTTTGGGTGAATCTCTTTAAGAGACGACAGTTACCTCTTCTAGGTCGGTTAGATTGGTCAGTGGTGCAGAGAAACGCGCAAAGAGATTGTTGAAGTTGAGGAAGTTCAGCTCCATGTTTGAAGGTAACTGGAAATGACGCGGTTACAAGAAGTCAAAGGGAACAGCACGAAAGAAACATTAAAACATCGAAACTAGAAAAAATGCAAGGATTTGAATGAATCACAGACATATTCCCGGTAGAAAGTGCAGAGAATCGATGTAATCAGGAGGCGGAGTCAGAGAAGACAACAAATCCTGCTACATTCTGAGAATTCCAAACGATCTCTGCTTTGGCTTACGTGGCTGCAACAGAGCGAAAAGTCCAAGTCCAAAAGACTATGGGAAAACTGACAAAAGCGGCTGTCATGAGCAGGATAACTAGGCGGAAGGGCCACCCACGCGGAAGGACTTGACAACGTTGATAGGGAGAGTGTTAGAATTGTGTTGCCATGTCTAGTGGGGCCATGAAGAGCTGGGCTTGGTGGCAGGACAATGACGCGTGCTTATGAGTAATTTCCGTGTTTTTCGCTTATCATTCATTTCTGACCGGAAATGAAGAGATTTAATCATTTCCTGACAGAGAGAGAGAGAGGTTTATTCGTTGCAAATTGGAGTTTCAGAAGAAGAAGGAAGGAAGCCGAGTATAATAGAAAGATAACACTGAAAGATTGTTTTAGTCTGATGATCTTCGCTTTTCTTAAACATTTCAGACATGAAAAAAGCATCGAAGTCGGTCTCGTCAGAGTCCGTAGTTCTCAAAACGTCCAATCCGACAAAGAGAAGATACTCTTGCTCCTTGCCCAAATCCTTGAAGCGGATTACATCATTGCTCTCATACTTCTCAATCATGGACTTGAAGAATGCGACTCGCTGCTGAGTGCGTTGTTGCTTTGGCAACTGCAGAAAGTCCTGGGAGCGGAGTCTCCAGTCCTTGAGGATGACGTACTCGTAGGGCTTCAGCTTCAGAGAGTCTGAAAGAAAATGTCATGAGTTGTGATTTCGGGAGGTGGGAGACATTGAATTGAAGCTTACCTGGTGTAACAGTGACTGGAGTTCCACGGATGAACTTCTGGCGTTTGATGTAGGTCTCCAACTTGCTGACAAAGTTCCTGCGGGCCACTGCCATTTGTGCTGGTCCGAACTCCTCTGGAGTAGCAGGCTCCTGAATGATCTGGAGCGACGGGAACACAAATTTGAGGTAGGACTTCTCAATTGCATGGAACGAGGAACCGAACTCGCGGAGCTTTGTGTGAAGGAACATGAGATCCTGAACCAAGACCGGGTTCTCTCGGATCGTATTCTCGTTCAGGAATCTCCAAAGTCCCTGCATCTTCTTGCAATCTGGATGAGCTTCCTGGCGCAACAACGAGAATCTCTTTGCAGTCTTTGTCATTTTCTTCATGTTGGTCTCTTTCTGGGAAGCCAGAAAATCAAAGATCTTTTTCTCCACTCCGTGGACATGAACTGAAAAAAAATGAAATAATCTAAAGAGCAGTTCTTGAAACTTACGCGATCTCTTATCCTCCAAGTACTTCTCTCTACGAGTCTCTTGTTTCAGAATGTAAATCGACAAACGGAAGACCAGATAGATCGCATCATTTGAGCCAAAGCCATACTCCTCGCACATCAATTTCACAATTGGGTTTTTTCTCATCTCATCGATGTTTTCGACTTGTTCCTGCTCTAGGTCAGTCAGGGCGCCGATGATGTCCAACTGTTGAATTCTTGAAACAAGTCCGCTCAAATCTTCTCCCTTTAAATCTTCAGAAAACACGACTTGTTTTGGCGGTTGGCTGAGAGAAGAACACATATTAGTGTCAGAACGAATTTTTCTTTTGCTTTTACCTGCTGCTTCCCTCCCCTGTTTTGTTCTCCATTTTCTGTTCGTTGTTAGCTGACAAAATCGAGAATGTATAGTTGGATACCTGAATCAATAACGGAAGTTAGTAGAAATACATCGAATTTTCAGAGGAAAGGTAAAAATGAGCGCTCGGAGCGAATTGAAAAAGAGATTATGCCAGGGGAAAGGTGAGGTACTAATCATCGGTTGCCTAATCTCTCCGAACAATTTCCGTAAAGTGCGGTATGACCTGAGCTCCATGTTGTATCCGACACACTCAATTTCTGATATTGCTGCGAGGGATTAGGATTTCGTGAAAGGGGTTGGGATAAATCCGAGTATGCGCGGGGAGCACTGAAAAGCACATGTGAGTGTGCCTACTCAATTGGCAAACGAGTTGGGGGCTGCGGATTAGCAGCATTTCGAGGTGAGAGGAATGCGAGATAGAGACTGATAGATTGATGTCGAGGGAAAACGAAAAATCTTCTGACTCTATGGAAATTACTCATAGTTGTGTGCAGTTGTTCGTATGTTCAGGTGTAGGGGAACCAGTGGATTTGAAGTTGTATAGTGAGGCTCCATTCCGAAAATAACGCTTGGTGAAGTGATATTTGGTCGTCAACCAGACGGGAGAAAATGTGAAAGATTTACAAAGGCAAAAATAGAAAAAGGAAGAAGGGAAAATCTAAAAACTTCAACACTTTGGTGGTACTACGGAAAAACGGAAAGTAAACAATCTCCCAATTGTCACAGATCTTCTGGTTTGAGAAATTACCATAATGTACGAATTCCTAGCTCTACATGACTATATCCGTGTTTCTTATCATTTCGGAATCATCTGTGCTCCTACCAATCAAATGTACCAACAGTAACAATAGAAAGCGATCTCTCCTGTCAATCAACTTCTCATCTTGTCATGTTCTGCAAATTTTTCGGAATGCTCTAGAGCTGTCTCATCATCATGCGTTAACACGAGAAGATTCATCATCTCCGTTGTGGTCTAGTGGTTAGGATTTATGGCTCTCACCCATAAGGCCGGGGTTCGATTCCCCGGAACGGAATAACCTTTTTGTTCCGGATGTCTTGCAAAACGTGTTATTTGGTATCATGCTTCACCAACTATATTTTTCTCAAGGATAATATAATAATGCCCTGAAACAAATCAACAACTTTCTGGTTTTCCCGGGGCATTTTCGGAGGTCAACAAGTTTCTCGTTATCGGTTAGTCAGATGGTTGGCAACCTCAATAAGTTTCGGTAAACAACAGTTACATCATTCCGAAAAAGTCGTCAAACAAATTCTTGGTCATTGAGTTTTTCCGCCGGTATAAAAGAAAATTTTTCCTTCTTTCAGTTTTCCACTGGGAGCTCGTTTCTTTCCCGCCAATGTTCTTGTTTCTCTCAACTCCAAAGTAACCACAACTCGTTATTTATTTGCCGTGTACCGCACTGTTTTGACCCAAACAACCGTGACGCAGTACTTCCTCCTTTCTGTTCATTTCCTCCTACCAATTAATCGCACACTCGGGCCTGACCTCGTTCGTTGCCGCGGATCGCTCTACTTTTCTTACCTTACTGCGTCTCCTGTCACCCGGCACTTACTCTTCCACGTTGTTGTTTGTTTAGCGACTCACATACACATCGATTATCACATTTTTTTGCTATCTTTCCAGAGTTCAAAGGTTTCTTCTCTGCTCACTGCTTAAAAGTCCGCTTCCCTCTAGTTTCATGAAGCACTTCTGTTCAGTTGCCCCTCGTTATGCCGATAACATCGCTCTTCCCCAATTCCCTCATCCCTCCTGTTATTCCGAAACAAAACTCAGGTTTTCCAGAGATGCGTGAGTTTGTCATTC
Source organism: Caenorhabditis becei (assembly GCA_900536315.3). Taxonomy (NCBI): domain Eukaryota; kingdom Metazoa; phylum Nematoda; class Chromadorea; order Rhabditida; family Rhabditidae; genus Caenorhabditis; species Caenorhabditis becei. The sequence goes on from LR539128.1 coordinate 317,404, forward strand.
TGATGTCATGGCTGATGATTCTCAGCGCCATTATCGTGTTTCTTGTTCTCAAGTTTGGAATGGTAGCTGGATATGGAAGATACACAAACACATCTAGAATGGGCCTCCCGCCATTCCTCGCCTGGTTCCTTCAAGAAGCCCCATCCTTCTTCATCCCATTCTTCTACATGTTCAAAAGCCACAACTACTGTGGATTCTTCTTGAATCTTCTCTTCGTCATCCACTACTTCAACAGGTGAGCTCATTGGTATAACTCTCACAAAAATTTCAATTCCAGAGCCTTTATCTTCCCATGCCGTCTCCGCTCCAACACCGTCTCTCCTTGGTACATCATGCTTTCCGCCATCGCCTTCTGCTGCTACAACGGCTTCATCCAAGGCTCATGGAATGCACTTTACCAGGAATGCGATGACTCCCCACTATACTACATTATTGGTAAGTTTCAAGAGTAATTTCAATTTCGAAGAAGCCATTGAAACAATTTCAGGAGCTGCGGTCTTCTTCCTCGGAATGCACATAAACCGAAGATCAGACGACATCTTGTTCAACTTGAGAAAGCCCGGAGAGACCGGATACAAGGTTCCCAGAGGATTCCTGTACGAGTACATCTCTTGCCCCAACTACTTCGGGGAAATCATCGAATGGTCTGGTTACGCAATCGCCGCTCGCAGCCTCCCAGCACTGGCGTTCGCCATCTTCACAATGTCCAACATTGGACCCAGAGCCTTCCACCATCACGCGTAAGTAAAGTCTCATCAATTTCAAGCCTTCAAAGTGATTTTTCAGCTGGTACATCGAAAAGTTCCCGGAATACCCGAAGAACCGCAAAGCGCTGATTCCATTCCTTTTGTAGACATCGAATTCTGCACATTTCCAATTCTCCTGCCACACTACTTAATTTGTGTCTAAATCTGTACCTATCCCATCTAAACTATCCCTGTAAATCGTACACACGTCTCCAGTCCTACCTAGTAATCCAGTTGTTTACCACATTCCGTTGATCGAAGAACCTAAGCTCTATAATTGCATGTGTATCGTATTGTATTGTATTTATTTGATTTGATTCGAACTTCTGATTTTTGGTTCTTTTCAAACATTGTATCTAAACATTCTCTGTGATAAATTGATAACATCCAACATGTTACGTGGCATCGTTTTCATGACAATTCTTGTCGTTGAAATTGTTTTTCAGAGTCTGTGACTGACGAGGTGATAAGAGTGAATGATAAGAGCTCACTGCTCAATGCACTTTGACCCATTCATTTCGTTGACAAGCTTTATTATCAAAACCAATTTTTGAAATGAAATTGGAATGATCAAGGGGTCGAAAAACACAATATGATATCAGAAATAACTTTCAAGCCGACACATTGTCCAAATACTGTTGTCTGATGGGCTGAGCATCTCCATCGGCCTTTCGGTTGAATGCAGTCCACTTTGGGTTGTTGCGGAACAAGCGGAGAGCGATTACGTCTTCCTGAACATTCCAAATTGAAGTGAAGACAAGATTTGGTTGAAGAACTTACCGAGCGATCAGTGGTGAAGCGGTGATAGATTCCAGCCGGCAGGAAAACAAAGTCACCACGGCGAACTGGGATGCGGATCCACTTTTCCTGCAACTTATCTCATAGTCCTGTCAGGTTCCATTGAAACTTACGTCTTGCCCACGGACATCAAAGTACCCGACTCCTCGCTTGATAACACGAAGCTCGGCGTCATCATGAAGGTGTTCCTCAAAGAAGATATCCAATTTGGTGTCGAAGTCAGCCATGTTTGCGCGGCAGATATGGATCTCGTCGTGGAAGTTCATGTTGTATTTCTTGATGAGACGGTCCAGATCTTCCTGCACATTTGGGTCGTCGAAGTTCACCTAAAATGTCCCTTGAACAGCTGCCGGAAAAAAATGTCAAACTCACTTTCGTACACTCAACCCCAATCTTTTGCAAGTCGTCCCCCGTTGCTTCTTGGTTCGGGTTGAAGCGTAGTTCATCTTGACGATTCTCCTTTGTTGCTTCCGTCATAAAGTACGCCATTCCTGAAAACCAAAAAAAAGTTGAGTAACCAATCAATCGATGAAAACCGTTAGTATGTTGATGGTAAGAAAGATAAGAGAAGACAGCGACACTCTTATCGTCGCTGGGTCATAAGGCAGTTTTCGTTCGGAAAAGTAATAGAATTACTATTATACGGTTTTTTATGATGTGGAAAGAGAAAGGAAATGGGGAAATAGAGTTGAAAAGCAGAAAAAACACAAGAACAAGTGCCAAGAACAAAATCAATGCAATTGTTACAATTCCACTGGCTGTGTGTGGTCCGCAAAGTTCCGTAGTGTTGTGTGCAGTGTTTGTGCACAGTGAAAACGGAAAAGATACAGAAAACGACTACGAAAAGCTTACAGGAAATAAAATAAGGATATTTTAGAAATTTTTTAGATTTCATCATCTTGTCTTTTTTTTGCAAAAATCATAGGCAGAGGCTTGGAAGATCAACTATCCGGAACAATTTTTCTCCAGTACAGAGTGTATAGCATTTTCTACTATTTTGACCCCTTCCCCCACATTTTCTTCGCATCTTCATCTTACTTCCGTCTGAAAGAAGAACAAGATCATCTGCCTGCTTCGTAGGAACATTTATCAAAAACATCTTATCACTCTCATCGAAATATCTCCTTGGCCGCCCCCCGGCCATCATTTACCAGACATTCTTTGTCTTCTGTTCCCATTCACGTGATTTATTCTTCTTTCCTTCTCATTATTTTGCTGCGTTCAGAAACTTTTTTCGGCGGGTCCTCGGCACCACCCATTTCGTCTCGTATACCATTTTCCTGTGTCCGCCCTTTCCTTTCTCCTCTCGTTCTCACTTTTATCTATTTTGATATCAGCCTCCTGCGAATTAGTTTTCAGGAACGAGATAGCAATGGTAAGGTTTTCAAGTTTGCAAGTTTCTTTGCAATGTCATTTGTTCAGTTTACTGAAACGATTCCGGATCCACCTGGACCAGTTCAATCGAACGCATTGGAGTCGAGGCCAAGACTGGAACCTCCGAAACTTGTTCCGGTCAGCTACATACCTGTTCAGCCAGCTAGGAATCCGGTAAGAGCTCTTTTCAGTGACCCCACTGTAAGTGGGGAAGTTCTACAGTAACCTTGTCTCTATTTCAGGTCCAAAACCACTTCCCACCGGAGCCAATTGCCAACATCTATCCTCCAAGGACCCCCAATCCTACTCCAGTTGCAAAAGTGCAGCTCCCTCCGACAGACCCTGGCAAGTTCAAGAAACGCGTGAGGAAAGTGATGCCACAGACACGTATCCGGAAACCAACTCAACCACGTGCCACTGTAGCCCCACCACAAAGAATGCCAGTGCTGACTCCGTTCAACGCCTACGCCGTGTACCCAGAGCAATACCCCCAGGACCCTGCCCCACCAGTCCTCCAACCTTCGACTGAGAAGTCTTACATTGAACTCTGAAATGTTTTCATTATCTTTTCATGTTAGTATCCGAATAAATTTTCAACATCAAGTTCACAAGGTGCACGGCGTACAGTTTTATCTCCCAGAGACGTTTTTGATACTGCAACCGTCCCAAACTGATATGAATCGTATAGTGGAAATCGGATTATGAAACGAAGAGGTTCTTTGATCACTATACCAAGAAACTGTCAATCAAGCACCTGTCAACCATATTTCAGTAGACTTTATCAATGGCGTGACTACGACATGAAGCTGTCTTGCTAGAGATCGTAAAATTTTAAAACTGTCACTTTCAAACTCACTTGAGAAGTGGGTATTAGGAGAGTGAAAGGGGTGATAAATTATTTTGAGACATTTTTATCGAACGGAAGGATCAGAATGGTTCTGGGAAGGTGTCTAGTAAAAAATGAAAACTTAAAAGACTTCAAAGTTCCCATTTTTGTAACTGGTTCCCCTAACCTCTAAACCATTATTTCGCAATCAATTACTACCCAATATAGATTTGATTTGTAGCCACTCGTGCCCACTTATCAGTCAGTCTCCACAATGGTTTTTTTTCTCGATTGCGTCAGATTCGTCCTCTACGTGGCACCGTCGCCTCGTTTCCATACCTCTTATCAGAAAGCGAACAAGAAAAAGTTTACGGTTCGGTTCGGAGAACAACGGAATTCATCCAATCAGGCCATTTCTCTCTTTGACGTCATAAATTTATCATCAAATTTTATTAGGGTAGAGGGAAAGGAATTGCAAAAAAAAGCTATACGGTAGTAGATTTATGTATAGGAAAGCAGACTAGCGATAGAAATTGAAAGTTGAACGGTGGGAATTCAGTCAGTTTTGCGTCCAGATGTCTTCGCGTACTCTTCGGCGTCCTTCATCATTTGCTGGAAGAAAATTTATGACTATGATAAAAACCGCTGCGTTCAGCATTTCTCTACCTCCAGTATCGACTTTTGCGATAACTTCGGGAACCGTCCGCGTTGAGCACCTTTCGAATACTTTCTGCTTTTCTTCTGTTGGCCAACTCTCTCCACTGGCTCCTTCTTCACTTCTTTCGCATTCGATCTACCTTCAAAAAACGATGCGCAGTGATCTCCACAGATGAATGACGCCTAGAAAGTTTGAGGACTAATTTATTCGACCTGTAGGGTAGCTCACCAGTGTGTACTCCGTGAAGCCCGTGAGTTCATGGGAAATAGGACTAGGGCGAACTATCACGTGACTTGTGTCGACTTGCTCAGGCGGTAGAAAAGCTACTTCGTTCGGTCTTGGGTAGGATTTCTGAAGTGACGGATTTGTCCATAGTAAGCTTGGGTAGACTCACCCGGTACCCGTTTTGTAGTAGAGTTTGCACAGCGACCTTTTCAAAAACTGGATACTTGTGAACGTCTCCATCAGGCAACTCTCGCTCCATCCAAGTGATCATAGCTCGTTCCGAAGGTTCCTTTGCCTTTTTTTGCTCAGGTTCTTCTTTCGGCTCTATCTTCACTATCTTGTCTTCCATTTCTATCCACGGTGTCACAGCTCGCTTCTGCAAACATATCATACAGAAAAAAAACCAGGTCGTACAGCTTACGATGTACGGTCGGAAGCTGCTCATGTGTTACTGAAGTGACAATGAAAACAGCGAGTTTGTTATCGGTTCCCGAATCGACGTCGAGGGAATGAAGCAAAAAAGCCTCGGCAAGTGTCAAGTTGATATGCAGACCGTGAATATGTACAGGACGAAAGTGAAAGGGTTACAGTGACCTTTGCTTCTCGTACAATTTGTATGGCGTGACAGCATGGTCCCTCAGCTACCATTAGCATTATGGCCCATTGTGAAAAATCTGCGTTATTTCGACCTTGCGTCTAGACACATTAACCTATTTATTTTTGTTTTTCAATCGTTTTGATTAACTGGAACAGTCAGAGAACCGATTTAGTACACACACAATAAAGAAGCAATTTCCTAAAATATGCCTAGCAAAAATAACTACAATATGATGTAACATCCGTGATTGTGACGTAGATCTCAAAGCTGTCGAATCTCGTGCATAATATCTTCATAGTTATCAGAGGCTTCGTTGAAGGATAAGATGGCGTTGTGAATTTCATCCATCTAAAAATCAACTCATACCGTAGTTGGTCAGATGGCATTACCCATTCAAATTCACATGGTCCGTACGATATGACAATTTCTAGCTTGCCAATGACAGCTTGCAAGATTTGTTTTGCGTTTTTGTAAATGACAAGACCCGTCTCTCTATACGACGCTTCCTAGAAAACCCAGTGCTACAAGCTGGCAAACTCCACTTACAAGTTCATCTAGCTTGGTGACAAGTTTTCTGTTACAATTACGGTACCTGTTCTGAAACACGACATTTAAGATAAGTAATGGATTATCATACTTACTATTAGACTATGACTCAAGATAAACTTCGGAGAAGAAGAAAAACTTGGCTCCATGACAAACGCGAAAGAATGACCTCCCGTTCATACCTTTGAAGTTCAACTTGAGAAAGTTTTATCGTTGGGTGTCCATTAGATGAGATGACTTTGGACCTTGTCAGAACATCTTGCACCACTTTTGAGATTACCTCCTGCTAACTTTACTCGAGAGGTCCCGATAGCTAGTCCGTTTACTTCCTCTTTGTGGCTCATGGGGATCAGGTATAAAAAATGTGTTCTTTCAAGCGAAAAGTTCACATCTGAACGGTATGTTAGGTTGATGTGCATGAATTTCGGTCTGTTGAACTTCTAATGTGTTCAAGCAATGGTTTTCAGTGTCTAATGGCTTTTTCAAGCATAATTTTCGGTCTCGTGGCTAGACCAAATGACATTTTTGGAAAAAAAAAGATTTATTCACTTCAAAGTTGGAAATCAAATCAGTTATCAGTTATTATCAGCGGACAGGACACAATACAGAAAAGGGATGGGTTCGTGGAAAACAGCTCGTTGAGATTTAGAAAGTTCACAGATTCAGATGCAGATTCGAAACGGAAATTATCTTACGAAAATATGTGAAAATGAATGGTTTGGTTAGGATAGAATAGCGACAGGGAAGCGGAGGGTTCATGGAACTCAAGTTGGGGATAGGTAACGAATGGAAAGCTTTGCAGCGTCGCGTCTAGAAGAGATGTGGGGAAAGGGAGAAGCGGATGATATGAAACTGGAAAAAGGGGGAAGAAGAAGTTAGTGGACGCTAGGGGCGTAGGGAGACACTGATCGTCGAGCTTTGTTGGCGCTGAATCCTTGGCCGTTGTAGCTGTACAGCTTCTTCTTTCCGTTCTCCTCATCGAATCCACGTCGCATGAAGGAGATGATGCAGGAGATCTAGAAAATTGGAATTTGAACTGAAATCTTGAGATAATCTGGAGTACCAAGTTTCTCCAAGCCCCCAGTGTCGGTCTCTGTCGGTTAGCCTCCCATTCCACAGCTGCTTGAGTCATACACTCCGCGAACGTCTCCCAGTATCCCGGCTCAAAACCTCTTCCTTGCATCGCCACGTGGCGCTTTCCCAAGTTCTCAAAGTACACCTCCAGTTTTCCCGGATAGTCCAGGTTGCGGATGACAAAGTCGAGGGTTTTGGTGTAGACTGGAAAGGAGAGAGAAGGAATCATCTTCAGATATCTTCTACACTTACCAAGTGCGTGCTGACGGAATCTCGGATCATATTTCAGACGGCCGGTAGGGATTTTCTCAAGACCAAAGATTGCTTTGATGTCTGGTTGCGCGGTGAGGACCATGAAGAAGATCTTGGAGCCAATGTGGTCAGCGCCAGTCTAGAACATAAAAGATAATGAAATAAAACTTTGATAGTCGGTTCCATACCTTCCGAGTCTTCCGCCAACTCTGCTCAAGAAGGATTCTCTCCCGCCGTGTCAGGAAATGTTTGCATTTTGCCTTAGCTCCACCGGCAGCGGCAGCTTGGTTGCTCAGAGTGGTAGCCTCTTCCTCATTGGGTTCGCATCTGAAATTCAATGGTTCAAGATCAAGAAACCAGGGTTCAATCGGTTCATTTCTCAGAATTGCTCATGTGATTTGATGGATGACCATTTCATCATCTATGCAGCTAGATGGATGGGTTAATGTTTGTGTTTGGGTGTTGTGGTTGATCATTTGATTTTGGAGGGGAGATCTTGGTTCATAACATGTTGCTGACCCCTGCACCTAGGGTTTATATACACCTGATTTTTAATTCATTTGTTTCCGTTTGCAGCGCTTTGTCCCGTGCTTGACCCCAAGACAAAACAGAAAACACAACCCACTGAATAAATCTGGAAACGGAAACGAACCCCCATTTCCAACCGATTCTCAAATAGAATACCCTTATTTCAGGGATCAAAAAACTAACACTGAGAGCTTCCGAATCTCGGGCATATCATCGGTCGAGTCGGTGTTCACATCACAGCTGGATACGGTCAAACGGAGATTGCTCCCTTTGTCATCGGACTGGGAGGGTGGGCTTCGATCGGTAGCACTTCCGGAGGAAACTGGAATAAATTGGATTTAGAGTGGAGGAAGGGTGCAAGAAGTTCTTGGAAGATATCTATCCGGTCCCTTTTTTCGTGAGAATCTGATTGCGAACCCTAACCCCTGGGGACCCGGAAAAGTTGGCAGTGGGCGGTGAGATGTTCGATCAGCTCAAGTTCCCAGAGATAAGAGCGATAACCGCTGTCGTCACTCCCCAACGAACCTTTCTTCGTTTTCGGTCTCTCAACTTTGTAGCGCTTCTCGGCAAGTGTTTGATGCGGGCATTTGCTGTTTTCCTGTCCCATTGTCAGTAGGTCAAAACGGGTGGATTTTCCTGAAAAACGTTCTACGTGCAGATGGAGAGGTTGATTTGATCCGGGATGAGAAAAGAAGAACAAGAAAAAAGGAAGGAGGTAAAGTGGAGAATGACGTGTTCAGATATGTATTTTAGGATAATGAAAAGAAGATGAGAACTTTTTCAAGGCGGAGTAGGTCAAATAGGTCAAATTTCGGGAACACGTGAATTTCCTAGTTTTTGTCTGAACCTTGAAATTGAATGAAACGTTTTCCATTTCATTTGATGAATTTGATCAAACATTTTTTCCTTGAACAAAACTTATTGCCCCTTCCCCTAAATGAAACCCAAAAATTAGAAAATTAGAAGAACAAATGAATTTGAGACTTGAGACCAAAGTGTACCTCCTCCCCTTCACTTCCCCGCTTTTCCCATGCCCAACACGTCACAAAACAGGGAAAAGTATGTGGGAGTGCCGGGAGTCACTTGAGTCTGGTATTCATGGAAACGTCATGAGGACTTTGAGGTGGAAACTAGTAATATAATGCTTTCGGAGAGGTTGGGTGTCGTCTCAATGTTTGACTAGATTTTGGTTGGTCATCCGGGATGGGAAAACATTTTTCTTCGTTTTCCTTGCAAGAGATACATATTATTATGTGATGTGCAACAAGTAGCCGACCAACTACTGACCACTTACTAGTTGGCAAGCTCTGAAAAGCTGAAATGACTGAAAAATGAAAGAACATAGCAAAAGGAAAGGGGCGTGGCAAACCCAACCCAATTTTCAGCTTCTACCGACTCTCTTTCTTATATACTGATTCCAAAGTAGGCGGAGCCTAGTGCAGATGAAAAATCGAGGGGTCAGCAATTGGAATAGAGTAATTAGCAAGATGGATACTTGTATACGAAAATGATAAATGGCTCATCATCATGCATCATCATCCGCCACACACACAAAACACACTTCAAGTGCAGTACACGTCAAAAAATGTTGCAGCCACCGGGAGCCTTTTAGAACAAGGAAGTGAAGAGAGGAGATGCAGATGTTTGTATTAACCTAGATATGAGCTGCACAAAACAATAATGGGCTCGGCAAGGAATGCATCTTTTTGCCTCCTGCCTTTTGCGCTATGATGTCTAATAATGACATTTAAAAGTTGGCGGAAAGTGAGAAAAGAAGGAGAGGAGACTAAATTGGAAAATTTTAATAACAAAAAATGAGAAAAGAGCCTGAAAAAGCAACGCGCGCAAAAAAAGAAAAAAGAAAATGAAAAATCGCCACCGCATTGCGAAACGATGAAAAATCAAGTTACTCACGCCTTTTTTGCAAAAGAAGCGGCTCCTTTACACACGGAATTCCATTATAAAGGAGAAGTTCACAACCTGACCCAATGGCGACCAGAGTATAGGATTGATGAGTTTTTGCAGGGTTTATGGGTCATTTGCACCTTGGCACAACTGACATGGTGGGGGGGAGGTACGTGAAGAATCTTCATTGCTTCTTATAAATATTCAGGACCAACTTGTAGTTTGTAGCAATATTCTTGTGTACCTCATCAAGGAGATTTCACAAGTTCTCATATTTCACAAGAATCATGGAACGCGGATGTGAAAGTATTTTGAGAGACAAATTGTTTTTTGTTTTCTTCTTGAAGCGAACTATTGTACTTGAACTTGGCGCCCCGGAAAAATAGCGATAATTTGGGCTAGACATTCTGAAATTCAAGGACAAAGATAAAACCTTTGAACAAAAGAAAAAGGAGAAAACGGAACAGTGTTTGGGAGCAGAAAGCAGTGAAGGGCTGACGGCTCAGGTTTCGTCCCAACAAAAGTCAAATATTCATTCCGGCCATGGAGTGTAAAATTCGATTCCCTAGTTAGAAGGGACGCCGTTGTTTCTCATTTCTCACGTTTTCAAGAATTGAATGCGTATTTGCACTTGAAATTTGCACTTGAAATTTTGTCATGTGAATGGGAATCAGGACGTAACAGCTAGGCTACGGTAGCTCGTTTACTCGTTCCTTGGAGTGCTTTCTGCCACTTGAAGAAAGTTGCGGATTTGAAAAAAAGAAGTAGTTCTCGGAACATTGCCGGATAATGGTCAGCTGAGTTTCCATTGTCCGCTTCTCCGCTTAAGCCATCCAGATGTTCAGTTAAAATGTCATGTCATGTTTTTGATGAATGACTAAGAAACGAACCGCATCATCCGTCTCGTCGGAGAAACAAAAAAGTTTCAGGTTTCATGTGACTTATCAATTCCGAGAATGTTCTTGAAGACATTCCCACAGGCTACGTAGGCAGATTTCTTGGCTTTTTGGGTTGTTATGAACATGGCTAACCAAGTGGAGTAATCAATTGGAAGATGCATGACTAATTTGGAACCGACTGATCTGTGAAGATTATGTTCGAAATGTGAACAAAGATCAGGGATTCAAGAAAAATATGAAGGTGTTGAAAAATGGGCAATCAGTCCTGGAACATGTTGTCGAGAAGGAAATGTTCATTCTTCTCTTCTCAAATAGTTGTTCAAGCACCGCTCTCTCTCACAAAACCGCCGGGTGTTATTCTAGACCTCGTGAAAGCGAGAAGACGGCCTCACACTTGTACTTTACCCCTTTCCACTCGCCCTAGACGTAAAATGAGAAATAATAGGTCTAGCGTGAAAACTTTTGCAAAACTTTTGATAGTTTGACCCATAAGGCTGTGCTCCCGACTAATTAGTGATTTTGCGCTTTCTCTAACATCAAAGACGCCTTTTCCACTTTTCCACGAATCGTGCAGAAATAGAAGTCCGGAAGAAGGGCGTTGCGTGGGGATAATTGGGCAACTTTTAATGAATCGACATGATTCATTCAATTTGTCATTGGCAATGAGAGTAATTGGGAAGAATCAGAAATCCTGAGAGAAATCTTAATTTAGATAGATAGGGGACAGATTTTTGTTTCCCAAACTGAATAATTCAAGTGAGGAAGAGCAAATCGGTCAGGCACTGGAGGCTAAATAAATCATATCATGGTGTCATACTAAATCAGATCAAATTTCAGACATGTTATGGAGAAAAAGAAATTGACTAATGTTTCGATGTGTTGTGTGGGATGTGATGAGGTGTTTTTTAGGTTTAACGAGATAACACGATTAGTAGGAAGAGCAGGGGTAGAGGATCAAAGAAGACGCAAATGATGCGATCGGGATATCCTGCTATGGTATCTTGAACTTGAGACTTCTACGTACCAACTTTGAGAACTAACAGATCCATGTTTGTGTCCGGGCTCGAACACAAAATAACGTCATTCTAACTGAATTTCTGAACGTCAAATGCACCTGTCACTAGTATTTTCAGCTTACTTTCTCAGAGACTTTGTTGTATTACGAACATCACTCTAACCTATAGAAACATTTGGCCAAAAGTGAGTGGCACACTGGCAAAGATAAGTTATGCTATAATATGCATGAAGATGAAGGATGGGCAACTCAATACTTTCCCTACACCGTATAAAGTTTATATTCAATGAGAGCAAGTTCAAAGGTTAAGCCACACCAATCCTTTGAGATGAAAAAGAATGCGCAAAGGTTCATGTCAAAATGTGTTCCTCATAATAAATGTATGGTTCTGGTTCTCTGACATGCATACCCTTTGTAGTATGATGTAAGATGGAAAAAATCGGTCAAAAAAAGTGAAACAAATATAAAAACACGTGAAAAGTAAGTAATCCATCAAAATCTTATCCTTTACCCTCGCCGTGAGATTGAACCTTATAGTGAGTGTAATAAATCAAATAAAATTACTTTTTTCTCGGGGTGTCATGTGATACATAAGGTTAGGAAAGTTTTGGTTGACTTGTTCTGGATCAGATCAGGATGTCAGAACAACGGGGGGCTGAGAAATAGGACTAGCTCAAGATTCATAGATACGACAACAAATTACGAATTTGAATCGGAAATAGAAGGTTGATGCAGGGATTCGATAGGTGCACACGGAAGCAGACGGGATAATGGGTGGGATGAGATTAGAGGCGAGTTACGCATTTGTCGCGAATAGAAATGGGAAGAGCAATTGAGAAGATGTGTTCTAGGAGGCATGGAGGGCGAAAACACAGTTAAATGTCCTGACTCTTTCTGATCCGGGTTTACTTCCTTCCAAAGTTTAGGAATTCCTTCATGCAACACTTCACTCACATTCCTGGAACTCGAGACCTCCAAACTTGAACCCTCCAACCAAAAAAAACCAAAATACTCGGAGAACATAACCCTGAGGGAAGTCGAAGTGTCTATAGGAAATGAAATTATCCGCATAATTTCATTCCCCCGCCTCAATCTCAGTGGTTTGTTTTGTTTTCGGTCTCTCTCAGCCTCTCTGAAACTTTGTCATTGGGACCACCAAGTGAGTGGGAGGAAATGAATGAATAAGCGGCGAGAAAATGAGCTACCACGTAATGTATCACGAGTTTAATTAGTTTTAGTTTCCGCGACACTTTTCTTCTCGATTTATTCTCCTCCCGACAATGTTGCTGTTGCCAGAATGGATTTAACACTTTTTGTTTAGTGTATGTACTAAAACGAAGATCACAAAAAAAGAAGTTCCTTGCGGAATTGTTCATTCCCATCTGTTTTTTTCAAAGGAATTTGAAGTTTGAGAGTCTGGAACAAGGGAACAGAAAACATTCCAGCAAGTACTATCATTCTATGATCGCGAACCCCGAATATTCAATAAAATGCGTCTAGACTTTCCGGAAAACAAGAAAACATCGCAAATGTTCAAGTTCAAGTTCACTAACCGGAGAGCAGCAACAACGAAATGTACCTGCAAAGAAAAGGCCCGCCCGGAGGGATTGATGAGAAAACGAGAGATAGATAGGTTGAGCGAGAATTGAGCAGCCCTACCTACATACGTCAGTCGCCGGGCAAATGCGTGACTTTCGAAAAGGTGTACAGAGATAACTGTGCGCGGGCGCCTGGTTTTTAGACTTTTCAAGTGCCCTCGGACCAGACGGTTTCGCTGGTTTTAGGTCAGTTCTACGTGAGATCCTGTCGTTTTTAGACGTTCGAGAAACTTCTGTGTGCCGATCGGCAGAAGAGCAAAAGGGAACACTTGTGTTTTTTACGAGTTCTCATTCTTTGTACCCGAGTTCTAAAGAAGGAACTTGACGTGTTATTGGATAAGAGTGAAGAGTACAAGTCGGGAATATGATTGATGAGGTTTTGAAGTGTGTCTGAACCATATTGACGAAAAATGATCGAGAAGAAAACATGAGAAAAAGGAAAAAGGGCTTATTTCCAAGAATACTGTAGCTAGCAGCACAGCTCGAGAGAACTTGATCGGATTACTAATTATGTAAAAGTCTTGTGTACCGTACTCCGTGAGGACAGACACATTTCTCAATTTGCAACCAATCACAAGCTAACTAACACAAATCACACTAGGATGAAAGCGTGACTGACCGGAGACAACATGAGTTTCTTGTTCCGTTCCCAAAGTTCCCACGTACGAGAAGAGAACAGATTTCCCGGAAAAGGGCATGTTTTGGGGACAAGAAAACATGTGTTTTGGGATGTGCGAACGGGAGGAAATGCTTGAGCTTGCAGCGCTTGACTGCACTTGGGATCGGACTTAGGATGTTTTTTTTTTCATTCTTTGGGTCCTCCCAGCAAAGTTCCAGCTATACTTTCTACTTGTGAAACCTGAGATTTTGGTTTTTGATGTGTTGGTCTCATAGACAGTTGTTGTACAAACTAAAGAATCAAAAAAGAGAAAGCGTTATGAAAAACAGCAATAATCACCTGCAGATTCGTATATTTACCACTTTCCAATCTCGCCAAAAAACGATTAGTAATATTTTAATCTTTGAAGCGATTGGAGTTTGTCACGGGATTAAAGGGGTTTCATGGATTGACACAATAGGGGATCTTAGCATTTTCAATGATCTATGCCGCCAAATTCGAAGGAGAATGGAGTTTTGAGGATCAGAGGTTGCAAGGGGGAGAATAGAAAGAATAGGAATTTGGGAACTGGTAAACAGCAAGATTTGACGTCAATGGTACGAATTGACAATGAAAAATTGTCCTTTACTTTCCGGAAATTGAAAATTCATCCGCTACTCACTCCTACGGAAACTGAAACAAAAACAACCCCCCGAAACACCACAAACCATTTTTCCACGGGGATTTCCATCTCTTAAGGACTTGATGGTTTCAAGTTTGTTTCAAACAAAATTTTCCTCTGAACTTTGTTCGAAAACTTGGGATAACTGGTAGTGAATTGGATAAGAGAAAAACATTCAAACTCCACTCGCACAAACACGCACAAACACTTCTAAAATTGGGTTACAGCCATAAAACTGGTGAAGGAAGGAAAACATGTGATGGTTATTTTTTCTGTCTGGTTTTGGTGGGAGCATTATCGAAATGAAAAAAGGTGGGGCAATGGGAAATACCACTGAAAAAAAACTGAAATTTCCGAAAATGAAAGCGTCCGGAAATCAGATTCTAGAACAACAACTGTATCTGACATGTTTACCACATGAACTCTAATGACCCAAACTTCCTTCTCCGTTACAGACGTTTTTCTTAGAATAGAGCATAGAATAGGGTATTCTCTCGACTCACACTCACTTAGGCGTCCCACACAGGAAGAACGTTGAATGTGAGAGCTCGACTGACCTTCTATGTGTCTAAACTAAGCGTCTAGACAACAAAGTCAGTGAAAGGAAGAGGTCCCGGAAAATGAGTTCGAGCATCAAACCAGAAGTTCGGGCCTTTTTTAAGAACAAGAAAAACAAAACAAAAGGAGGATTTTGAAATTGGAGGAAAACACGTCAAGTTTGGCATTTTGGTCAACAGGTTAGGGATGAGATTTTCACAGATTTCAATGAAGGGCCTTACGTTCTCACCGAACCACAAACCAAAACAAAACAAATAAAAACAAAAAAAGGAGTTGTCCTCTTATCTGCAATCGAAACACAACATTCTCATTCTCCTTTTTCCATTCCAGGAAGATGGATGGGTTTTAGCAAAAAGAGAGGGAAGTTTCGATGGACAAAATGGAAACTCATTCAGTTTCGGTTGGTCAGGCAATCTTTTGAATAGGCAAAAAGTCGTGAGAAATGGGAATGGATTGCACAGATGACTCGTCGGAAACATTTCCCTCTTCTCTATTTGGGGTGCAAAATTTGGGGAAACGGAACTGGAAAAAGAAAAAGAGATCAGAAAACGGAAGGATGGGAAGATGGTCAAATGATAGCTTTTTAGACGGTGGAATTACTGGAAAACGATTCAAGCGGAAGTAGAAAAACATGTTGGAACACAACAAGTGTCTCTAGACAGGCAGGAAATTATGCATTTTCAATAGAACCATTTTCCCATTTCAGCGTTCTCCTTTTTTCCCGGAACCATTTCCTTTGTTCAAAGTTAGCCAAACAACACGTGACTTGACTTGAAAATAGTTCCAAAAGGGTTCAAATGAAGCTAGTGACACTTTTAAAGTGTCTAATTTGCAGGGGTTAGTTCCGTCTGCTCTTCATTTCTGGGGGGAGACGGAAGTGTTTTCGAGCACGAGAAAGGGAAAAGGAAAGCACTTCGAATTCCTTCTGCTTTCAAAATCTTCTGTTCAAAAAGCTGCCTTAGAAACACAAAAGCTTGCTTTCAAAAGTTCCGGAAATCAGAAGAACGTTTAGAAAGAAAGACCAGGAATCACGTTCTGGAAACATTCCTAAAAAGCTTCTGTATTCATGAACTTTCAGCTTGAGAATCTGAAACTTGCATTCTCTTTTTTTCTGTAGCTTCTCCTTATGTCTGCCACTCTGTCGGACCACAAACCACCAAAAAAAATTCTTCCAGACAAAACGCAATTATGCATGAAGGATAATTGAGACAGAACACTAGCAGTAAAAAAGACAATTGAACACAAGACCACTATCACAAATTTTACGGGGTCGGCGACATCACAGAGAAAT